>OZ037746.1:15633430-16110930 GCA_964035475.1 Salix caprea
CATCTTATCCTACTCTTCTTGCAGGCACGCATATTTAGCGGCAAAAGATGACACGCATGGCGACGCCTTTTGATTTTAACGTTGGGCAAAGATTTAGTCCGACTGGTGTAGAACTAATAAATCATTTTCTAAAGCAAAAATTACTTGGGAATGATCAGCTAGTCAGCAGAATCCCCCTACTTGATCTCTACCAGTTTGATCCCTGGAATTTACCTTGTAAGTAGACGATCCGTGTGTCGTCTTTCTCTCTTCTAAGTTTTCATTTGTGATGAACTAGCTAGCGAGTTGTTTTGACTATGTTCGAAGTTTAATTAGATATGGCTGCGACAGATTCAGATGATGGAGAGGGATATTTCTTTTCTCCACTCCATACTAAGTACCTGGGCTCAAAAAACGGGAGAATCAATAGGTCAACAAGCAAAGGTTCATGGCTAGCTAAAGGAAAGGATTATGAGATAAAATCTGAATTTAGTGGGGATGTGATTGGTATCAGAAGGATCTTCGTTCATTCTTGTAAAAAAGATGGGATCAAGTATGTGATGCACGAGTACAGTATACCCAACCAGGTGCGTGGTGTGTTTTTATATACATTTCAGCGTGTCAAAGAGTAAAACAAGATTATTGTTCATATTTCCTTAAAACAGCTTAAGTTTAAAGCAAATTCGTATGGTTCCATCATTTTTGAGTTGTGTTTCTTGAATCCCATTTGCCGGTCCAACTTTTGCAGAGTTCTCTGGTTCTGTGTAAAGTAATGAAGAAGATGCCAAGTAAGAGGAGTGAAGGACCATGCAAGAAGGTTAAAAAGAGAAAGGAGGCGGCTGACCTGCCACTGCCATGTAACGAGGATCATAGCATTCTATCATATGGTGTAACGAAGAAGAACAGTGAAGGACCACGTAAGAAGGTTAAAAAGACAGATGAGAAGGCTGATATGCCATATAACAAGGAAAATATTACTCCAGAACCTGTTGAAGGTTTTGAAAACTGGATTACCAGTGATAAGAGTGATCTTTCAACCCATAATAATATTATTATTAGTAAAGGTAAGGTGGGAGGTTAAATTTGTTATATTCATTATCTTGAAATCTATTCATCAAAATAATGTTCTATAAAATCAATACGCAGATCAGCAGGCTGAGAAATCTACCAGTGATAATGGCGGAAAAGATCGTCAGAAGACTTCTTCTGCTTCTGCAGACCTTGATGCATGTTTCACAACTTTAGAAGATCAGGTGAGACTTGAGAGCGGAGCCTCATGGGCAACTTTCAATCTTTGATAAAAGCCTAATGCTTGCTTTCTTGATTCTCTCTACAGGTAAACCCTGAAATACAACCACATCTGCAATTCCCTGGTTATGATCAGCAGGATTATAGCCTTTATGACTTCACCCAAGTTGATCTGCCATTGATGCTTCCAGAGCAAGTCAACACTTACAATGGCCCTGCAGGAACTTCCATGTCCGTACCGATGGAAGATCATTTGATCTGGCTTGAACCTTTGTGGTCTTGACCAGACGGTGTAAGAAGTTGCTTACCAGTACCCTGTAATGTACTGATAAGAAACATAAACCATAAAATAGAAAGAAAGCCTTCCCCCCCTATGTTGATTGATCACTGGGGTTAATATTAACACTATCAATCAGTAAGTTTTCATGTAACTTGCAGCGTAAGTGTGTAATTTCTGCAAGTGGTTGTCTATGTTAGTTTTCTGTAGATGAGCAGCTAATTGTTTCTGCAAAGATAGTTGAACCTCTGTATTCCATCAACTCTGTTGTCTAGTTTAATGAAATAATGGTCTAGAACCAACTAAACCAAAGTTTGCATCACATACCATTCATATTGCAAGCGTAAAAGGCTATTTCATTCAAACATACCATTCATGTTCAACCATGAAAACACATATAATCCAACTCTGCAAACAGAACAACGGATCCTAAAACCAAAATAATAATAATAATAATAATAACAACAGCAACAACAACAATCCAAAAATCCAAACTCACCAGAGATGCTTGCATATTTATTTGTTTCTCATTTGCAGAATTTGGGGTAGCATCCACCTGCATCAGTAAGGCACAGTAATTGAGAACCTTCTAAATGCAATATCACTTATATTATATGTCTTGTTTGCTCGAAGAAAAGTGTTTTTGAAGTTAAGCAAGATGACAAAAATTTACAAAAGTTCAATCACTAATGAGAAAATTCAATAGGATTTCATTGCACACATATTTATTACAAACATTAGGCTCCACACCCAAAAAATTCATTGTTTTTAATATACTTTGAGCCTCCGAAACCTTTGCATTGTTTACAAAGTGTATCAACCAACATGCTGAAGGTAACAATATTCGGTATGATATTTAAACTTGTCATTTCATTTAGCAATGCCAAAGCTTCCTTCCATCGACAACTGAAATTGCATAAGCCCCGTATTAAAGATGTGTAAGTGACAGCCTTTTGCCTTCATCTCAGAGAAGATATCAGGTCGATACCCTCTTGCCACCAAGTCTTTAAAGAAATCCAAGGCTTGGGAAGTTTTACCCACCTTGCAAAGCCCATTGATTAAGGTGTTAAACGTGACAACATCGGGTTGAAGACCAAGTTTAATGATTTTGGCCAAAACAGAGAATCCAAGATCGACATGTAGCAAGTTGGAGAAGCAATTAATCAAGATATTTAAGGCATAAATGTCAGGCGAGAGCCCGGCTAGTTCCATTTGTTTGGAAGAGAGAAATGACACTTTCTCATTTTGACAATCGCAGACAATAATTTATTGAAGTGGGCAACACAAGGCAGAGGATGCGAATGAATCATGTGGTTAAAGGTAGTCAAGGCATCATCAAGGTTCATTGTAAAACTCAATGAACCCACCTTGTCATTTTGTCTTCTACTGCTACTAGATGCGATAACAGAAGAAGACGATGATGAAAAAGCACAGGAGGTGATAATGGAGTTGGAGATGGAAAGGGAATAAGAAACATATTACCCATCACTTTGACTTGCCTTCCTTGAAAACCAAACCCATTAAACGATGAAGATGAATCCTTTGCGAGGAGAAAGCTTTGCCGTTTAACTGGCATCGTCGCCATCTCTTCAGACTTCTTTCTCTTTGCAGAACATAAGCTCTCCGTTCCTGTCTTTGGTCCCGCTGAAGAGTGATACTTTGGCCTGAAAAACGAGGCAGACGTTTAAGGTTAAATTAGTAATTTGGCTTCTGCCCCCAAATCTCATAAAAGAATTTATTTATTTAATATGAAAAAGCATATCTAGATTACAATCTCAATCAAAAACGTTTTTTTGAAAAAAAATAAAAATATTTTTTTTTATTTTAAATTAGAAAATTATAATATTTTTAAATAATTTCATGTGTCGATGTCAAAAATAACTTTTAAAAGATATTATTTAATATATTTTTAAATAAAAAAACACTTTAAAAAACAATTTTAATTATACTACAAACAGACACCGAAAATATATAAAAGATCCAGAATAATTACAAAACAAAACCTTAAATCTAATTAGATTTTAACAAGGATCATGTTTAGCAAAATATTCAAAAATCAGAAAAACAAGACTTGAAAATTTTCTTAAAAACATGCCTGCCAAACAAACATATTTAAGTATCTAAATATATATATTTTTTATAAATTTTAATCTTTTAAGACATGACCTTAAACTCTTAAAGGGTCGGTCCAATCAAGTTGATTGGACTTCCCAGTCCAACCTAAGAACTGAAGCAGGCTTTATTTAGATGCACAATAAGGCTTAAAAAAATCCACATAGTCTAGGCTTTCTTTTTCTTTCTAAAACTAGTTTAGAAGGGCCTTATCCATAATTAAAAAATAAAAATATTATTATACAAAGAACTAAACCCTAATAAAAGAGGAAATAATAGCATTTAAAAATCAAAATTAAGAGTACAAAAAAATAAATACGATAAAAAAAAAGACTGCCTCAGAAGAGCCAAAAAAATTAAAAAAAAATCAAAACCAAACCAAACCAAAATTTAAAAAATAAAAGCCAAAAAAAATATATATATATATATAATACTTTTACTTTTGTCCTTTAATTATTGTTATTTGTTCTTCATATCAAATAATCTTTTATGCTAATAGAATTTTTCTCATATTGATTATTTTTTTCAAATATATAGCATTATGAAGAAAACAAATACACTTTTAGCATTTTGTTTTTTATATTTAAAAAACATTTGGTTCTGCCTGCAATAGAGCGCGCAAGATAAATGACTCATATTTTTCTATAAAAAATCAAAATAGATGTTTTGGCAACCAAAATCCTAGAACTTCTCTTGTTTTTTTTTTTTAGGAAGAAAAAATTAATAGTAAACAATACTAAATTGGTTGATTTTTCCCCCAACTTTTTCTTTAGAATCTAGACTTGAGAGATAATCCAAAGTATTGACAAAACATAAGGACAAAATTCAACGTAAGTTTTTTAATTGGATTAACTCATGACATCATATGTAATCCAAATGAGTATCCATCGACAACAATTGTGATCATAAAACAATTAAATTCAATAATAAATCAATTTTAGTTTTTTAAACATCAAGCTCCCGATCTGATGGGTTTTTTTTTAATTTATTTTTTATTTCTTGTATGAGTTTTTATATTTTATTCTTTATTGGAAAACCTTATCAAACTTTGGCTATCGACACGGCTAGTTTAATTTAGATCAAGTCTTTCCCTTTCTAGTTTTTATTTAGGACAAAAAATAAACTAAATATATAAAGTTATATAACTATACTAATTAAAAACATGGAAATGATGTAACTCAAACTTAAGAACCTTTGAAGATATCTCCAACAATATTAATTTGACAAATGTTGGATGACGTTGATGGGCACAAGTTTCTCTCTCCAAAGCAGCATGCTTCTTGCCTTTTTAGTAGTGTAATTGCTGTTGTTTTTTAAAGTGTTTTTTGTTTAGAAATGCATCAAAATGATATTTTTTTTATTTTTTAAAAATTATTTTTGACATCAGCACATCAAAATAATCTAAAAACACTAATTTTTTTTAATTTAAAATAAAAATAAAAATAAAAATAAAAAAAATCAATTTTTTTCATAAACATTTTCCGATCGCAATGTTAATCAGTCCCGCATGCTTCATGCTTTCCTGAGTATGTTGCCCCATTTATTTAATTTCTCTAAGGCATTCAATGGTTCTGTGACTAATAAAAATAACCATTTTTATTTATTAACAAACTACTATTTTAAACTAATAAATCATTTTCATCAAGGTTTCGATATTCGCATAAATATTTTCAATTCCATTAATTAGCATAAAAGACTTTGGTTCGAAAACAGAAATGTCAACGTCTTCTTCCATTAATTAACTCTGGGATTTGTTTCCTTGTGTTTATCATCTAATTGCTTTGTTCAATTATGGAAGTTACTTTATAATTTCCATGAAAAGTCGTCCACTTTTTTTAAACCCTAATGCAGACGCTATTACCTTAGGATTTAACCACGTGTAGGGTGGATACCAACCTCATTTTGCAGGAGCTACGCTATAAATTGCAGCTCAGAACCTGGTAAATCATCAAGAGTGAGCCAGCTTGAGCAAATTAAAATCATCAAAAGTTTCTAAGGAAAAGTTTCCCAGGCCCCCTTACCTACTTTACCTGCAGAAATGTCTGGCTGTAGCTGTGGCTCGGACTGCAAGTGTGGCAGTGATTGCAAGTAATTAATTTCTAATTCTTTTCCTGTCAAGCTTTTTCTAATTACTCCCTTTAAAGATACTGAAAAGGGAACCAGTAGATTAATTTCTTATATTCTCTCTTATTTTTCCCCTGAAATTCCTAGACTATATTCTGATACTCACTTTTCTGCTGTCGAATTTTCTTGTTCTTGACAGATGTGGCATGTACCCTGACTTGGGTTTCTCAGAGAACACCAGAAATGAGACAATCATTGCAGGTGTTGCCCCAGTTAAGATGTACGTATCACACAATTAAATTATAAGATCCAAGATTAATACTCTACTCTGATGCGTATGATCCAAGATCAAAGAAGACAAATAAATTTTGTCCAAGTAATATCGTCTCTTTAGAACACAAATGTTGTGTTAACTGATATTGTAGTTAAATAATCATATAGTACACATCGAATAAAATGGAGACGATGAGATTCGAATTCGTGATTGTTGGGTCAATAAGGTCTGATATCATGTTAAAGAACTATCTCACTAAAGTTTAAGCTCTTAGATGAGACCCGGAATATGATTTATATTATTTTCTAACATTTGTGATTTACGACCTCTGCAGGTTCTATGAGAGGGCTGAGATGAACTTCGGTGCTGAGAATGGGTGCAAGTGCGGATCAAACTGCACCTGTGATCCATGCACCTGCAAATGAGGAAACATGGGCATGGTCCCAACAGAGCAGTGATTAATCAACCAGTTGGTCAGTTCATGTGTGTGTAATGGTGTTTCCTGTTGTTTAATAATTAATAAACAGCAAAGGGTTCCTCAAAATCCTTTGTCTTGTGTGCGCGTCACTGCTATTGTTGGCTGCTTCAACTATCAAGGTGTTTCCATGGATGCTTGGGAAACTTGAACTATGTGGAGTTGATGATTATTGTATGAAAATGCTTAAATAGTTTCTGTTTAAACCTTTTCTTCTCTTTTACCTATAGATCATAAACTTCTTTTTACCTGCTTTGACACTATTGATTTGGTCAAATTCGATAATAAAAATGTATTAATAATATGAAATACTGTGAATCTGTGGATGTGGAAGTTTTAAGCAAAAAAATCATTTAACAGCTTACCTAATCACTAACATCCAACCACTTCCTGTCACGATCAATTTTGATATTCTTAACAAGTTTCGTTCCGTGATAATCTTATCATGTCCGACTATATCATTGACGTATACAACCATATGAATCCAACGAGAAGAAGCTCACAATGAAATGTTCATCATATTCCTATTCCAGACGCGGTGAAGCCATGGAGGATGCAAAACTGAATTAATGATCTATTTATATGAAAAAAGATAGAAACATGAAAAGTAAGCGTTAAATGTGATAAAATATTTTCTATGCCTAGATATATTCCCTCTTGCTTTTTTGTTTTCCTTAAAAAAAATATAGAACAAAATAATAACTAATAGAATATCACTAATTATTTCTCCTGCAGGGAAGGGTAAGTAAATTTTAATGTCAAGATGTATTCTTGCAGCACTGCCACTTAAGGGATCGATTGTAGAGGCATGCATCATGGTAATTCTTGAAGGCAAAGAAGAAGAAAAAAGATGCAAGGATTATTAGCTATATAGAATTTCAGTTCATCTTAGAGACATTCACATAGAGAGAATAGTAGAAATCCTAAGCTTCAGATTCACATATATTACTTCAAATTACACGATCCACTAAGCCAATAACATCACACAAGAACAACACAATTTTTTTTTCCCAAAGAAACCTCACCCCCGGAAAGCGTATTTTGTGGGTTCAGGTGGACGGATAAAATCTCGGTTGTCCCAGACTCTTATAAGAGGTGCACGCCTTGACTCAAACTCGAGACCTGTTACGCAAATCTCAAGCCTTTTGCCATCACGACACGTTCCTCAGGGACTACAGTTTCTTACAGAGGAAACAGCTTTCCCTTTTGCTCTTGAGGACTGGAGAAATTGGGGTAGGAAATTCAAGCATCAGACCACAATTTTGTTTCCTCTGCTGTTGTTTTGGATATGGTTTGGAGTGAAGAAGCTGCATTTGTGCAAGACTTTATATACAGATCAGCCTCACAAAATGGATGAAATCAAGACATTACTGTGGTCTTTTCATTTTTAACAATCTTCTCAGACTGTTATCTCAGCTCCTTGTTTGATATTACTAGGTAGCAAGACTAGATGTGGCATTATGGAATGGTGTCTTCATTTGATCAACCAGGCAATCTACTAAGACATGAAGCAAATCTGAATTTTCTAATACGTTGATCTCTAATTTGTCAAGACAGGCCGCATAAATAACCCATCACCAGTCATTGGGCCGTAATAGTTAAGTTAATAGAATAATTAAAATATATTACTTGTACTCTTTGCTGTCATGTGAATGGGATTCATTTACCTTCAAATCCTGATGCCTTATTTTGTTTTTTTACTACTCTAGCAGACTCCTAGCTTAGAAATATTCCTAATTCCAAGTAGATGGTCGACAATCTATCATTCTCATACTTGCGTGTTTTTGTTTTCCTATCACGTCCTTGTTTTTATTAGCTAGGCAGAGGGGGAAATTGAATTTCTAATCTCTGCATCAATCCAGGCTATGTATTGACAACTTCTCTTTGGATTTATTGAATAAATGTTTAGTTGAGTGCAAGAAGTTTATAGTTTTTTGCAAGCAAAGTTTTTTGCTAATTTTGTTTGAGAAACTGTCACTTCAAAAACAATTTGAGACTTGGAAGATATCTTTTATTGGTTCATTGTCATCCAATCACACATGAGCTGGTTTGTTTTCTTACAAAATATTGATCATAAATTTGAGGGTTCTTTTCCCAGGGGAGTACTCCTTCCTGTCTTGTAACTCTTTGTAAACTACAAGCTATCTTCCAAGACATGAGATGAAACTATCTGAATTCTGCTTGTGGCGATAATATTTTTGAAAAAACACTATTCTTCTGTTTAAATAACACTTTCAAACAATGAACTTGTCATAATTGATTCTGCAGATGTTATTCTGCATACAAGTAGTCTTAACGATCATATTCTTTTAGGAGATGTTCATTTCATTTGAAAACCATATAAATATGGGCTGAAGGGGCAGAATAGACGGAGGGGATTGAACCTATAAGATGACAGATCTGTAATCATGGCATAGATCAGTAGGAAAGTTCTGTAAATGTGAGATCAGCAAGAAAATTATCTGCCTTTCTGAGGATGCCACTTGAAAGACACTGAATCTTGAAAAATGATCGTTATTTGACATCTTATTTTTCATATAGCTTCCCTTGAAGAACTAGGAAGGCATGCTGATTAATACATTTCTACACCAAGCATGAACTAATGCAAAATTTTCTAATAGGGCTTCCTATAAACCAGGCAAAAGAAAACGTAAAGGAGATAGCCTACTAGGCCTTTTCAAACAGAGGATTAAGGAGATTGTAAATAGAGTAGAGCAGCAGAATAATGTAAGTTATCAGTGCAATGAAACCAGCAACTAATGCTCCTGTTACTTGGTTGCAAAACTTGGTGACTTGGCCGCAGACAGGTAGCCAAGCTGCTCGAGGATTCCCATTCTTTCCCACCTGAGCAATCGCCATGGCCGCCGAAATGCTTGAAATGAGCAGCATGATGAATACCTACTTGAAGCAACAAAAGATACAGAAATTACTACAAAAACATCCTGTGTTCTTCTGTTCCTGAAATCACAGTGAAGTGTAATATAGGTTTGCAGCACTAATGTTTGATATAAAGCTCAGTGTGCTGCATAATTACCAAATCCAAGGCAAGAACTAATCTCCAGATAGGACTCCCTGGAGGAAGAAACAGAACGAGAAAACCATAGACAGTAACAATTGCATTTGCTATCACAAAATACCTGCAGAAACCATTTTCAGTAGTCAATAAAAAGGTACAAGCAAATAGAACTGTAGAAGAACAATTGATCAAACTCACTTGAAGGCTGGTGTGTCAGTGTACTTTGCTTCATATGAAACAGCAAAAAATGTACCCTTTTCATGGCTTGTAGCCATGAGAATCACTGCTGCAAGCGTGGTTCCAAAAGCAATAAACCTTAGCAGGAGGCTGAGTAGCCTCTTGGGCTTGATCATGGATGCGAACTTGAAATCTTGAGCTCACTGGAAGTGTTGAAAGTTTTTTTTGCAGACAAAGTTGGAATATAAAGCAGAATTGGTGAGGCAGAGATGGCAAAATATGTTTCTTTATATGGTTGTAAGCTAAGATGGCAGATATGAAGGGAGGGCTAGTTTTGTTCCTTGATTGTGTTGTGCTAGTTGAATTTCCCATCTCTCACCAACACCATCCAGTAAGATTTTTTTCTACTTTTTTTGCTATGCAGACTTTAAGGTTTTACAGCCTATGGCTTATATTGGCTTGGGGAGTTGGTTTTTATTGATGTTGATGAATTTCATATGGTTTTGAGTGATTAAAAGAGTAAGATGTACTGCGTTTCAAAAGTATTTTTGAAAAAAAAAAATTGTATTATTTACTTTTAATTTTAAAAAAAAATGTGTTTTGAGATCATTTTCATGTGCTAGTATCAAAAATAATTTTTTAAAAATAGACAATATTATTTTGATATATTTCTGAACAAAAATCACTTTAAAAAACAATCAAAACCACAATCCCAAACAATCACCAAATATTCATATTCAACCCTGTCTCAATCCATGCTTTAGGTAATCAGTGATCTATCATTTGATTACTTGTAAGTGATTTATGTTCTAACATGCAATATAAAGCTTAAAAAAAGTATGGCCATGGACATGTCATTTTGACCTCCCAGCTAGTAGCACTACAATACATCATGTCCCCACATGCAAATTTGAAATTTCTCTCTCTAAATAAAATACCACCATTCAAGATCATCAACAAAATCTCCACCCTAAAAAAAAAATTGACCCCACCTCGAATTACTATAATCTCAAATTTCTCGATAACTATGAATTAATGAGTCTATACTATTAATCAAAATATAAAATAATAATAGTAATGAAAGCGATGATATTAATAATGATTTTTTTATTAATAAACTAAAGGTTGAGTGTGAAAAGAAAACATGAAATGTGTTTAAGAATTTTTTTTGTTGATTTAGTGTCTATTTGAGATATTTAGGAGTGTGATTGAGATTATTTTTGAAAGTATTTTTTGTTCAAAAATACATTAAAATAATTTTTTTATATATTTTAAAAATTATTTTTGACATCAGCATATTAAAATGATCTAAAATCACCAATTGTAAAAAATAAAAATAAAATATTTTTCAAGTTTTTTCAAAAACACTTTTGAACGCAATATCAAACACCCAATTAAACGATCATTTTTAATGTAAATTTACTATTATTATAATAATAATAAAAATATTCAATAATTTCATGGATACAACACATATTTATAAAGTAAATTTGAGGTTCGACTGTTAATAAAACTAGAAGCCAATGGGAGAGGATCAGTTATGATGAAATCTAGACAAGTATAATATGAACTCAAGCACCCGGTATTCCTTACTTAGAGAGATTGGTGTTGAGTTTTTCCTTACTTATTATTTTCTTATTCGGTTTCATAATATTTTGTTTCTCCTATTCAATTTAAATTTAAAACTATCATAAATAGAGTTTTGTAATTTATATTTTAGAATGAATAAAATTAAAAAATTTGAATATAATTTTAGTGCTCTTAGTTTTCATTGATTTTGATTTATAACAAATCATGTTTTTTATTTTGATTTTGATTTATTCATTTATTCACATAAGTTAGTCTTATTACGGGCAAGAATGGCATGACTTTCTCTAAATGATAAGAATTATTACCATAAAAACGAATGTTGAATGAGCCCACATATGTCCTAACCTTACGGAATAAATTTTGCATGACTTTCATTTCCATAAAATAAAAAAGAATGATCGATCTTTAATGCCATTTCAATATAGAAAATCTTGCTGTTTGAGATAGTGGAAGAAATTAGAATTGAAGTTTCCAACGATGTAATGAGAATTATAAGGAATTAGGGATGAGAAGAAATAAATATAAGTAGTATAAAAAAATAGCATGAATATATTAAAAAATAATTGACAATAAAAAAACTAAGAATAAAACATGTTTATTTAAATAAAAATAAATTGGGAAAATAATAAGAAAAAAATACAATGGAATATTTGTTAAAAAATAATATACCAAAATTAGGAAAATAATAAGTATGGACTCACATCAATATTGGTCTTGCATTCTTATCAGACTAAGACATGTAAGATTGTGATTGGGCCTGGTCTGAGATAGATAACAACTTAGGCCCATCTGAGCCCACACATCCTAGGCTGACAAATCAAAGTAATTTAAATACATCCATAAAAAATAATTTAAAATAAAAAAAAACTCAAAAACATAATTGAAAAGCACTATTAAATTAGAACTATAAATCTATTGTGTTATTGGACTGGTATTTAAACATTTTTAAGGTTTGTGAAATGAGCAATGAGCCATGGTATATTTCATTAGAGCATTATAACCCAGTGATAAATATAAAGCCAAAATGTAAAAAATAATAATGATATTTTGACTTTTCTATATTTGTTTTTCATGTCACATGAAATATTTTTTTTTTTTTGTAAAAATATTAAAATATTATTTATTTTTTAACTAGTTTTTTTTCTTTTGACTTTTTTTGTTTTAAATTTATATATTTTTATTTGATTTTTATAAAATTATTTTGGTCTCGTAATTTAGAATATGAACTTGACGGTTGATTCAGTTTGTTTTTTAAATTATTATCTTTTTATTTTTTAATTAATTAAAAATTATTTAAATCATTTTTAAACTTATCAAATTTACGGGGTAATATAAAACTAATAAAATAATAATATATAAATGTATTAAAACATAATTAATTATTCTAAATATTTTTTATTAATTTGATATCTTTTCATACCAGTAGTCTACAAGTCAAAACCCTTCCATATTTTCGGTGCAACCAAACAGACAAGTGAAAGAAACGAATGGCACTCTCTTTCTCTCGAACTGCTCTCTCGATCACCCAACAATACTTTCCTTCAAAAAAACCCACAAGAAAATCAACACTCCTAAACCTCCTCTCTTATAAACCCCACAATGTCAACAAGCTCTCTACAACCTCAAAACCCAACTCTTTCTCTCTGACCATCACAAAACTGTCAAAAAACCCAAAACCCAAATCCCATTTTCAGCCAGTAAGATCCCTCTTTACTGGCATAGTTGAAGAAATGGGCACAGTTCAACACTTGGGTGATACCAAAGATGGTGGCTTTGACTTTAAAATAGAGGCAAAAACAGTACTTGAAGGTGTACATTTAGGTGACAGCATTGCAGTTAATGGCACTTGCTTAACTGTTACTGATTTCACTAATGAAGACTTCACTGTGGGGTTATCTCCTGAAACTTTGAGAAAAACATCTCTAATTGAGTTAAAGACTGGATCTTTGGTTAATTTGGAGAGGGCAGTCCAGCCTGTTAGTAGAATGGGAGGGCATTTTGTGCAGGGTCACGTGGATGGCACGGGTGTGATCGTAGAGAAGAAGCCGGAGGGTGATTCTTTGTGGATTAAAGTGAAAGCAGAGCAAGGGTTGCTGAAATATATTGTGCCAAAGGGGTTTATTGCAGTGGATGGGACTAGTTTGACAGTTGTTGATGTTCTGGAGGAGGAAGAGTGTTTTAATTTTATGTTAGTGGCTTATACACAGCAGAAAGTTGTAATTCCTATGAAGGAAGTTAGTCAGAAGGTGAATTTGGAGGTGGATATTTTGGGAAAGTATGTGGAGAGGTTGCTTAGTAGTGGGTTTGTTGATTCCTTCAAGGGCTCTTCATGATTAGAGAAAAATGGAGGTAATGAATGTGGTTTTGTTGTTTTGAATTTGGAATGTTTCCTAAAAACTTTTTTTAAAAGGAAATTTGAATAAAGATGATGGGCTTTTGTTGTTATTTCGACTGATTTATTATTCTTGTGGTTGTCTCTGTGAATCTCAACGAGGAGATGTCTAGTGGAAATTTGATTTTGATTGGAATTACTAGATACAGTGAAGCTGTCCTAGTGATCGAAAATGTATAAAAAAAAAACAAATTATAGATTGTTCCTTCTTGTTGTTATAAGTTGAGAAGAATAAATTTGCAGGTATCTTGAACTTCATTTCATCCGTAGTCACTAGCATTTCGGAGAATATAGTTTGCAGGATTGTGCTCTTGGCCTTTACTTGCTGAGCAATAGTGTGTTTAGACCAAGTCGTACTTTTTATCTATTCTAGTTTGTAGAAGTGGCAATTGTGAAAATACCAACATGTTTAGCATGAACTTTTGTAAGATTCCTGCTTTGTTTCTTCTTCTTCTTCCATACCTCTTACTGTCAACTGGAAAACCTCTAATACTTGATGAAAAATAAAGAAGATGATGTCAGGCAACCATGGGACTGTTAAACTGAGAGCTATACTGCCGTTTAAGTTAAACGAATCAGGTGGGAAAGGTTTGGAATAAAGTCATTGAAGCCTAGAATAATGACCTATCTCATACATAAAAGAGCAGTCAGGATCATTTTTGTTGTGAACACATTAGCAAATCTAAATAAATTTTAATAATCCATCATTTTCGGCTATTGCTCAACTATTGTTACCTAGATGTTGACCATCTTGAAAAGGTTTGGCTTTGGAGCTAGCTTTGGATAGGGGTTTTAAGCAGCTGCGGGTGGAGATTGAGTCTGCTGTCATTCCGTGGATGTTGCAGAAGCAATTTTGTGTTTCTGCTTCGTTGTTTGGTTAGGTGATGGAGCTTTGATGAAATGATTCGGAGCTAGGTTTTGTGGTGCTGGTGACTAATGAATTCATCGTTGACTGGTAACAAATTTCTTGACCCCATATCGAGTTATCAGATTTCCAATCAAATGACTTCATTATTTAAGAGAGAATGCAGGAGAACCACCCAAAAAAAGATAATTCACGCTTGATGCCATCCCTCTTTGAATTCCATTTTTATTTATTTTTAAAATATTTTTTAATATATCAATATCATATAAAAAAAATATTTTTAACATAGACGAATGAAAATAATCTAAAAATATTAAAATAATTTAATTTAAAATAAAAAATATTTTGTTTTTTAAAAATATTTTAAAACGTGGTGTTAGACGGCTATCTAAAGATAGAAAAGAAAAGAAAAGGCAAGGCTTCTCGTCCGGTGGACATCAGGTTGTTGGGTCCTGGTTTCCTAAGCCCACTGGCATACAAGTCCAGTATGTGCTACTTGTCTATGCATGTAGAAATATATTAAAATATTTTATTTATTTTTTATTTTTAATTGAATTTATATTATCACATCAAAATATTTTGAAACATAAAAGAAATTAAAAAAAATACTTTTAAAATACAAAAACAAAACAGATTTTAAATACAATTAAAAGTATCATATTTAGTCGATTCAAGTTTATTTTTCTTTTCTTTTTTACCGGTATCATTAGCCATTTCGTAGAATGGGAAAAGGTAAGCAAAGTAGTTAGGGCAGTGGTTAAGATGGTAGTCGATGACAATTAATATTATGATAATTAAATTTGAAAAATAAGTAAATCAAGTTTTAATTCAAACGTGAATTGATTCATCAAGTGTTTGACTAAACAACTAAATCTAGTTTGAAATTAAATGTCAATGACATTTAATGTTATTTAAAAACCCTTTATTAATGTTATGGTATTTAAAACCCTTTGATTTCAACCGCAAATTAAATGTCATGTAGTCAATGACAATTAATGTTATTTAAAATTAAATGGTATGCTAATTTATTTTTTAAATCAAGTTTTAATTCAATTGTGAATTGATTCATAAAGGGTTTGAGTAAAACAATTAATCATATAGTAGATGGTCGAATGGTACGAGTTTGACATTAAAAGATTTGTTTTTTTTTTTTTGTTATTTCAGGTTCGAGTCATATAGTTATTGATATCATTAAAGACTTACATGATCGTTAATTTTAGAATCCATAAAATTAGCTGATGTACACACAAACTAATCCGAATACTAAATTTAATAAAAAAAAACAATTAAATCTAGTTTGAAACGAATAAATTTTAGATTGACTTGTAAGCAAGGTAGTCAAAATCGCGAGCCAACTCGCAAAATCGTACGATTTTGCGAGTTGGCTCCGAAAACCTAGTTGAACCGGTAGAAAAATCGAACCCGGTCAAACTTGGTCAAAATCGGGTTGACTCGTAAAATCGGACCGGATCGGTCCGATTTTACGAGTTCATCAAATTCTACTGTTCGCAACACAGTTACACGGGCGAAGCTTTCTTCAATTTCATTTTTGCATTTCAGAAACACCAAATCACTGCTATTCGAAGCTCTCCACCCCCAAAATCGTCTCTTCTCTTCTCAGTTCTCACTTCTCAGCACAAAATCATCAGTTTCACTTCTCAGCATCTCAAGTCTCACCCCCAAAATCTTCTCCTCTCTTCTCACCATTCAAGCCAGAGATACTAAGAGGGAAGGTTGCTTTATTGACAGGAGGAATCTGGTATGAGATATTGTAGTGATGAGGGAGGGTATGAGATATTGTAGTGATGAAGAGGGCGGCGGCGTGAGTGAGAGAAGAGAATGAGGGATTTAATTTAGGGTTAGTTAATAATAATAAAAAAAAAAAAGGAGGAGGAGGTTTATACTTTCTACCGGGTTTTTTTTAATAAATTAATAATAATAATAATAATAATAATAATAATAATATATGGGGGGAGGGGTTATGAACTTATAATAATAATAATAATAATTAGCATAAAAAATAATTTTAAAAAAATTCTATTAATTTAAGATAATAAATAACATTAATTAATTTCAAATACAAAAATCATAAAAAAAATATACAATTACTTGTACGCTAGCTGAAGATTTGTTTTAAATTTGTTAGTTTTTAACTTATGAACTTTTAGGGACATAATTATTTTGTAATGTGTTTTGAAGTTATTTTACATCATGTATGAACCTAAACTAATTAAGTTTTATGTCCATAATTATGCTATTTTGTATTCAGAAATATTTTACAAACGATTTTATGATTTTTCTTCTCACACGATTTTAGCTGTGATTTTACGATTTTTGTACGGATATTTCGGTTACGATCTTTTTACAATTTTACGATCCGATTTTTCAGAGCCCTTTCCGATCCGTGTCAAAATCTCGATTTTGACTACCTTGCTTGTAAGAGTACAATATAGTGAGTGATTGGTTGGTTGGTCTCTCATGCTAGCATGGCGAAGATCACGTGGGATTAAAAATTATTTTTTCCTACACAGAGCAAATTAATGACTATTAAATTAATTTATTTAGCGAGTTGTCCTTCTCTTTCGGTAGAGGTCACGGTCTACATTGTCGGCTCCAACTTTACGCCGTATAGGTCATGTGTGTCTCTCTCTGTTTGTTTTTTTTTTTTTCTGTGCTTGTGATTTTATTTATAGATATTTTTTAGAAAATATATTAAATTAATATTTTTGCAAAAGAAGTATCAAAGACGTTATGGCTGAATAAAAAAGATACAACTTTTGATATCAACTTAAAGATACGATTTAAAATATTTTAACGGCTCTACGCAATTGCTAAGATTTCTGGGATGATGAAATCATACCGTGCGTGCGTGCGTGCATGCGCTAGAATGTGAAATCTGGTTGGATTTCATTTCAAAAGGTGATGGGTACCCTGATTACATATGATTATGTGATGGTTCACGATCAAGATTTTTTTATTAAAATAATGTACGACCTCTTTTTTTGTAGTTTATAATATTTAAATATTATTTAATATTGTGTTTTAAAATTATTTTTTATTTTAAATTAGATTTTTTAGTATTTTTATATGCTGATGTCAAAAAAAATTTTAAAAAAATAAAAAAATATCATTTCAATGTATTTTTAAATGAATATTTCTTTAAAAAACAATAGGAACCATATTTTCAAATAATCATTTAATGGTATCAAATTACTGGAATTCATAGGATGAGCCTAGTTTATTGGTAGATCTTTGATTTGTTAAAACTTAAAAGTACTTTTATTGTTCATGCTATGGTTTTTGAACTGAATTTGATAATAATTCATGATAATAAATGTAATATGTTAATCTAGTTAAGATTCGGGTGAGATTTAATTTAATTTTTTAAAATAAAATAATGAAATTGATTTGGTAAATATGATTGATTCGATATGTTCACCTGGTTAAACTCGAGGAGAGATTTAATTTGATTTTTTTTTTAAAACAAAAACGATATTATTTGGTGTTGACTAGTCCATTCATAACTAAAGTACGGTAATTATAAAATTTTGATATTGAGGGAAGAAATTTATGGACAATTACCAATTCGTTAGGTAATTGCCAAGTGTATTAGGATTAATGGAGTGCTCCACCATCATCTCAACATCATTTTCTACATTAAAGACAAAGGATGGGTGAGTGCGCAACCAAGAAACACTTAAAAAAGTATTTTTTTTAAAACAAATAACAAAAATATTTTAATATATTTTTAAATAAAAAATATTCTAAAATATAACCACAACCACAACCATAACCTCGAAAATCATCTGGAACCATACAAAAACCTGTTGTAAATATCCCACCTGTCAGCAGAACCTTCGTTTGGAAGTTAGCAACAGTAACAACTTCACCACACCCTTCTCCTTAGGAAGCTTGGTGTCTGATTTCTTTCTTGTCATCTGAAAATAACCCTTGCTTTGTTTTTGTGGTGGAAGTTTCCTACTTCCCCTCCTCCTCCTCTAACTTCAAGGCCTCGTGACCAATGCCCACCAAACCCACAATTAAAAAAATTAAAAAAAGGATCAAAATTGTGGCTGACAAAATAACTGGTATCACACGTGTCATGAGCCCATATGGCGGATGATCTTACCTGCCAAGTAAGTACAGATCAAAAATAAAAAATAAAAAATCATGAATTCGTGCCTCTTGCCTCCATAATACATTAGCAGCATGATGATAATATTTATAGTTTTGTTTTTAAAAGTATTTTTTATTTAAAAATATATAAAAATAATAATTTTTTATTTTTAAAAATTATTTTTAATATCAGTCTATTAAAATGATTTAAAAATATTAAAAAAAATAAATTAAAAAAAAAACATTTTTCAAACAACTTTATAGTATCTTACCTTTTTTAGCACCCTATTCATTTTTAATACCTTTAAGTGTTTGTTTTTTACTAAACTTGAACCTTATCTTCGTTAAAAAAAACTAGAAAATCTTTGTCTTAAGTTTTTTTTAATTTAATATACTAATATCAAAAATAAATTTATTATATATATATATATTTAATATATTTTCAGTAAAAAAATGATAATGGAAAAAGTAATCTCCAGTGACATTCCCGACAATCCTTGAATCGTGGCTTTTTCCATATTCCTATCAGTTTTCATTTTCAATAACTTTGTGAAGCTAGAGATACTAGCGTGTTCCCATCTTGCCCATACACGTGTCGACCATTAATTAATTGACTACTTCATGAAAAAAATCAACCTATCAGGACTATCTCCGGACACGTCGTCTTGAAAAACCAACTTCTACATGCCGCGAAAAACCTCTGCTCGTTTGTATTATTACTATGTTGCCCCTTTTTAATTTTAATCGGATCCGGGAAGTCTTTTACATGACTATCCTTCCCTATTCTATTTTGGATAAGTTATGAATTTCAATCCAATAATTAGGATTCTTTAATTACTTCATTATTATTATTATTATTATTATTATTATTATATATGAGTCATGATCCAAACAAGTATATTTGGATTCCTTCAATATTAAGATCATATTTGATATCGTATTTCAAAAATACTTTAAAAGAAATTATTTTTAATTTTCATGTTAAATTAATTTTTTTGGTATTTTTAGATCATTTTCATATGCTGGTGTCAAAAATAATTTTTTAAAAATAAAAAAAATATATAATTTTGATGCATTATTAAATAAAAAATACTTTCAAAAACAACTTCAATCGCGCTCTCAAACAGGTATTAAGCCTTACAAGTAAACTCAAACTTGATTTTCAATTTTAGATAATAAATAAATTCATGCTTAAAACAAACTTGTTTGCTTTAGTTAACGTTAGCATTGAATCTATGAACATATAACTAATTTCCTATAAACTACAAGGAAATCGAGTTTATAGTTCAAGGAATTTGTTTATTTTTTTTATCAACAATATTTGTTTTTCAAATTATCAATAAAAATATATAATTTTCAAATTAAGTTTTAAAAGTAAAATTCTTGTGAATGACTCCAATATTAAAATAGACAATATATTATTAACCAAATAAAATTGAAGGGGATGGTTGCCGCGTAAATATTCGAAAGTTACCCTCACTGACAAAAAAAAGTCCTTCTCTTTCTCTATATATCCCATCACTAAGCTCATTTTCAACAAGTTTCAACTCTCTTCAACCGCCTCCCTCTCTGCCCAGCTCTCTCCAAATTCTTGGCCTCTGCAAAATTCCAAGGATTTGAATTTCAAACAAATCACCATGCCAATCAAGAAACCAAGTCTCTTTGCAGCCTCTGTTGCTGCTGCTGCTACTTCTGCCTTCTCTGTTTCTTCCTCGTCTTCTGGCTGTAGCTCCAAAGTTAAGGTAAGACAGTTGACAAAACAATTCTGGGTTTGAGTTTTTTCTTGAAAACAATTTCATGGGAGTTCGTTTCTTGTGTTCTTATCTGTTTTTTTGTTTTGAGATTTCTTTTCTACTTAAAAGATTCTGCCTTTTGGGTAATTCGTTTCTTGTGTTCCTGTCTCTGTTTTTCTTTTTTGAGATTTCTTTTCTACTTAAAGACTCTGCCTTTTGGGTTTCTCGGAAAATCATGGGATCTTAAATCACCCACTCCTTTCGGTGTTTGATTTCTTAAATTTTTTCTTGGTTTGTTGATATAATTCAAGCTTCTTTGTTAGTTGGTGTTTGATCTTTGTTTTTCCAAACTACTAGGCTTAAAATTTGATGCCTTTTCTTTTCTAGGAAGCTGGCTCGGACGTAGATCAACAGAGATCGGCTTCCATGGATAAATTTGCACCAAGATATGATGGGCTGAGGTTCATTGAAACACTGGTCACTGCTCACAGATGACGAGCAAATCAACATCTGGCCTTGATAGATCCATGGATGATTCTGATTAGTTGTACTAATTCTAGAAGATGGCATAAGGAAAGTTTGACGTTTGTTTTTTTAATTTCTTTGAGTGGATATGGGGAGAAGATCAACTGTAAATCTCACTCAAAAATTGCTAGTCCTGATCATAATTCATGGCTGATTTTCTTTGTGCCATTAATTTTTCTGGGATTAGAAAATGATTGCTTGGCAAAGCCATGCTCCAATACTTCCCTTTCTACAGAAATATTTTGTACTGCAACTCCAATATATGGTTCTGATGAAAGTCCCACAGAGGAATCCCAGGTGGTAAAAAACTCCAAAATACTCTGTTCTTATCGACCTTGCTGAATTATAGAGTATTAAGAGCAGAAAATCAAGTCCTTCCATGCCTGGATGAATTTGGGAGCTCATTTGGGATCAACCAAGTTCAATTGGCATGCTACTTGCATCCATTTTTTTGTTGACCTTGAGATGGTAAATACCGCATTGTTAGCAATAATATAAATTATATGCCGAGTTATCATTTAATAACTTTAATTTTAAAGTGAAATGATTTCTTGATATAATATCAAAACTTTATCGATCTAGCGGTCACGAGTTCAAATTCAATTATTTTTATTTTATTTGATAAAAATAAAGTATAGGATACTATTATTTGTGTGCAAGTTTCAAGTTCAAAGGATTTTTATTTTAGAGAGAGTGTTAGATGATGATATAAATCATATTCTGAGATCTCATTTAAAATTTAAGATTTTAGAAGAGATGATTTTATGACAAACCATTTAAATCCGTGTTGGGTTTACTTCAAAGTTTGTTGTCCTGAAATAACAAAGCCAAGTTCTTGATTTTGCAACTCCTGCCTGGGTATTTTAGGTTTTACCTAAAATTGAATCTGCTGCCACCATGAAGCGTGCCAAGTTCTTGATGAAGCACCATGCTTTTGCTTGAAATAGCATGACAGGATTCTCAAAAGTCAATGAGATTAGTCTGCAGACAGCATTGGAACAAGCTAAGCAAAACTTAGTGGAACTAGAATGGCCTAGTGGTGTCTTTACTTGCGAAAGAACAGTAATAAAATGGTATCATGATCGAGTGATACCATCTACTCTTCACACACTATTCAATTAAAAAAGAATAAAATCTAAAAAAATGATAAGTGGGTCGGTAAAAACCCGTTTGCTTTTATTTTTCAGAAATATTGCTTCTTGTTTTTAATTGATTGTTGTCTTTAATTAGGTAAAATATTATGGAGGGGAATATTTTCTTTTTTGTACTTTTCAGACTAAAACTATAAATATTATTAGTGGCTAGAAAAGAAGATTTAGCCGTGTTTATTTTTGCGTTTTAAAAACATTTTGTTTTTCATAATATTTATTTTTTATTTGCTTCAAATTATTTTTTATGTATTTTCAATAATTTTAATGTATTAATATTAAATATAACTTTTAAAATAATAATAATAAATATTATTTTGATATATTTTTCAATAAAATAACATAAAAAATAATCTTTATCACACCTCCAAACACCATCAAACTCTTAAATGGTCAACGTCCCTACCAGCCCCCCCTTCTCTGCCACTGCAAAATTGAAGCACCTTTTTTTAAAAAAATAAAAAATTGAACCCATGATCATGGAAGGATGAGTTGTATTTTCAATGGTCAAAAAGAGAAAAAGAAATTAAAAAAGAAAAGAAAAGAATGAAGTTTATGCATTGGAAAACGGATATTCTTGATTCCACTCATCGCATATTTTTAAGCTAATTACAATTCTGTTTATAGGCTTCGAGTTCTTTGATAAATAAAAAATTAAACTAAACAAGAAAACTCATTCTAAATTGATCAATAAAAATATTCAGTCAACTTAACCGGTAGATTGACTATTTTAATTCAACTAGTCCACTGATTCCTTAGTTTTTTTTTTAAAAAAAAATTCAAGAATCATAATTACTTTCAACATATTTGTGTTTAACATGTAACTGTTCATCATCATACTGGAGATTGTTTCAAGCTATCAAGCTTTTATATCCATCATAGCCTTCCTCTTTTAGTCACTATTAGTGCTTCCATTTCCCTTTCAATGGAATCAATGAATGGGGGAGCTAAGGGTGACAATGACTAGAAATGTTCATTTGCTGCTGGATTAGTGGAGAGGTGATGTGCTGTTATAAAAAGCAAATAGATTTAACAAGTGAATGCTCTTACTTGGACAGCGAAAACACAGGACAGAAAAAAATGGCTACCAGCTAGCTAATATCCAGGTGAAAAGTTGCATGGTAATCGCCTCAAAAAAGGTTGGTGATGATTCGATTCTTTATTTGTGCAAAGAATGGAAAAGTATGGAAAGAAATAGGTCATTGCATGCCCAATTATTTGGGGATGGAAAAATCTACCCTTATCCATGGAATCTTGAACCTTTCAGCTGCAATAATAGTTGTAGTCCAGATGCTTTTTCATCCAATTTCCTATCTTGTGTGGGCCTCTCTTAAAATCTACATTTTCCTTAAAAAAGCTATACAAAAGTTCATGTCTTTATGCCTCCTCACTCTTTTTTCTTTAGATACAAATGTATCATGTGTGGGCCCAGGTGAGCGAGTAAAACCTCAGTTATCCTAGACTCTTATGAAGGATGTACATCCTAACTCGAACTCGAGAATTGTTGTGCAGATCACAAGCTTTTTGTCATCACTCCTCAACACTATTACAAGATGTGCAAATGCGGCAGACATCTATACTACTGCAGTATGACATTGCAGTTCCAGGAGCATAGAGGGATAGCAGACATTGACATGATACCATAATCTTCAATTATATCAGGGGGCAAGTGATGAGATCGAATCCGAATGCCCCAGCATGATAGCAGATTGAAATTCTCGCTAATCCAATTTTACGAATTGACAGTAGAACTTAGTCAACAACAATGATACATCAGCATTAATAATTCAAGAATTTCTTCTGAATGTGACATAGCTACACAGATTTACAGTAAAACAGCACATGGCTTGTCGAAGTCGAAAGAATCTGATAGCAAATTGTGCACCAGTTAATAGTTAAAGGAATGCCAAATTGTAGCACAAAGGTGGAGAAAACAATGATGGAAGAACCACATTATGATGAAGCAATACTTTGGGATAGGGAGGTGAAACAGCTAGGAAATGAATGGTTATCCACTCTTAACCATCTAGAATAATTGGAGTAACAACGCTTTGAGCCCTGCTGTGAGCATCGAAAATGAGGATTGTGTGGCTGCAATTTGAACTCCTCCACTTTTCTTGGGCTGTTCCAAGTTTTGGCAATCAAGACCTTTCTTATCTTCTCTGCACTGATTGACAAAACAGCCAGGAGGGTATTGAAGATTTCCGCCATTGAAGATTTCCTTCAACAAACTTCTTTCAAACTTTTGAAATGTATTCTCCTCCCTTTGATCTCCTGAACCAATTTGATGAACAGAAACATTATATGCTCAACATTCCCAACCAAGCAATTAAAAAAATCTATTCAAGAATCAACAACACAATCAGCAGAGGGGATCTGGAATGTAGAAGGGTTTCCCTTTTGCCAAAGCAATCATTTGAAAGGTATGATTCTTACTGGAAATAAAGGAGGAAGAGAGGTGGCAAGTCCAGCCAGGAAGAAGAAGCAAAGGAGATAAAACCATGAACTATACCTTCGAGCCATGCTTCTGTTTCTTTGTTTCCCCTTCCAGCTTTGGCTTTTAATCTTCTGGAGATCTAAATCAATCTCCAATCCTACTTGGAACAGAAATCACCCTCCTTTTCTTTTCATTTTGCTGCCAATTTCTTATACTATTTTCCGCCAGAAAGAACATGATCGCGTCATCGCATGAATGGTGATGGAGGCGCAGCAAAAACCAAGGAGGACACGCAAGGCCTGCCCTGTTGGTTGCCTTGTTTTACTAACAGGAGATTGAAAAGAAACGCATTTTCCTGGATTTGATATAATAAACGAAAATACATGAGACTTATCAAGACATAATTTTTTTTTTTTTATTGAAACTTGCTTTTCTAAATATGATAAACTTTTAATTAAAAAATCACGCTGCTGATTAAATAAACATGTTTTTGTTTTTCAGAATTTTAATCATTTTAATTTTTACTAACATTTGTTCTAATAAATATAGATTAAATAAAAAATAGGTTTGAGAATGACTCCATGACATAGTAAAAGCTGAACTCCCTTAGCTAAAACAGCTGGATGGATTAGAAATTGCAGTAATCAATTAGACTGTAAAGTAAGTGTTCTTTGAATTGTAATTTTTGTTTAAGAATATATTAAAATAATAATAATTACTTTAAAAATCAGCTGGTTTCGAATAGAAGCTGTGTTCTCAGATTTATCAGAAACAGAAACCTCAGTGAATTGAACCCAACACAATTCTTTTTAACTAGAACTTGGTTTCTATTACAGTGCCAAAGAACATAACACATAAAAATCAAATCTTTTACATCAAATTCCCTCCTTTTTTCCTTGCGAACAAAGTTAATACCTGTAGTTTGCCTCGACGGACACTAAAGCTCATCTGGGTCTCAATTATTTTTTTCCTCTAGAAGCCTCAAACCCTTAACAATCTCCATAACTTCAGCAGGCAGTGGAGATAATGCTCGCCGAACTTGCCACGCCTGTAATGTTATAGTGAAGCCATACCAATGTCTTTGATATCGGATTTTGTTTGAACGGAATGTGAAGCAGAGGTCAAGACAGTTCTTGGTGGAGACTCCATGTGGGTTCTGATAGAGAAGCCTGGAGATGGAAGAGAGACTTCGAACGTCAATGGCGTTGTTGCTGAGACTGAAACCATAGCGGTTTTTCCGGGGTTTTGTGTTTTCCACTTAGCTTTTGGGCTCTTTCCCTCTAGCAAAAACCAAACGAAAGTATTTAAGACTCTCGGTTTGTAATCTTGGGCTTCGGCTTGTTCGTGGGCTTGGGCTTTCACTGATTTGGAAAGGATCCACGACCGAAACTAGGGTTTATCTCAATATTTTATTTATCTCTCATATTTTGTTTTTCGTAATGTTACTTTAGAGGTTGTTATAATGTTAGCATTGGTAAACATTGATGGCCAGAAAATTATATGTGAATGTATTTTTTTTTTTATATATATTTAAATATAATATTTAACCATCATCCAATATTTTAGAGAGAAAAAACATGGAAAATAGAGTTTGTTTTCAAATACACTCTGTTTTTATAAATTATAAAAGAAAAAAAAGGTGTTTTTTTTTAATTTTTTCATTAACAAAGGTAAAATTGAAAAACATCTAAACGATGTTCTCAAAATTTTCCACAAACTAAAATCATAATGGAAAAGGCGCGCACTTCTCCTTAATAAGTAGTATTGTTTGAATATCATGCATTAATTAATTAGGCTATAAACTATATTACTTGAGGTATTATAATCGTATTTTCTATTTAGGTATTATTCTTTGGAATATGTACACTGAAATGACTGAAGATGCAGTGCTTGTAAGTGGGTAAGCTGGAGCATCTCGTCGAGCTAGATGCTCTAAAAACAGGTTTTATCAAATGAGATTCACAGTGGTCCTTGAGACTGCTTCAAGCTCTCGATATCTCAACTTCTATGATTATTCAGAGTTTTGTCTAAGATTTGCTTCTGGTGTACGATGTTAAGAAATTATCTTATTTAAAAATTTAATAATTTCAAAACTTAAGTTATCAGATGAGATCTAATAATATGATTTATATTATTTTTTAATACACATTCTCAAATGAAATTTCTCTCTAGACTTGAAATTTGCAATGTATATATTTGATTTTTATCAAATAAAATGAGAGTTGTGAGATTCAAACTTGTGACCGCTAGATCCACAAGACTCTAATACCATATTAAAAAATTATTTCATTTAAAAACTTAAATTATTAAACAAGACTCTAGAATATAATTTATATTATTTTGTTATATAAGATTCTCCATGCAAATTCGTGGGTGCATGGCTTGAAAAGTAGAGTTATTGACATGGACCTCGGTCCATCCTTCTTTTGTTCCATCAAGTATTGGACTTTCATGCTTTCTACTAATCTAGAACTCTAGAATGATTCGCTTCCCTAACTCTTCATTTAGATCCAGTGACTGATCAACGGAATGGAATTCCAAGTGCTCTGATAGGTTGGGGTAAAGCAGACTATAATGCTCTTACTTTTTCCCTTCCTTGCCACTGAAGTTGGAAATCAGGTCTGTTTGGAAGAGTGGTTGCGGTAGCTTTTCAAAGTGCTTTTTGTGCCGAAATATATTAAAATAATATTTTTTTATTTTTTAAAAATCATTTTTAACATAAACATATCAAAGTAATATAAAAATACTAAAATATATTCATTTAAAATAAAAAAAAAATTAAATTTCAGCAAAAAAATTAAATTTAAACCGCAGTACGACACGGGCTCGTATAGCTGCTTGAAAATTCAAAGTTGAGCATCATTTTTCTGGGCCATTCTGCTTTCTCTTCCTTTTTGAGTGGAGATTTTCTTTCTTGATTTGATAGGTTAGACCAGCTAGATAACGCGATGAATGGGTAATGGAACCATCGGTTTCACTTTGGGTCTTTTTGAGAGTGTAGTTGCGGTAGTTTTTGAAAGTGTTTTTCGTGTCGAAATGTATCAAAATGATATTTTTTTATTTTTTAAAAATCATTTTTGACATCAACACATCAAAATGATCTAAAAACATCAAAACATATTCATTTAAAATACAAAAAAAATTAAATTTCAGCCAAAAGCAGTTGGATCGCACAGCCAAACAGGCTCTTTGAGTGGCGATTGAAACTTACTTTCAACACAATACAGAGTGGGAAAAAAACAAAGGATTGTGTTGCCACCGAAATCTTTCCTGGGAGAAAATTCCGTGGCGATAAAACTATACCAGACAACTAATCTAATCTTCGAAGCTCCGCCGGGATATGTTTTCATGTCTATCCACTTGCGTGCATGACGCTGACACCGAACAAATCCAATAACTACCATGCTGGATCTCTCTTGTCTCATCAGGCAGCGTGGTCCGCTAGAAATTAAGGGTGGAAGATGAACGAGATGGGCAGTTAAGGTCTCAAAACATCATGATTAAATAAAATATAACGTTGTCACTCCATGTTTTGACCGTATTTTGAAAAATAATCATGAGAAAAAAGAAAGAATGATACGCATAGGGATAACGATAAAGAGAAAAAAGCTAAACCATCATTCAACCTCCCACGCATAAGGATATCTATGCATTTTAAAAGTATTTTTTATAAAAATATATTTTAAATTAATTTTTATTAGAATAATTATAATTGGTATTTCTAGTGGTAAAGACATTACCGATAGAGTTGAAAACTAAATTATTATTAATAATTTTACCGACAAATGTTTTCTGTCCGTGTATTAATAAAAAATCTATTATCAGCAGAAGTCTATTTATCAATCCAGCAATTAATTAATTATAGTAATGAATGTCATTTTCTCTCCGGAACAATTCTGCCGAGTCCCAGTGTAGCTGACAAAGACAATAGATTAGAATTTCATGCTTTGATTTTCCACGGTTTTCCTCTAGAATTTCAAATTTAATGAAAAATAAAAGTATAGGAGCATTTGTTAAGAGAAATCTTTTATGTAGAAGTGATTATTTTATTGCATGATTGCTACCAGTACAATAAATAATCACTATTATTTTTTAAGACATTAATTCATTTTTTTCTCTCATGTATCATCTCCTTGTCCGATCTATCATGTTTTTTTTATATATATATATATATATATATATATATATATATATATATATATATATATATATATACCTGAAACAAAATATTCTATATATATATATATATATATATACCTGA
Organism: Salix caprea; assembly: GCA_964035475.1. Taxonomy (NCBI): domain Eukaryota; kingdom Viridiplantae; phylum Streptophyta; class Magnoliopsida; order Malpighiales; family Salicaceae; genus Salix; species Salix caprea. The sequence continues at coordinate 15,662,120 of OZ037746.1, forward strand.
AACAAAATATTCTTCTGGAAGGAGACACGATAAATACACACAAACACACACTATTATATAGCCTATGATAATGAGGTTTGGGTTGCAAGTCTTGATTGTGCAGACTCTAGAATATATATTGAATCTATGCTTTCATTTTGATTTATCAAATTTCATATTCGGTGATTGTCTTTCCAAATGGGATTGTCTTTGTTGTTGTTGTGAAATTTTCACTTTTTCTTACGTGTGTGTTAGGCTTTAATTGATTTTACGTTATGATGGTTAAAGAATAATATATATCAAATCTTGAAATTTTATCTAATAACTTAAATTTTTAGATGATATAGTTTGTTGACATAATATCAGAGCTTTATTAACTCAACAGTTACGAGTTTGAATCTAACCATCCATATTCTATTCGATAAAAATTAAGCACAAGGTAGTATAGATTTGTGTGCAAGTTTTAAACCCAAAATGTTTGACATTAAGTTTTAAAAGTGTTTTTGAAAAAAAATAAATTTTTTATTTTTTATTTAGATCATGTGCTAATATTAAAAAATAATAATAAAATTATTATTTTAATGTATTTTTAAACAAAAAACACTTTAAAAAATAACCATAACCACACTCCCTATTAAAGAACCATTTCATCTAAAAATTTAAGCAGTTAGTTTATGTCTCAGAATAAAATTTATATTATTTTCTAACACACTTCTTTAAGTAAAAATCTTTTAAACTTGAAACTTACACATAGATTCACTAGAAAAGTGGGTCATTTATTCCTACGTTTTCATGTTTTATGGAATTTTTGGAATCGTTTCATGCCCTGGATTGGATTCACTTGGTGCATGCGCGCCTGATTCGGTGGAGGAGATGCTAAGACAATTGCCTGCAATGGCTACAAGTTAATTTCAGCAAAAAGCCTTGATTCTGCTACCACATGGTATCTTATGAACAGTATAGATTTCTCTAAATAATTAGAATTTTTAGGATGTGGAGATGAACTAGACTAAAATGTTTGACCTCATATTTTACATATTGTCAGTTGGGTTAAAATTACAAGTACCAATTTTAATTTTTTATTTTAAATTAAAAAAAAAAATTAGATTATTTTCATGTGTTGATGTCAAAAATGATTTTTTATAAATAAAAAAAATATCATTTTAATACATTTCCGAACAAAAATAATTTTCAAAAACAACTTTAAGCACACTCTCAAACATGTACTAACTAGTATTCTTTTCCAAGTTATTTATCTTTTCTATACGATACATCTTTTACAGAAAATATTGTAAGTCTCCCTTCAATATTTTCCCGGCAGAACTTCGTATACTTAATAAAGTTCTATAATCATCAATAAATAAAATAAGACTATTATAAAAAAATAAATACATGAAACCTAACCAGCTAAAAAGAAAATATCTCGTCCATTACTCTCATAGCTATTCGTATGGAATTGCAGTAAATATTACATTTTATTTAAAAATATATCAAAATAATATTTTTTATTTTTTAAAAAATAATTTTTGATATCGATATATCAAAACGATCTAAAAACACCAAAAATAATTGCATAACAATTGCTCTTAACCTCTCTTATTCTTTTGTCTTGCTTTAATTAAAAACAACATGATGTTTAAATGTACTTTTTATGCCCATGTTAATACCACTGCTGATACTCATGACTTGCCTTCATTCTATGTTATCTGTTTAAGGTGACGTGTCGTTTATCTAAGTCTGAAATTTATATTATTACATGTTTGAGGTGATTTGTCACTTATTTAAATCTGAACTTAATTTATGTAATCTGGTCAGCGATTAGGGTTGGCTTGCTCTTTGTGACCCAAACTTCATTAACTCTTTTGTCAATTTCAGTTTATAACAATTTTAAAATTAATAATGATTTTTTATTTATTAATAAATAATTCTAATCATATTAAGTGATGATGATATACTGAAATCTTTTTTTTATATATATAATTATGTTTATATCCGTATAAGTTTCCAACACAAAACAAGTTAATTCACTAGTTATAATATTATAAAGCCTGACCTAAAAAAAAATATAACTGGGTGTAATTTAAAATCTAAATTTTAAAAATAATATATTTTTAAAATCCAAAACTATTTTTAAAATCTAAAACTTTTACTACTAGATTAACCCTTTCAATATATCTTCAAAATACATAATAATAAAACATGATGATAAAAAGGTGGTGATGTAACATGATGGTGATGGTGATGGTGACAATATTAAAAAAAAATTACTTTTAAGAAGTGAGGACAAAAGTGGTGGTTGCTGTCATAATAATAACAATATTTTTTTTTATTATTATTGAATAAGATTTATGGTGCATTTGTTTTCTCTTTTTAAAGTGTTTTTTCTCTAATCAAATTAATTTTACTTTTTTTTTTTAGTTTTAATATGTTAGTATTAAAATTAAAACTAAAAAAAAATGTTTGAATATATTTTTAATTGAAAAAGACTTTTATAAAGATATTATATATCAACTACACTATTTATGAATATATTTAATATTGTGATAAAGATTGTTTTTTAAATTACTTTTTTATTTTGAAATGAATTGTAATAATATATATTTTTTGACACTAACACATTCAAATCATCCGAAAATACCAAAAATAAATACTTTTTTTTCTTCAAAATAACTTTTAAAAACAAAAATAAATAAGCTATGAGTGTCAATTTAATAACAAGGGAATCAGATTTTATGTCAAGGCTCAGTCCAAATCTCCTGTTTCTGTGAAAAAATAACCATTTTTGGCGAAGATTAAATAAAACATTTATAGCATATCTAAATTGATTGCTAGGACTTGTAATTTATGTGGTTCCGTTGCCAAACATAGTCAATTAAAAAGAAGACTACAAAGAAAAGCAACTCCTTGCTAAGGCAATTTATTGCAATTTTTTTAAAATAATAATAATAATAATAATAATAATAATAATAATAATAATAATAATAATAAAAACAATTGTCCCTTAAAAATATAAAACATATTTTTGGTATAAATAAATATTTTCTTAAATATGGAGGAAACTTATAAGACATCTTCAAACACTCTATTTAATTTGATAGTTGAGTCTTGTACTGAACGATTCTCTTTCTCAAATGAATTGAATTCTAAATTCTTTAATAAGATGTTGGACCTTTATGGTTCATCTACCTTATTGAGTTATAAAAATATTTAAAATATTAGGTAAGATCTATAAATGATTTTATATTATTTTTTAATAATTAAAAAAATAGATTTAAAACTCACCCACACCCACCTCTACCTTATACTTAATTTTATCAATATAATCCCAATAAATAATTTTATATTATTCTCACACACAATTCCTAAATAGAATTTCCTTAAACTTGAAATTTACTCTAGATAATAATTTATATGGTTTTATAGCAAACTAATAAATAGTTTTTGTTCCTTCACAATTTCTAACCTTAGGGTTAGTGAGGCAAATCAAGATTTAATTAGTTGCACAAGATAAAAACAAAAATAATTAAATAGCAATTATCAAATATGTAGCTAGTTGGTGGTATGTCAAAACGATGAACCAGCTGTAGTTGTCATGTCACATAGACTACACATAACTTCCTTATCACACAGTGTTAAAATTTTTTTTTTTTTTTTTTGTAATTGTAGTGTTCGGAATCTCAATTATTGTACGGAATTTCGAAGTTAATGATAAAATATGTCTCCAATATATACATGTGAGATATTATTTAAACACAATATTTAAAAAAAAAAAACATTTTGATAATTTGTAAATCAAATTTTAATTGTTTAATTTTTAATTTTCGCAATTTAGCATAATTTTAATTGTTTATTCGTACATTTGAGCATAAGTAATAAGATATGAAATATATCCGGTTAACACTTTCGTGAGGCTTCTCTCTATGTACTTGTCTGTTTTGCTACCTCTCTCTCCCACTCTGTCATCACCAACGTTATCCCTCCCTCTCAATAACAGCCGTTGCTCCATAACTTCCTTAGGCCCTTTACAGCTCATCTTTTTGCTCTATCCGTTGATATAACCCTCTCTCTGTTCTTGAAGAAAATTGTGTTCTTTTTCATTTTCTTTATTGATCCATAATAGCTTTGTTTGATCAATTAAGAAACTCGAAGTCTTTTTTTCCAAAGAACCAAGTGTTTGTTTCTTCATTAAACAGAACCAGATTTGACAATTCTTGGTATATGTTCTTTCTTTGTTTGTTATTTTTAACGTCTTTGTCTGTCTCTTGTTTTGCTCTGCATTTTTCTGTCCTTACAAAGAAATTTTGGATCTTTGTTTTGTGTTCATGAGTTAATTCATGTTTTTGTGGGTCCATTTTCTTAAACTTGGTTTGTTGTTGTTTTTGGCTTCTACAATGTGAATATTGAGGTGCTGCTGTTTTTGATGTGTGTCATGATTGATGAAACTGTGTTTCAGGATAAGTTTTTTTTTTTTTAAATTCCAAGGAGGGAAGTGATTCTTGAATTGTTAATGTTAGTCTGTTTAGAAAGGAATCACTTGAAGCAATTGGTTTCATAAGAAGATTTTGTTTTCAGGCTTGAGGACTGGATCACCCCACCCCTGTTAGTTTTCTTGGGATTAGCTTTTTTAATAGGATGGAAGAATCATCAATTCATTTGAAGCTAGAAGTTTTGTGATTACCAAGGGATCGAAACTTAAACTTTTTCCAGGGTGGTATCAGTTTTGTTTCTTGTTTGCTACCCTCCTTCTTATCCTCTTCGCTCTTTTCCTATCTTCCGGTGCTGACAAAGTGGTTGTGGAATCTGAAAAAGGCTGGGGAAGTTTTGTGTTTTTGTGGCTGCACCTAGACAAGTTTTTGTTCGCAGTTGGAAAATCATGTACAGCTGCAGCTGTTTTTTTTTTTTCTTTCTTTAAAAGAGTTATGGTTTCCTAGGGCTCTGTCTGTCGTTAGACATGGTCTGGGCCAGATGCTGTCTTTGGGAAATGAGCTGTGTCCCACTTTGGTGAAGCTGTTCATCTTCTTCTTCTTCTTCTTGTTTTTTTGTTTACAAAATTGGTTTTCAATGGCTGTAAAATTACTTTGCTAGCTAAGTATTATCTGACTAAATTTACTGTTAATTGAAATGAGTGGAGGTGTAGTTAATTCAGGATCTAGGTACAGGTAAAGCAAAAGTAGTTCGATGGATGAGAGTCGAGATGAGCATGTGATCATGGATCTGGTGCCTTGCTCAGTGTTGAAAGATGGATTCTTTACCATATCGTCGTCCACTGTTGTATAATCAAGGATGATACAATATGACGAGTGATTTAAAGTCTCATCTCATATAATATTGGTTATTTTACTTAAGTTATTCTTGAAGAAGGTTAGCGTTTCGTGCAAGTATTCATCAAATGAATCTTCTGGTCAACTCATGGTTATATATATACATGAGCATGTTGTCAGGATGACAATCCTTGAATTGTCCAGGAAAATGAAAGCTGGTTGAAAATTTCAAAATGTCCTCGAGCAAAACTTCAATGACTAGTCAAATAGAAGTAGTTGATCTTCTTGAGAAAAGACAGTTTTCATCATGGGGTTAATTCGTAGATGATTTGTTGGCCTAATTCTCACCTACAGGAACTGTTATGTGTATATCTCATCCAGGCTTGCAATCTAGAAAATCAGTGTCTCCTCCTTTCCTCATACGTCTTTAAAATCTGATTCTTTGATCCTATGTTTCTGATGACTTTGCAGAAGTAATCGTTTTAGTTTAGAGTAAATTCAAGCTCGATCCATTTTATGATACTTGCCATTCATAAATTCAGTTTATTTAACGATAAAAAAGAGAGCATACATGCTTCGAGTGATTTTGATCCAATGATTCATGTCTAATACTGTTTCTTTGGAATAATTTCAGATCCGAGGCAGCAGAAAAGCCCCCGACGTGAACGGACACCATGGCCACCGAGCAGTACCCGGAAGAAACCGTGGCTCAGAATGACTATAACAGAGAAGATAAGCCATCGTTGCTGAAGTGGAAACCTGTTCATAAGACAGCCATGGATTCTGATGATAGCCCCCCCAATGGTTTTGATTGCAATATTTGCCTCGACTCCGTCCAGGATCCAGTGGTTACCCTCTGTGGTCACCTCTACTGCTGGCCCTGCATATACAAATGGCTTCACTCCCAGATCATCTCTGCTGAAAACCAAGAACAGCAGCCACAGCAGAAATGTCCTGTCTGCAAATCCGAAGTTTCCCAATCCACCATTGTTCCTCTCTTTGGCAGGGGCCACACCACAAAACCCTCCATCAGAAAAACACCAAATCTCGGTATAATCATCCCACAAAGACCTCCTGGTCTTGCCTGTGGATTTGACTCGCCAAGAACACCTCTCGCCACAGAAAGTCCACGCCCAATTCAGCAAATTCATCATCGACATAATTATCCACATCAATCACAACTCTACTATTCCCAGCCAGGGAGTTACGCCGCTTCCCCTATGCTCAGCCCAGGAGGCACCGCAATAAACACCGCTGATCCAGTGGTTGGGATGTTCGGAGAAATGATCTACGCGAGGGTTTTTGGTAACTCGATTACCAACATGCAGAGATACCCAGATTCGTATCATCTCGCAGCAAGTAGTAGCCCAAGAGTGAGAAGGCATGTAATGCAGGCTGATAGGTCTCTCAGCAGAATCAGCTTCTTCCTCTTTTGCTGTGTATTTTTATGTCTTCTCTCGTTCTGACCAGAGATGAACGTTGTTCTGATCTCGTTTGCCTGTCAAGATTATACAGAATCAGCTGGATGTGCTAGATACCAAGACATGCTGCATATCTGGTCTTTTACTTGGGAGAAAATTATGAGGATTATTAATAGATATTATGATAAATATTAAATAATTTATATTTATGGGTCCAAAGGTAAGAAAGTGGAGTAAAGAGAAATGAAAAATGAAAAAAAAAAAGTGTACAAAGTCCAACACCTTTTCTATTAAATACCTTAATAATTATATTTTCATTTATAATAAAAACAATTCTAAAATGTTTTCTTATATATTTCTTTATTATCTTCAACCTTATCTTTCTTATTTTTTGGGTGAAAGTTAACCCTTTGAAACAACTTACCTCTATCTCAAAAGTTGTAGTAGATGAAAAATTATAAAAAAAAAATATTGTTTTTTATTCTCTCACTTTCATATCAAAGAAATCTTCAATATATATCCTCGTGTACCAAATACAAGAATATTTGTAGGTTAGAGAGTCTCTTGAAAATCTTATCTCCTCCACTCAGTGGAAAGGAATCGAATCTAATTAAAGGTAGCTTCAAACGACGATAACGTTCTACCATCTTTTCGATAAGCAAGTAGCCTAATCATATCAAGACTCCTTGCTTTATAGCCGTCACCCCAACATCAAGGTTTTTGACCCCTAGCTTTTCGTTATCATCTGGTTTCGAAACTAAGAGGTTAAATAGAAATTTATCGTGAAAGAATCTTATTTAAAAGTTTAATTTATTAAATGATAATCTCATAATATGATTTATATTATTTTTTAATACATTTTTTAAATGAAAATTTTTTGAGCTTGAAACTTAAACACAGACTCATACTACTTTGTGCTTGATTTTTATCAATAGAATAAAGATGGTGAGGTTCAAACTTGTGACTGCTGGGTTAAAAAGTATATGATACCATATTAAGAAATCATTTCATCTAAAAACTTAAACTATTGAATTAGATCCTAAAATATAATTTATATTATTTTCTAACATATCGTACATAAATTTCATGTGAATGACCTAACATTGGGGATGTCAAATGTTAAAAAGAGGGAAAAGAAGGGGAAAATCATGGTTTTCAGAGTTTATTTAGGTTTCAAATACAGCATGATGTGGTATTTAAGTGGAGATTTTGTCCCATTAACAGGCAATTTATAGAATACAGCTTGAATCTGAGCTCAGCCCACATAAGCTATGGAGCTCCTTTCTCTGCATGAAGAAATCCTTGCAATGGAGGTTGGCATGCAATTATGATTATGTTCTTATCTAGGTGGGTAGCACCGGTAGTGGTGGTCTGAGTTGTCACTTTCCACGAGTTAATTTGTAGTGGGAGTCACGTCTGTTTGAATTAAGAGGTAGCCTCTTGCCTTCTCGTGAGAGATAAGTATATGGTGCCTTGATTGCATCAAAGGATAAGGTTTCTGAAAGACTGAAACTATAAAATTGACATTATTATTATTATTATTATTTGGATGTATTCAAAAAATAAAATGTGAAAACAATGTTGTTTCTCTTAATAAAATTACATTTTCAAGATGGAGCAAATGATTCTCTTAAATATACTACGTCAAAAGCCATGTTCTTAATATTATAAGGGTAGAAAGCTGGCTGTCGTGTCTACAGGTGGTGGAAGTAGTGAAGAAAAGTCAAAGAAAAAGAGTCAGCTCGGCCATGTGAACCTGTGAGTCGATCATGTTTGACTCCTCCAGCTTCAAGCAAGGGAAGGAGTTAAGTAAGTAATTGATTGGGATCGGGATTCTATTTATTTTATTTTTAAAGTATTTTTTATTTATAAATATATTAAAATAATATTATTTTATTTTTCAAAATTATTTTTAAAAGACCATTTAAAAAAGATCTAAAAGAGGTCACAGCCACCACCATTGAAAATGGGTTACTTCCCCCCTTAATAAACTCAAGGTTGGCAGCCAGCTTTGAATGGAGTTTGTGTCTCCTTCTAGCTAATTGTTGCTTACATACACCTTGATTTAAAAAGGAGGTCAATAGTAAACTAGGAAGATGAGTTTTGGAAACTTGGACCATTAGTAGCCTGGAAAGTTTAGGGGTCAACTCTAATTATTATTATTTTTATTGATTTAAAACAATTTTATTTTATTTTTAAATTTTGTATGATGTAGCTTGAGTTATTAAAAAAAAAGACTTAAAAAAAGATGTTGTTTCAAGATATACTCCACCTTACACTGGCACACAACTCTTGATCCAATCCTTGGTCGAAATCATACCTGGAGCGATATATACAAACATCTATTTTATTTAAAATAATATTATTTTATTTATTTGTTAATTAATTGTTTTTTATAAACACATCTAGCTTTCGCATTAGCAAATAAATTATATATATATATATAAACACTGTTTGATTTGACTTATGAAAATATGAACATTAATTTCCCTGCTAATTCCAATAAAGTTGAAGTGACATGATGTTGATGCTGATAGCCTTACGATTTGATTTCCTCTCATTTTCAATCTCCAGCCTGTTTGATGTTGTCGTGATAACTATTTTTTTCTTAAGAAAAATATATTATTTACAAATATGCTAGAATAATATTTATTTATTAAAATTTATTTCTGCTCTCAAAATAATTTAATAATAAAAAATATACCAAGATAATATTTTTTTTTTAAAATATTTTAATATTAAAATGATGAAAATAAAAAAAACTTAATTAAAAGTTATAAAAAAAACGCTAAAACAAACAGGTGGAACCGGATGACATACGAAAAAATTGAAACAGTCAAAAGCAACGAAATTCTCGTAATCTTACCTGGTGCTGCATGGCCAATGGCGCCTTTCAAACCACCAGAGCTGGTCTGATCAGAGGATAATTGACCGGAAAAACTTCCTCCCCGAAGTCTCCAACACTAGCAGTCATGCCAGCATCTAACAGAACATTGCTCGGCTTCGGATCACGATGAGCGATCGGCGTGTGGCCGTGATGGTGCAATTGGTCGAGCGCCTTAGCCACATCAGTAAACTCTGATCAGTGAGATTCAAATGACAGATTCAGACTCAAGTTGTTGTAAGAGAGATCAAGAGAGTAAAGTGTTCTCGGAGAATTCAAAGACTTGGGAATGAACCCTTCGAAAACATTCTCCAACAAATCCAAAAACTCCATACTTGCGCAGCTGCCAAGACCACGGGGAATCTCTCCTGATAACATGTTTTTGGCAACATCGTCTAGCTTGCCAAGATTCTCGAGCTGACCTGTTTCAAAGGGAAGAGAACCTGTCAGCTGATTTTCTGTCAGGTTTAACTACAATGATGTAATACTTGTGATTTCCAGAACTTATTGTGAGAGAGAGCCGAAGCAAACAAAGTTCTGGCAATTTCCAGAACTCGATGGGATGCTTCCTTGTAAATTGTTGAGTGATAAATAAGCAACATATTTCCTATAGAAGATGGGATACTTCCTGGGATTTTATTTGTATTAAGATACAAATAACCGATAGAACTAGGTATGATGCCTGTCAATTGATTTGCTTCGAAGCTCAACGCAACCTGTGGAAATGGAAAACTGCAATGCAATAACACGGGAGTTTTAATGAGGAAAAGGGTTCGTAAGATCAACTCTAAATTCATTGTTCTAACTACAAGTTCTTTTAAAAAACCCTATCTAAATTAGAAAATTTATTGTTTTTTTTTATATATATTAGGCTAAAATCACATGTCATCGTAATTCCATCTCTATCACAACTATATTTTGATATTTCCAATCGCATCTGGAATGATTCCAAATATTTGATTTCCTCCGAATATCATGTGACCACTCGCAAGTGTAATGATTCATTCCCACGAGTTCATTTCTCCAGAGGGATCTCCCAGAATTTGAGCCCTGAAAGCTATCACAGAGATTTTCTGTCTCATTTCCATCAAAAAACGTTAAGGAAAAAAGAGAGCCAGTTACTTGAAAGAAAAGCAACCACAATATTGCATGAACTCAGCCTTGTTAGCTTTATTTCTCTATGTGATGGATCTTAGAGATCAAGGATTGAAAATCTGTTCGGGGGTGTTTGTGAGTGTTTTTTGAAAATGTTTTTAAAAAAAATTAATTTTTTATTTTATTTTTATTCTTAAGTTTAAATTAATAAAATTTAATGTTTTTAGATCATTTAGATTTGCTGATGTCAAAAATAAATTTTTAAAAAAATATTTTTTTTAAATTTTAATGTATTTAAAAAGAAAACACTTTAAAAAACAGCCGCTGCTTTAAATATTATTTTGAAACGAAGGCGAGCTCCCATGAACACGTTTTCTACCCTGCAAAAACTGCTAGAAATCTCCCACTAATGTGGACCAGGAATCAAGCGAGCAAAATAAATTATTTCCTAATCTCACTCCCTTAATTTTCAAACAATTTGAACAAAATTCTAGATGGAAAGAATATACTTTTTTGGTGGTAAAATTCAAAGTGACAAGACATAATTGATATAAAAAGATATAGAAACTCAATTTAAGAGGGTAGGGATTAATTTTACAGAGTAGGAGTCGATTTTAGAAAATTTAGAATTAAATATCAGAAAAATTCAATTTTAGGGGTTAGGAATGAATTTCAAATATATGATAATTGATTCCAAGACTAAATTAAACAATATATATACACGCACGCACGCAATGATTAATTGTTATTATACACATACACACACACATATAATTGAATGAAGTCAACTCTATTAAGAAACTTATTGTTGTTCAAAGTGTGTTATTTATGTTTTTAAAAAATTATGACCAAAACAATGTAGGATTTATTTAAAAATTAAAAAAAATGTTATTTTGAAATAAGATCCAGGGCCATGTACGATAACTATAGATTTAAAGAAGGCTAGCAAAGCTTTTATTTTTAACTTTTTGAAAACAATAACAATGATTAATTGTTATTATATATATATATATATATATATAATTGAATGAAGTCAACTCTAGTAAGAAAAAATATTTTTACATTTTGTTCTTGATATTGACATATCAAAACAATACAAAAATATATATAAAAAATAATTTTAAATAAAAAATTAAATTTTAATCATCCTTTATAGTATGGATTTTCAAACAGGGATTTAAAATGAGCTTATTATGTAGATTTAACTTGTTTTTCAAAGTATTTTTTTTTTTAATTCATATGACAGTAAGGAAAAAAAATATTTTGTTAATTTGTTAATGTTTTTTATTTAATGAAAATAACATGCTATGATTAAAATCTTTTATGTGAAAAGGCTTTGCATGTTAACTTCTAGGCAATACGCTGCAAAATAAAAAGGGAGCACATCATTTTAATAGTATTTCTGCATTGCTGGCATAATTAAAATTCTAGTAGAGGGTTAAAATGAATAAAATTACAAACTTAAAGAGACCATGTAAGAGTGTAAATGAATAAAATTAAAATTTTACCCCATGAAAATTGCTAATAAATTTTTTGAAGAGGTAATTTGAAGCAAGATTGAGTATTACGATACAAAGTTCTTCGAGAGACGTTACATAATCATAAAAAACTTAAGATATACTTTACAAGTATCAAGTTTGAGTCAGGACTTGTAACCCGTGTCTAGGATTTTACAAGTTGAAAGTTTTGAAAATTAACCAGCTTTTAGAGGTTCACCAAGAGTTGCTTTGGTTTTTCTAATAATTTTTTAAATTAATGTTTTTCAATTTTATTCTTTAATATGTATTTAATTTGATATTGGGTTTTGTTTTCTACATCCGTTGTTTTATTCTTTATTTGATTGGGGTTATCTTTGGTGTTTTTATATGTTGTTTGTTGTTAAATATATTTTTTAAAATAAATCTTATTCTTGGATTAAATAGAACTAATTGAAGGAACACATATGGATGCTTACTTCCCTTTGATTTGTTTGGTTTTTTTTTTCTAAGACGTTGCTATAGTGGTTCATGTCATTTTTTTATGCTGTCATCATGTAGTGCACCAGAATTTTAATCGTTTCAGCAAACTTTTTTGGTGGTGGATGGTGTCCATAATGAATCTCCAGTAATATTTTATAATATTGATAGCGTATTTGTTTTAGTTAATTTATGGAAAAATGTTTTTTTTATTGATTTATTTGCTATTGTTGCCTATGATTTATATTAGATTAGATTATCTATGTTAATGAATTTCAAACAAGTTAACAATCCGAGTATCTTTCTTTAAAATCCTATCATTAACCGGGCATCTCTCAAATTTGAACCATCTCCTAAAATCTATGATGCTTTTTTTTGTCACTCTAACCAAGTAGGACAAAGATTGTCCATTCGAGCTCTAAATCTAACGGTTTGTAAAGGATCTGCCTGACATTTTCTCTAGCTTCCATGAAGAAGAACACTAGCTACTGCCAGCTTAGACAGTTTAAGAAATCGATAGCACAACCCATGAATAATTTGTTTGCATACATCCACCATGAAAAAGAAGATACGCAGAGAAAATGTATAATCAAAGACGTCGATACAAACCTCTCTTAATTAGAATCAGCAGAGACTAACCTCTTAGAATCAGCAGAGACTTTAGCAAATGCCATCGTCGAAGAGTTGACTCGTATGATGAGTTCTGAGCTTGGAATCCTGAAACATTCATGTGCGGGAGCGGCCTAGCCTGAGCAAATGTTAGAACCGGCCGGTGAGAGAACAACTAAAAAGCATGTGAGATTCTTGCATCTCTTTGAGCTCGCCATTTATTGTAGGAAAACCATTGTGCTGCAAAATGACCTTGCAAGATTGGCCGGTTTGTCAGCTGGGATTTGGTACAGGTAAAGTTTTCTGGGATAACCTTGCCGGCAAATGGCTGTACCTTCTTTTCGGACGAATGGTAATCTGGGGAGACTTTCTTCACTTAAATATGACGGATTCTGACTTCAGTGAAGAGAGAGTAATTGTAATAGTTTTTACGTGTACAGGTAAACTGTCACATCTACATAAACGTAAAACCATTGACTTTAAATTATATATATATATATATATACACACACACACACACATACAAAATACATAGCTATAAAGTTAGTTCTGAGTGGACTAGTTTTTATTTATGTTTTTTTTTAAATAATTTATGAGCAACTCTATGCTCCGACAATTTCCAACAAAGGCATCATTTTGGAGTTCGATCCGGCAAATCCATGACGCAAGCTTTGAGCTCATTAGAGGTAGGGTGAGGTCATTGTTTTTTGAAGCAGTTTTTTATGGAATGGCCAAGTGACTTGATAACAAAGTGACATCAGGTATAAAATTCCTGAATAACTTAATTGTTAATGTAAGCACATATACTTTATTCGTAGCCAGCAGGAGCAAAAGAGTAAACTAATTATTTACATCAATCCAGGAGTGATTGATTTCCAACAAAGATATGATTCAGCCTTGTTAAGAAGATCATTAAGAGGCACCAAGCTTCAAAACTTCATGCAATGGAGGCTGATCCATTAAAATTCGAGATACGATGATAATAATTCCTCATTCAAGAACAGACTGGCACCAAAAAAAAAAAAGACAAAACAATTCAACATTTAGATGTGAATCCACGATCGGCTTTCCATACCATTTCATTGAATGTATTCACCCAGTTAGACAACAGGTCTATGCATTGTTTTATGTGACAGCTATGAACGAAAGTAAATGACCTGATAAAACCTATTTCTGCTATCCGAAGTGTTTACCCGTAGTTTTAAAAGGGTCATGACGGTTACCTATACAGCAGCTTGTAGACCTTTGTTAAGAGTAAAATCTATATTCTATAACTGAAACTAAATCAATTGGAAGGTTCAGCTTCTTGAACTTGTGCCCAACTCTACTCTTCAGCTCTATAGAAATGCAGCAACTTCAGAGGCAACACCTTTTCCTACCATTTTTTATTTTTAAAAAATAGTAAATAAAACTGAACATGGAGATTAAGGCTCAGTATTAACAATACCAATTCATCAGCAATAAAAGTTGGAACAGAGATCTGAATACCTGAACTGGTTCTCCAGATTCTGGAGGGAAGTGAAAACCTGTTGAGCAGTTATCCAAGATCTCAGGACTTTTCATCCATCCTCTATATCCATCACACACTTTCATCTGGTACTGGAACACCTGAAAAAAGAAGCTCATCATACAATGAACAAGAATTCTCCAACAATCTCTCTGTTTTATTATTCCAAAGGATTTCTTGTAAAGAAAACCGTTTTTATTGATGGAAAACTAATCGCAGCCCCAAAGCTGAAATCTAATTAGTCCTCCCTTCAAATTCACGCCATAAAAACAACAAATATTTGACAAGAAATTTATCATTTAACTGGAGGGAAAGTTTGCTGACCTTATTGGCAAAGTGCACAGAAAGAACATAAAAAAATCTCAATGGCACCATCGAGTGACAGAAACCATACCTCTGAATGAGAGGCAGGTGTCTTCTCAAGCTCATCTCCCTCAATGTTGACACCGGTACCTTGGCACTCTGGACAGAACACAGATACAATTGGGTTTGAGAAAGTGTTCACTGTTCCATCCTTTCCTGCTGTATTAGAGTTGTCTCCATTCTTTTTCTTAGATCTTTTCCCCACTTTGGGACCGACTGACTGATTGCAAACAATCTCAAACTCAATGCTGAGCATCCAGAGTATAAGGCATGAAGTGTGGTATACATGAAATGCCTGCATGCACAAAAATATTCTTTTTAAAATAAATTCAACAAATTTTATTGTCAAATCAACAGAAATAAATTTTGTAACTCATAAGGGGTGCATGTCACTAGTATGACAATTCATTTAAAAGCTACTAGAGAAAACATAATCCTGAAGAAATCACAGGTAAGATAGAGAATGTTACCCCATACACATTTCTGCTACTGCAGGCAAGTTTTCCAGTCTTCCTGTTCCAAAGGGTCGCTACATCTTTCCCTGGAAGCATCTTGTGCATACAGATATCACACATTTTTCCTGCTGCTATGCGCTGTTGCTTTCTTACCTCTCGCCTTACTTTCTTGCTTGATATTAATCTGGTGTGCATAAGCTGATCATCGTATCGATCCAGCACCAATTTAGAAGAGGCACAGGTTGTCTTCGAAGATTCTTCCTCAAATAAAGCATACTGATTAATCCAAGATCGGCTAATATCCCCTGGCTCAGAATGAGATCTCTTCCCTTTACTATTACCCCCCTCATCATTTTCTGCCATTTTTGGAGATCTAGAAGACAGCAATAGCTTCACATCATCAAATATTCCTCTCCTTCCCAAATCATAATCGTAAGCAAAAGTAACTACACTGAAGTCATGATCCAAAACCCCGATTCTCTCCTCGTCATTAGAACTCTTCTTCCCCAGCCATTCACACCATATTCTACTAATCTCATTTGAACCATCATCCTTCTCATATATCCTTACAGCAATCCGTCCAGAACCCATGAACCTCACTTTCAAATCAGAAACTTCTTCATAAAGACGCACATTCTGAATCACCAGATCAGAACCCTCTTCATTACCACTTAAATCCTCATTACATTCAATATCCACGTTGCAATAAGGTTTCAAATTTTCACTATATTTAACAGCAGCAAGATTATCACTGTTCTTATCCAACTTTAAGAACCTCCCCTTTTTACCATTCTTGATAGCCAACTGTTTCTCACTCCCATTCGAAGCATCAAAGAAATGAATCCCATCGCTAAAGGGCCGGTTTCAAAAGAGTAGCTTTCGCAGCAGATAACCTCCCAGTATGAAGATTACCCCCCAAGTGATCAAACAAAATGGTAGCGCTATAACACGGTGAAAGACACAAAATACAAAAGAATATGAACCGCTTGCCATCCTGACGAAGTTCCAAATAAGGGTGTCCTTGTGCTCTCACTGTATTAAGTGTGGTTCTAGCTAACTGTTCCCTTAAACTACTTGAGGTTGTCTTAGGCAACCCAACTTCACGATTTCCCGCCATTCCCGTAATGTTCCCGCCAAAATTAAAAATAAAAAAAGTGAGCTCAAAGGACCAAAAACAACCCTAAAGAGGCTTCGGATTTCACACTCGGTGCTTGAATTCCTTCCTCCAATTCCTGGAAGGCAACAAATCAAAAGACCAAAACGCCCCTACCAAAATTTCAAATTTCCACGAGAGCTTTCAGAGTTCTTGGTATTTGCACAGTTCTTTACAGCAGAGAGAGCTCGGAATACTCCAAGAACGTCTCCAAATTTACGCAGGAGCCTAAATTTCAAAGAATCTTGGAATTTGACCAAACTAAAACTACAATTAGCCAAATTCACGAAATAATGCAAACAAATCTTCACTTCGAATTGCATAAAAAACGAAAGTAAACAAGCAACTAACGGTAGAAGAAAACGTTAGCGTTCAGTAAACACTAACTGTTAATACTCGTTGGTGAGGTATCGTGAACCGTATAGGAAAAGAAACCGTGTTGACTGTTGAGACCATCGAGTCCGTACATCAATTGAAATCGAAACGGTGAATATTAGCATTCGAGAGTGAATCCTCCTTCGACAACATCTCCATTGTCATCTTTTTTGCAGTGATTCAGAGAGTTCTCTGTTTGCAGGCTGTTTGGATAGAGAGAACGTGAAGCAAAAGTTGGTAGAAAATAAGAGCACAGGGTGTGCATGTTTATTTGTTTTTTTTTTTATTTTAAGGGAGGAGATGTTTGGTGGAGAGAGGGTGTGATTTTTAAGGTGCGGAAGAGTTGTCACTTGCCGTTGATGTACTGACGCCGTATAATAGACGGCTTTGATTAGTCTTGGGGATTTAGACGGTTGACAGTACAAGTTTCTCTACACGCATCTTCATGTAGTTATGCGAAGAAGATTTATATCTATAGAATAATATGTTATTATTATAAAGTAAAATATGTAATTATTTTTATATTTTATAAAAGATATCAGGTGATTTTTAAATCATTTATTTCATTTCTATGCGGTTAAAGTTTTCTGTAATAATGTTTTTATCTTTTACTTCTAAACTGTAAATTGGTATTTTATCAAAGTTAGTTTTAATATTGAGATTCAATTTAGCATATTGCAATTCAATTGCTCTTCTGAAAAATCTTAATTTCTTCTAGCTTCAAATTATTGTTATTTAATTTTTTGAATCATTTTGATGTATTAATATAAAAATAATTGTTTAAAAATATTTTAATATATTTTTAAATAAAAATAATTTGGGAATCGACCGATGTCATACTTGTAAACAAACCCTACATTTCCCCTTAAAATTGAAAATAAAAAGAATCTACCCATGCTTTATTTTGAAGAATTTTTGAGATTGAATTTCATTTGAAATTTAATTCTTAACACTTAACAAGCTACAAACATGATATTTTACTAAAATATTTGAATTCAATTCAATTTAATATCTGTTTGAGAGTGTAATTAAAGTTATTTTTGAAAGTATTTTTCGTTTAAAAATACATTAAAACAATATTTTTTTAAAAAAAATTACTTTTGACAATATCATATAAAAATGATCTAAAATATTAAAATTTTTAATTTAAAGCAAAATATAAAAATAAAAAAAATTCAATTTTTTTTTTAAATTCAGTGATAATCAACCCTTTAAATGTACAAACAAAAATAAAATCAATAAAAATAAAACAAATTTTTGTAGCAATCGTATTTGGTAATAGAGATTAATTCAGCTAAATCTTCTTTTCTGCAAAAATAAAAATAACAGATAAATTAATCATTAAGGTTGACTAAATAAAAAAATACTTAGAAATAAAATAAAGAAATGTGCTAGAAATTCTTCTTCTTTTTTGCATGTGAGTTAGTGAAAGTTGAAATTATGATAGTCTGGAAAACATTTTCTTAAATGTGAAGATTGTATTTTTTTTCTTTCCTTAAGAAACTCAATTAAACATTAGCACAAAAGTCAAAAGAATCTTGTGCATTAAATTGACAGGTAGGAGATACCATGGAAGCTTGACCTTCAATATCCCGATTCATATCTCAACAATTTCCTGCTCAAGACTTCGAATCTTCAGAGCATCATTCACACAGCTAAAGATCCAGCATGGGCTCTTTTAAAATAAATTAATTAGCGTAATTTGCTCTAAAATCATATGATTGATGACATATGAACTATCGTTGTAATCAGGCTCTCAAATAAGACTACGAATTGACTGTTTATAGTGATTAAAATTGTTTTAAAAGTTTTTTTCGATGAAACATTACATTAAAATAATAAAAATAACCTTAAATTATTAAAAAAAATTAATTTAAAATAAAAAATTAATTTAAAAGCTCTTTTCAGCAGTGTAAAACACCCTCGAAGTGTGAACACTAGAAATTTGGCAGGCTAGCTAGCATCCAGGAAGACAAAACCACAGAAAAGATGAAGAGAGACAGAGAAATTTACATCAATAAATCCAATAACAAATCATCAAGATCTGAGACAAACATGAACAGAGAAACATCAAGGAGCAACCCAAAAACAAAACTAATTAAGAAAAAGCAAGCCCTATAGTGTCTTAAGCATCACAAGAACAGACAAAATAACACCCACATGAGATCTTCTTTCAAACATGTAGAGGGCAATGAGATCCAAGATGGGTTTTGTTGGTAATAGTATTCATAACATCATCAATCAGCGTTTCTTCATGTTCTTGACCTTATACCATCCTTTCTTGCATGAATCTCCCACGATCTTGACTCCTTTCTTGAAGTAAAACTTGAGCTCCTTGGCTCTCTCCTTCACCCTGTTCTCAAAATCACCCATGTCTAGAGATGAAGAGAAGGAGAGAAGACAACTACTGCAAGAAAAGAATAACCTTTTAGGAGAGAATCTAGAGGTATATATAGACGAAGAAGAAGCTAGGGCAAGCTAAGATTTGTGTGTTTTCTTTCTCTTAACGAGTAAAGATAGCTGCTTTGCTGGCTAGCAGGGAGAGAGAGAGATTCTAAAGAAAGAAAGAGAAGCGATGGCAAATTTCTTGCTGGAGGCTCTACTAAATGTTAAGTGTAATAACGTGGGATCCAACGCATGAAAAACACGTGGCAAAGATCAAGTGGGCTACTTGACTTTTTTAGCTTTGATTGTCGTTTATTAGACGTTGATTGCGGGATGACTTGGATGGGGTCTTTCTTGAGAAATTTTTAATGTTGCTAATTTTTGTTACTATTTCTCTGAAGAATTGTGGAAAATCTCGATAATTTCTAAAAAAACAGAAGCTTCTAATTGATTAACAAATAGAAAAGAAATAAATATTTGATGATTTTAAAACTTAAAATAAAAGCGACCAAACATTTATAAATAAATACATTAATTTAAAATTAGAGATTTTAAATTCCCATCTCAAATAATACTAATATTAAAAAAACAAAAGATTATATGACTTCAATCATCAATCAAAGCTATTTATTTAGCTAGCGTTGTTGACTTGCCAACCAAAATGAAAATGAAAATTCTTATTTTTTTAATTAATGCAAAAATTGAAAGTGAAATATAATACTCTTATTTTTTTTTTCTTTTTTCCCCTTAAAATATTTACATTTGTTTCTCTTTTAAGAGACAATTAATTTAGATCATTGCTCCAACGGCAAACCACTGATTTATACTTTATTTCTCACTGTATTTTTAAAGTATTTTTGAAAAAAATATAAATTTTTTATTTTTATTTTTTATTATAAATTATATTTTAATATTAAAAATAATTTTTTTATTCAAAACCAAGCTCACAGACAGTCCGTTAATATTTCTCTGCTTGGGATCATAAACGCCAAAAGCTTTAAATAATAATACTATTAAAATAAATTGTTTTTGGGAATTTGGAACAGCTCATTGATAGGTGTTAAAGTGGCTCTAAAAATGTTTTTTCACCAGCCTGGAACAAGCCGAAAGGAGTCAAACTTGAAATAAACTATGTAGCAAATATGTAAATACAATTTATTAAAGCAACTAGATAATAGAATTAAAATTAACATATATAGTATCTTGTTATATTTTTTAGAAAATTAATTTTAATATATTTTATATTCAAGCATCATTGATAAACTATCTTAAGAACATGGTTGTAATCAAATCACATGTTGAATTGGATTCAATTCATTGCGATTTGAATCCAATTTATAATTGTTGTATTTTTAATGAAATCTTAAACCATATAATTTAATTATTCTATTTAAGATACACGTGAAAATAATAGAGTTAGTAATCTACACTATTTTTCTTTGAAATCATGTTTTTTGTTCTTGCAACTACCCTTATATTTACCATTTTTTAACCAATATTTTTTAATATTTTCACCACTTTGAAGTTAAACTTCTAGTCTAGCTTAGACCCTGTTTGATAATATATTTCAAAAACATTTTTTTTTAAAATAATTATTTTTATTTTTTATTTTAAATTAAATAGTTTTGATGTTTTCAATTATTTTCATATGTTAATATCAAAAATAATTTTTTTTAAAAAATAAAAAATATCATTTAATATATTTCTAAACAAAAAATACGTTAAAAAATAATATCATCCAAACTCAAAACATTACTATAAAATATATAAAATATAGACGGTGATTTAAACCGGTTGTTTTCCTTTCTACCTGTAAATATCTGCAGGATAATTAATAGGAAATAATGGTGATGATGATAAATGGTCCCTTGCTCTCTCTCTCTCTCTCTCTCTTTAACAGGGTTGTCAATATCGTTTCATTCTGGCCGGAACGTTCCGTACCATTAAAAAAACCAAGACAAAACAACGTCATTTTCATCTCAGTTTTAATTCCGGTCTATTCCGGAAATACCGGTCAAATTCCGGCCAGAACGTCTCGGTACCATTCCGGGTATGCCGTTTCGGCCTTAAAATCCTCCTTATTTCGATTAACTTGTGATTGTGTTTCCAATTTTGAGATTATGTTTGTTTGACTTTGTGTTTATATTATATAATTTAAAGTTAATTTATCTTGAATTTTAATTATGCTTGTTAAATTAATATTTTAATTATTTTCATATATATATATATATATATATATATATATATAATTAATTATATATGAGCAGTACAACCCCGAAACGACAAGCCGAAATGCTCCAAAATCAAAATATTCCATACCAATAAAAAAATCAAAACAACGTCCGGAACGGTATTGACATTCTTGCTCTCTAATGGTCATGGATTAAGCAGAAATTCATAGTTTTAAACTACAAGCTGAAGATAAGATCAAACGTCCTTGTGATTTTCACTTTCAAATCATTTATTAATTTTTTTCTTAAAAGGATTTTGGGTCCACAGTGGATGTAGAATATTCATGATGTGGGCCGAATTGCTCTTGCTGTTTAAATCAAGTGGCGTCATTGTATGTCCGATATGAGCAGAGAAAATGACTTGACGACTAGTGGTTTTTTTTTTTTTTTAATTAGAAATCGTGTTTTATGGTTTTTCTTGTTTTTAATAATTTTAAATTGTTTTAATGAATTTATATAAAAAGTAATTTTTAAGAAATTAAAAAATATTATTTTTATATACTTTTAAATAATAACTGTTATAGCACTAACTCCCAAATGATGCAAAAGACAGAGACAGATGAAAATGTTTGAATCATCCATCACATGAACCACAACTTCTGGTAAAGTCATAATTGTGTCTCCCTCGTATCGTAACCTAAGGGAACATGGAAATCTTGTCCTTTAAATTATGTTAGTTAGTGTTTCAAAAACAAATTTATAAATAATCATGTTTACTGGATAAATAATTGTTTGATTAATATTTTAAAATAAAAAATGAGATAATAACTAAAATAAAAATAAATTTGTTACTAAAATAATTTCGAAAGAATATTTTTATTATTTTAAAACAAGAAAAAAATACAATTTTTTTTTATTAACAATCAAAATTGATTGTTTATTTTTTAATAACTCATTTTAGTCTTTGAAGACTAATTATTTATGATTTCTTTGTCTGTAATGATTTATGAGTGTTATAAAGGTGTTGACATGATGTTTTGGGCTTGGAATAATTTGAAAATTGAGTATTTTAATCTAGAGATGTGCTATTTCGATTTTTCAATCAAGGCGCTCTAGGCCATCAACCCACAAGTTTGAGCTATTTTTTTCATTTTTTGGACTTTTAAGGGTTAAATAATAAAAATTATTAAACACGTACATGATTCGAAGAACATGTTTAACAAGTTAAACCACTATATTCAGTCTATTATTTTTTGCTTTTTTTAAATTGATATTCTATTTAAATAATTTTTATTTAATAAATTTTAAACTTATGGTTTAATTAAAACCACTTCTCTGTGATTGTTTATATATATATATATATATAATTTTTTTGAATAAAGATTATTTTTGGTGATGTGTATATTCATTTTATTGGAAAAATTATTTTAATTCATCCATATTTTTTTTTAAAAATCTTTAATATAGATGAATTTTATTTTTCAAAGTAAAAAAATATTTATTTTCAAATAATATTTCTAATATATGCAATCTTGTACGATATCTTTTTTATCTTCTCTTTTATTCAATTAGTTTAATATATGTGTCTAATTTTATTATCGTTTGATATAACAAAAAAATAAATTTAACAAACACAACCGGGTAGATATACTATCTTATAGACTAAATATCTTAATCTATATATTTCTTTTAGTTATTTCAATATTATTTATGTTATTGTTAATGCTTTTATTTTCTATTTATTAACACATATAATTTTCAATTTATTTGATTACAAGTATGCATTAGCCGTTCGATTTACATATTTTTTTAATGTATAAGAACATATCAAAAAATCAGTACATGTAATTTTTTGTAGGAAAAAAAAATCTGCCTGCGAGTGGCAGAGTACAGATCAAATAAGTAGTACTTAACTAAAAAATGTTATGATCAGAGTGAGGGCATTGTACAAGGAATGAGTTAGAATGGGAGAGCTTAAGTTCCCAGACCAAGAATATGAGCATCCAAGAACACACCCAATTATAAACAGCTGTATAAAATTCTCACCGGAGAAGTGTGCCGCACTAAAAACAGCTGAGCTCAGTAGAACCGCCTGCTGCCAGTTCATGGTGGAGGCCAGAGATTTCAACAGAAAGCCTCTGTAAACAATTTCTTCCAGAAGGGGGGTGACAAGGCAATAAACCAGGATGCAGGCAACTCTCGAGATGTCGCCGCTCAGAAGAATCTCCTTCACAATAGGGTTGTTCACAGCCTGAAAACATCATTTCAAGAATGTTAATGTCAGCACAACTCTGGATGCCATATTTGTTATCATCATTCAATCAAGAAAGAAATATCACAGCTAAAGGATGGTGTTACGATGAGTTCATACATATTATTGAAGCAACAAAAATGGAAAGCTTTGCATGCCCTATCATGTAATTGGTATAAATTCCAATTGAATCTATGGTAAAACCATAAATGCCAATGAAATCGATTTGGGATTTTTTCCATAAGAGAGATGATGCATTTTGGACTCCCCTGTCCATAAAACTATCTATTTTGCATAAAATATTAGTCAGACGAACAGCTCACAACATAAGGTCGGCTGCAGGCATAGTTATGATTATTCTCCAAATGAAACCACAGACTTGTAAAGCAACATTATAGAGGCTCTATGCGTTTAGAAACTAGCACACCTTATGAAGTTATAACAAAATTGTTTCAAATTATATGTACAATATGGGCAAACCATTTTTGTTTCTGTTGCACATACCTATACATAATGCAACTTAATGAATGCTCTAATAGCAGAAAATGACAATCCTCCCTACCCCTTATTTTCCAACCTTTTTCTTTCAAGATATATCAGTCTTCCTTTCATGTGAATGGCATATCATCTTTCCAAAAGTATCAGTAGTCTGAGATATAAAAAAATACACCCACGATATTGCTGACAACTTTGGTTTAAAATTGTCAAAGCAGAGTTACAGTAAGCTAAACGTCACTTAGAAACTCAGAGGATCTATCAACAACAAATAAAATCCATAAAACCATCCTGCATCAAATAAAAAAGATACCTAGAAAGTCAAGGTAGGGGAAACTCATATTTGTTCCATCTATTGAAAGAGAAGGCAAGCTACTTAAGGTAAAAACTCAAGCCAGCCGTATAGTGAATAATGTTATGGGATTTGATTTCCTTCAGTTTAGGAATTGTTTTCCGTTATGACTAGATTGTATATAGGAAATAATTAGGCAATTAATGCTTACCTTGTATAGCATTTAGGTGCTGGAAATCAAGCAATTACTGTGTAAATCTTCTTCTATATAATGAAATCAGAACCCGATAGAATGAGTGTTTAGACCAATTTGTCAAATAAAACTCTCTACTTTTACTTGAATTATTTCCATTTTTTTATAATAGAACCATGACTTGTATGCTGTCATATCATTGTAAATTGTTACAAAATTTCATCTTAAAAAATCTCAAACAAATTATAACTTGGTTAATCTTACTAATAGGTATTAGAGTTGTACAAATGAGCTTTTAGTCATTGGTACCCTTGCAAGCAGGAAATGAAATGGCTGTTGATTGAACACATCATTGATCTCAAAAAGGAATCATCAAGATTGAGGCAAATCAAACTTAAACTTAGCCAGAAAGATCTGTGCATATTTTATAAAAGAAAATGAAAATCAGAAGCGCTGAAACAAGTAGACAGCCAATTAATTGTTAGTACATCATGCCCCGACTTCGTACACAAAATTTGAATAAAGCCTCATCCGGAAATTGTCAATGCACACCATCAATGATATAAAGAAGGCTTGAAAGCATTCAAGAAAAGAAATAGATAAATCCAAAAACCAACCTTAGGTCCAATTAGTCTGTCAGCAACAAGTGATGTAAGGAACACCAACAGAATAAGAAAGCCGAAACCTAGTGATGAAGCCAGCAGCCAGTTCCTCTTCTTTGACAATTTATCAGTTTTAAAGAAGTTTACCACCTCATATTCTGGCTTAGCAGTGCTCTTAAGTAGAAGCAGAGAAGCAGTGAGTTCTAAAATTTGGATTGCAAGAAGTGATAACACCTGCAGTATAGAAAACAAACATCATTATGTAACTGCTTGGATACATAGATGAACACCCACTTGGCTTCTAATACATACGAGTTACCCTCTGCTGAATGAAGTTGTCATGAATGTTTGGTGATGTCACATCAGAAGATGGCCATACCACTGGTTTAGCTAAACATGCAATTGATGAAGTCCTTGCAAGAAAATCTTAGCAAATCAATTTGTATAATAACGAAAGCCAGCTGACAGTCGAACTATTTAGAAAGAATTCATTTTGACACTAAAAGGAAAAATTTGAATCTTATGGGTTTCTATGATTTATTGCATATCGAAGAATTATTAATACTTTCCATAGATCCATTGTAAATGATACCCCCATGGAAGATTCCAATCTATGAAAAGAACACCAAGTAGTATTCCGTAAAGTTCTGTACTAGCAGCTGCATTTGGTTTTTGAGTTTGTCTAAGTTGTGGATTATTAGTCTCTGGTGGATGAAGATTTCCCCCAAAACAAAAATCATAAATCCAGTCCTAATCAAGAAAGGTACAGATATCAATGCATCTGGCTACCAAATCAGCCATACCCTGCCTCAACAAGCTATGGGTTTAGACTTATGGTGCTTAGACCATTATGGACACAATATTCTACCGTACAAAATGAAGGTAAGAAAAACTCACTCACTTCAGTCTGAGGATCAAGAACAGGCTGATGCAATACATTGGCAACTATAGACAAGCCTCCAATACCCAAAGGAATATGCAAATTGAACATGTACAAAGCCATAGTGCTCCATATGTTCCCTATCTCCCATGGAATATCCGACGAAAGCACTGAAAATCCCTGTCAGCATTCACCCCACAAATTAAAAGATAAGGGAAACCATGCTTACATATCACAAGAAACCCCATCACGATAATTTAGCTAGAAATTAACTAAAAGTGAAAAACAGAAACAAGCAAACCCATTAAGCAATTTGCTTTCTGTAAAACTCAACAAATCCAAACATGGGTCATCCTTACTATACAAGAACAAATCTTATTCCGTAATTCACTTTCATGTCCTGTTAGCTTTCATCCCAAGAATTAAAGAATATAAACAAGAAAAAGATAAACCCACGTTTAATTATAACAAAAACCCCATTTCAAAATTCAACTTGACAACAACTAAAAGCGAAGAAACAAACCAAACCCATTAAGCAATTCACTTAGAACTACCAATTTACATACTCTACAGCTTAAAAACTAATAAATCCAAACATGGGTAATTTTCATTATACAAGAACGAACCCCACCAATTGCTCTCTTGTCTAACCGTGACATGTTACGCGAGCTCATTTACAATTTAATGCAAGAAAATATCATGATATTACGGGTCTTGAATCAAACTAGACATACCTCAGTGGGATTATCAGTGATTTCTTTCTTGATGCAGTGGCATTTGAGAGAAGATTTGAAGCCGATATTGGATTTGAATTTGAGTTTGGAAGTATGATTGAGAGGGTTTGGATTTTGAATCAACGGTTTGTTAAAACTGACGCCAAACCTGGCGGGTATTGTGCCAACGGTTGGATAAGGCATTTGCCTCGCTCCCTCTCTCACTCTCTTTCTCTTGTACTTATTGTACGTGGGAAAAAAATGAAATAAAACTAGAGAAATAAAAAAAATATATTTTTCTTGCGAAAAAAAACTCAGCAGAGGAAAAACCTAGTAAGTGATCAAATTGGGGCCAAAAACGTTTTTGTGTCTAATGTTCAGTAATGATTGGTAAATGGTATGGATACATATATTTCTCCAATAATTTTACCTTAAAATATATTTAAACTCTTAATATTATGCTAAAAAACCTAAGTGATGTCTCAAAAATCTTCTTCTATCATTAACCTTAGCATCGCTCCAAGTTCTACACAGCATCTGGTTTGGATGAATTGAACTTCACTAGAGACCATGACTCCAATTACAGGCAACCAAGTGAAAGTCAATGAGGAAATTTTTGGTGGTGACAACGACACAACTTATAAAGTCATCTCAAACATGTTGCCTACTGCTTCATAACTGCTGCTGAGAATTCTCTGTTCTTGGCGATTATCACTCTAGTCGGAGGTATTCATTCCTCAGACTTATTTTTACATACAATGGCTGCTTCAACCTGAAGAAACCGGGTTGTCAAAAGACTATTCTCGATTAACCTTTTCAGGATGATGTTTTTAATTACTCATGGTGTGGTGAGGTTGCTTGAGATCTTAGGCAAGAAACTCAACATCTATAGTACTGGAAGAGTAGCTAGCTAGCAACTCCTGAAGTTGTCAGCAGAATGTGGCATGCAGTCTTACGTACCTTCGTATTTTACCTCTGATTAATTATATATATATATATATATATATATATATATATATATATATATATATATATAAGAGAAGATGTAGTAGTATGATGAATAACATATATAAAACATCATGCGTTATGTTTTTCCAGTGAGTGTTAAAGAGAATACACCAGCAAATCAAGAGATTATTACACCAGCAGCTATTACACCAGCAGATCCCATCAAATCTGTCAGTCCCAAGAAAATCGTTGATCAGCCTCCTAATTACAAGCAACGACTAGAATGCATAACTGACAATCCCTCTAATTGATTATACTTACTTTATATTGTTGAGTTTCTGTAAATAGACTTGAGAAAGTCAAACCCATGTACCAATATTTATACTGCAGACAATACATAGAGAAGCATCTTGATCGTGGCAATTGCTCTGAATCTCTTTGTTCTTATCCCTCTCTTCTGTCAAGTATTGGTCTGAATCTCTCTGTTCTCATCCCTCTCTTCTGTTAAGTTAAAATCCTTTAAGTGTAACACTTTGAGTTCATGTCTGCAACAATAATATGAGTAGTTTGATGAATTTTGTACACAACTATTTAATCAAGTTACCACAATATGCAAAAATGGAAGCTTCATGTATATAAGAAAGACCTAGCTTAACGAACATATTTAAATTTGTAAAGAGATCTTTTAAACTATTAAAATTTCGCAAGAGATTCTTTCTTCAAGAAACACCTAACCAATATTTTTTATAGTTGAATTTGTCACAAATGAATACTTTTTCTTGAATACTTTCTCTCTCTAAAATGAAATCCGGTGATAACTCTCTTTCCTAAAAAAAAAAAAAACTCCAAAATATGAAAATGAAATTTAATATTAAAATTGGTTTTTCTAAAATTTAAAGGGCCTAGTCTCCTAATAACTAAAAAATAAGGAGCTCAAATGAAGTTGTGACAAAAATATTCAATTTTTCATCTATGTTGCTCACTTTTTTTACCTCAATCCCTTTTCTTTCAATTTTACCCTCTTTTATAAAAAGAAATACAATTAGGCATTAATTTGGTCTTAAAAAAACTTAATGTGCAAAAATAAAAGTTTATGGACCAATTTTTTTTTTTTAAATCCACCATTGTATACTGCTTAAAGTTCCTGTTACCTTTGTTGACGTAGAGTGCTTCCTCTTCACACTTCAGTGAGGCTCCTCCCATTTGCTTGGCTAGGGCTTCTCCAATAAGCAAATTTTCAAATTCAACAAGTGATGGTTGATCGTTTCATCCCTGTACTGCAATAATAAAACCCCTATATTCAGATTTCAAATCATGGATAACAATTCTTTTCATCTTGATTTTCTAAATGGGGGTTGTGGATCCAACTCATAAATTTTACGGCGTAGTGACTTTACTTTGTGAAAGTATTGAGCAACTATCATGTTGCATTTAGTTATTGATAATAACTCATTTTCAAGTAACTAGAGTCGTGTACCATTCCTCTTTGAGAATAGCTTGACGAATATATCCCAAGCTTCTTTGGGAATTTTAAGCATCTCTTATATGCTCTAGCATATCATCATCAACTGTAGTCTTTTAGGTGAACAGTGCTTTGCCCACTTTTATCTTCCACTTCATAAACATACCATTTGTGTCTTTTACTTTTTGTTGTACAGTTTCATTCCCGTTGACAACTTCCCACAAATCTTGGCTTTGCATGTAAGACATCATGCATGTAGACCAAGTATTGTAGTTGTGATGGTTTAGTTTCTTAATTCTACCAATGAACTGCAAATCACTCATTTAATATGTTGAAAAGAAGAGAAAACAGAAGTCGTGGTTCAGTGTCTTGAGCCAAGCTCTAATACCAAATTGTTGAACAAAAGAACGAGAGCAGTAGGAAGACAAAAGGATAAGATGATATGTTATTTGGCAGAGTTGATGTGCTTTATATAGGCAAACCGGTTGCATAAAAATAGAAACTAACAATTGTATCCATTATCTTAGCCATAGAATACTAACAAACTTTTAGAATTAGAAAAACAATATTACAACTGAACAATCTGCAAAAGAATAGGAAAAAATAATTGACTTGGTGTTGGAGTTTAAATATATAGAACCATTTGACATAAAAAAACGATATTTTTTGTAGTTGAATTTGTCACATATAAATACTTTTTCTTGAATATTTTCCCTCTCTAAAATAAAATCCGGTTATCAACTCTCTTTCCTCAAACAAAAAAAATGAAAAATATAAAAATGAAATTTAATATCAAAATTGATTTTTCTAAAATTCATGAGATCAATCTCCTAATAACTAAAAAAAAATAAGGAGCTCAAGTGAATTTGTGACAAAAAAATTCAATTTTTAATCTATGTTGCTCGCTTTTTTACCTCAATCCTTTTTCTTTCAATTTTACCCTCCTTTATAAAAAGAAATGCAATTGGGCTCTAATTTGGTCTTAAAAATGCTTAATATGCAAAAATAAAAGTTCATGGACCAAATTAATTTTTTAACATTCCAAAATTGTAATTCGCAGCAAAATATAATAGAGTAAAGAGTAAAATAAGAAATATAAAAACTTTACACCATTTAACTTTCTCTTCTTATAATATGTTGAAAATCCTATTTAAATTTGAGCATGATTAATTTATACTTGCTTTAATTAAAATAACTTGTTTGACAAGTCCAAGCCTTTTTTAATCTAATCCTTAAAAGATATTTGCTAGACATATATGATAGTTATGCTGCATCAAACCCAAATCTAATAGCTCAACTTTTTCAAAATCTATCGCACCAAAACTTTATGCTTGATATGATAAAAGTAATATTAAAAATAAAAGTAGTATTAAAACAACGTGGTCACTCCACCTTGGATGCCTATGTGTTGCACGTTTATCACAATTTCTATTTAAAAGAAAATAATTATGCGAGAGAATAAATTAAGCAGTGCATGTAAGAAACATGAATTGCATCCGAAAGGGCCAAACCACAGGAGATGCTTTCGTGAGGAGAGAGAGAGAGAGAGAGAGAGAGATCGAAGCAAAGAAAAAGAAAACAGTGGAAGGAATTATTTTAATTAAAAATTTAAGTTATTAAATAAAGTTTCAGAATATGATTTATATTATTTTTTGATATATCTTTATGAGTGAAAGCTTTTTAAAACTGAAATTTACATAGACCCATACCATCTTGTGCTTGATTTTATAAAAAAAATTGAAATAGTAAAATTTAAACTCGTAACTGTTAGATCAATAAAAATCTAATACCATGTTAAAGAACTATCCTAGCTAAATATTTAAGTTATTAGATAAAGATCTAGAATATAATTTATATTATTCTTAAACAACCCTATATAATACAGGAAATTGGATGAACAAATAGAGTTGTAAATTTAAATTTGTTCTTCTAAAAATAAAGTCAAGTCATCTTTTAAATAATTAAGAAATAATTAAGAATCAGTCTTAACAGAAGGAAAACTAAAATAGGATCTGAATTAAAACAATAAATCCAAGAAAGTAGGATAAATAAATAAATTAATACAATAAATCCAAATATTAATTTATCCATTACAGATTCCCATTTAGTAAAAAAAAAAATCTCCATCTTTATGCTGATACTTTTACTTTTAGCAGTGATTAGCGTGCATCAACAAGTTCTAATCATTGGAAGGCTAAGTACTCTTGGTATCATTGCTGGCGAAACAAAATGGATCTTTCTCCACTTTTTCCTACTCTCTTCTTCTGCATGCAGAAGGCGATCCTCGTTGCATATCCATGAACGTTAATTTATATAATTTCTTGCATCTTTTTCTACTTTAAAAGATCACTCTCCTTGTTAAGTGTTAATTATTTTATTACAGCAATCCTGTTAAAGCCTTGCTTTTTTTTTAAGGATATATTGATCAGTTTGGGGCCTAATTAATTAAAGTGATGGCTTTAATAATTAGTTTAATTAAGGTCAGTGTGTATCTTCTTTGAGCCCGATTGCAAACACCAATGCTCTTTTGGAGTTCTGGAAATTTCCCTCCTTTTTTCTCTGTTCTCCTGTATGCTAATAACATTGGCCTGTCCTTTTCTGTCTCAAGTTGAGACAAGGTATTAATGCAGGTGATGAATCGGAGTGAACATCACTTCACTTTGGATTCTATTCATCTGTATCCCACGGGTCTGATCATTCTATAAGTAGAAGACCAGCTTGGTGGAAACAACAAAGCTAATTCAAGAAATAATTAAGCTGTCACCGTTGCACTAAAAACCTTCTAAAAAACCTCACTGCCACTGTGTTGCAACAACAGAGCTGCATCCAAGAGCCATTTCATAATCAGAGTTATGGAATTATCGATAACCATACCCACACAACACTCAAATCAGAGAGACGAGAATTTCCGGAAGTGGAAGGCGGAGAGTTTCCCAGCACAAACACCAAGTTCTTATGACCCAAAGAAGATGATGGATAAGGAGTTGTGCAATTACGCAGCACAAGACAGATTTGATGAATTATTTGATCACCTGCGGAGTCTGTCACCAATGGATCTATCATCCATCATTTACTCACAAGGTAGCCCTTCTGGAAATTCGTTGCTTCATGTTTCAGCAAGCCATGGAGCGAAAGATGTGACGGAGCTCCTGCTTCAACACTTTCCGAGTCTAATGACAGCGAAAAACTTACACGACGACACTGCACTTCATTTAGCAGCCGGAGCTGGACAGCTGGAAACAACTAAAGTTCTTATCAACAAGGCAAAAGGCCATGGAGAAGCCACCGACTTTTATAACATTTTGGAGGTGAAGAATGATAGGGGAAACACAGCCTTACATGAAGCAGTCATCAATGGTCACCACACTGTGGCCAATTCTCTTGTTTCAGAGTGCTCGGAACTTTGCTATACCGAAAACGATGATCATGAGTCTCCCTTGTATCATGCAGTCGAGAATAGCGATAAGGAAATGCTCTCTATCCTTATGCTCGCTATACCTCATGATGATGATTTACTTGAAAAGCTAAAAGGAAAGTCTCCTGTGCACGCCGCTGTCCAAGAAAGAAAGAGAGGTAGAATGGCCTCTCCTTCATATATTTTCCCTTGTAATATGCCAGTGTTTCTTTCATTATTTGATCTATTATTCATTAATTTGTTTTAAATTAATTTCAGAAATATTGGCACAAATAGCAAAAGAAAAGCCAGAGCTCTTGCGCCAGAAAGATGAACAAGGGGAGAATCCACTTCACTGTGCAGCATCCCTGGGTTATGTTTGGGAAACTCAATTCCTGCTGAAAGAATATCGCGATGGTGCAATCCAAAACAACAAAGAAGGCAACATGCCTATCCATGTTGCTAGCAAGAAAGGCCATGTTGGCGTAGTTGATGCATACATTTCCGAGTGGAGTTATCCAACAGAGTTTCTCAACACAAAAAGGCAGAACATTCTTCATGTCGCCGCCGAGAAAGGAAGACATCAGGTGGTGAAGCATATCCTACAAAATCAAAATCTGGAAGCACTCATAAATAAGCCGGATCTGGATGGAAATACACCTTTGCATTTAGCATCAATGCATGGCCGATCCTTTGCAGCATTTAATCTTGTGCGACACCCTAATGTTGTGAAAGACAAAGCCAATGGCGAAAAGTTGACACCGTATGAGATTGCAGAGAAGCAATATAAAATAGTGGAATCGGAATTCTCAGGAGAGCAAATTCCGATAGCGAAGGTATGTTTAGTAATAAATGTACAAAGAAACTACTTCTAAACACATCAAATCAGTAGGCATTTAAGCTATAAAATATATTTCAATGTTTTTTTTTTTTCCTTTTCCGTTGAATCATATACAAATCAGCAACCATAAATATCCTGGAGGATCTTTTTTGTGTAGGACACCAAAATTGACCCAAAGAGTTACAACAATGGAGCGAAGACTTCTTTCATAGTCTTTTTTTTTAGGTTCTTTTTCCTCAATCCAGACACATAAAAACATCTTTTGGTTTCTTGATGCAGGGGAGCCAAGCTGGTCCAGTTGACAGAAAAGGAGGGGAGGGAAAACTAGATTATTATGGAGCCGTATGTCTTCTTCTTCTTCACAAATTAAAATGGCGGGAAGGGAAAACTAGATTATTTTCTCTGTCAAATAATATATAGGTTACTAATCTCTTTTATCGGTTTGTTGTCCAGTTGATGACATTATCGGTCTTGCATTTCTGGGGTGGCCCTAAGAAGAAACACAAAGTAGAACATTTCCGTATTAAGAGAAGGTCTCTACGGAAAAAGGAAATCAAGGACGGGATTAATACTCTTCTTGTTCTATCCGTACTCATCGCAAGTGTAACATTTGCTGGTGTACTCCAACTTCCTAAAAGCGCAGACCAGCCTGGAACGACAGCGTCTGACATCACCACCAACAGTATCCTGAACCAGGGGATATCAGAAAATGAAGGCATTCTAAGGAATGTTTATATTTTTTGTGATATGGTAGCCTTGAATGCCTCGGTCATGGCATCGATAATCCTTTGCTGGGCTCAACTATGTGATGTCAAATTTACACCATTTGTCATTTTGTTTTCATCCGTAATTGTTAGTGGAGCTATTTACATGATGTGCTTGGCATTCTTTTTTGCCGTGATCATAGCATTAGGTGGATCCGATTATGGAGTGTTAGCAATCATCATTATTGTGGTGGGGGCTGTTTTTTTCGTTGCTCAAACATTGCTTTATATTCATTGGATTCTTCCATCATCAGTCAACCAAATTCTTGAACGAAAGCTCTCGTATCATCCTGTCTACTACCTCTCGTTTCTCTTATTATTCTACAATTGGAGTTGGCTGCCTGATAAACTTTCTGAGCTCAAGAGATGGATGAGTCAAGATGCTGACAGCTAAGCCACGTACTGATTTACACATTGCAGAAGAGGACACTATCGAAGGAAGATGAAGAAGAAGAAGAAGAAATTGCTGTATCAGAATACATCTACCAGTTGTATTCTGTCAAGTGTAACAAACTCTAGCTTAGGAAGAGAAGATTCAATTGAACTATCTTGAAGTAGTTATAAATCAGTTAGAGTATAGTTACCGGTTGGTTAAATACATAACAAAGAAAGAGAAATGTTCTGCTGTAAGTCCAGGATAAAAAAAGAACATTTTGTCAAATACATGGTGTGCATTGTATTCATGAGTTTCTAGTAAAACAAAAAATTCTACTTACCTCTCTATCTCTCTCTTTCTCTCGGTGCATCTTCTCTTCAATAATTGTTCAATCTTCTCTTATCTTCAACAACAGAAACAACAATTAGAACTTACAAATACAATTCAAACACAATTCAACATAGTATGAGAGCTCTGAAATTGATTCTCTTTAAATTAAGATGGTATTTAAAAGTATAGAAATGATTATTTTTTAAAATATTTTGTTTTTAAAAATACATGTAAATATTTTTTTAAATATGTTCATCTCTAAAATATTTAAATTAAGATGTCGATTATTTTTTACCTCTCCCTCTCTCTTGTTCTTTTGATTTGCATTATTAACTTTAACTTTAAAAGGCATCTTTAACTTTAACTTTCTGTCTCTGCCAATAGAATTGGGGTCTAAACTCTAAAGCATTGATTGCTTTATGTGTTTTTATTGTAAACTTGTTTATTTTTGTGTTTTAAAAATATCATTAAAAAAATAATTTTTATTTTTATTTTTTTTCTTTTAAATATTTTTATGTTATTTTGATTGAGTGGTGTCAATTTTTTTTTTTTAAGAAGAAAATATTATTTTAATTATTTCAATTGATTTTATTTAATTTTCACTCTCTTCCGTAACAAGGAACCTAAAACTCTAGCCATGTAACAGAGAACATAAATGAGTGAACGCAACATGATTGCATGGCGCCAGAGGACAACATAGTACTTGAGGGTGGTCCCGTTTGACGTGGGAATCACATGGATCGTACGGTTAAAGAGGATTGTCTTATAATCGATGAGGGACTCAATCATTTACAACTTTGAATTAAATGTGCCACGTGGAGAAAGTCAATGTGGAGTCATTTTTAATCTCTTAAATTGTTTTCTTAATTAGCTGGCGAGGAATCTGTCTGGATTCGTTATTTATTCTAATAAAATAGCATGCGGTTTAGTTTTTTTCAATCAAGTTGCAAATTGGCTCTGCATTCTCCGGTATTTCATTGGCGCTCCGTCACGAGTTATATGCTTTTGTCTAAATTGTTTTTATATAATTTATTCCCTCGTTATTAGAGATATTCCGAGTTTCCAGCAACCTGCTTGTTTTTAACACAGTGGTCGAGGGACAGGAAGGCCTAGAGGGTCCGGTTTCACATGGAAATCACATGGATACGAGTCTCGACATTGATATATTGATACCCATCAAAACGAATAATCATGGTGAAATGGGTTTTTTTTTTGTGGTAATTGTGGATTTTTTTAATTTGTATTTATATGAGCATGAAATTTTAAAAAGTATAGTGAAAGAAATAAAAATATCAAGGCTGTAATACTTAATTAATATCCGTTTAGTAGTATAGTGAAGTGGAGTTAAGATAACATTTTGTTTTGATTATAATTTTAATAGAATTTAGTTGATTAATATACTTTATAAATTACGCTTGTATTTTCCTAAAATCTTTTTTAAATGTTTCCTGCGAAATTATTTTATATAACAGTTACCATGATTTTTTTTTCTCAAATTATATATAAAAATTATTT
Organism: Salix caprea; assembly: GCA_964035475.1. NCBI lineage: Eukaryota > Viridiplantae > Streptophyta > Magnoliopsida > Malpighiales > Salicaceae > Salix > Salix caprea. Next base: position 15,698,789 of record OZ037746.1, read on the forward strand.
AGTTGGTCAAATAACTTTTATCATTTATACCGATTCTATACATAATTATATTTTAAATCTTGCCTTTATAAAAGCTAAAATAAAATATTTTTATTTTATATAAACATGTCGTTCATTTATTTTACATGTGAATCTTATTTCATGCTAGTTTTGAGTCCCTCAAGAGGATCTTAGGAATCCAACAACACAGAATCACTGCACTGGTTGATTCTCTTGGAATACTGAGAAGCTTTAAGAGAGTTCTAGCAACTCATATGAATCATCACTTATTAATTATAATATTGTTATTTTTGTATTAAATTTTAATATAATTAAAAATTCATTCAAGGAGAATGTTTGTTTGTATGTTTGAGGTTATTCTATAAGCATTATTCCACTATTTAATTATATTATACTATTATTTACTACTTATATAAAATTGTCAATATAATCAGTTAAAAAAATTTAATCATTATTTTAGAATTTTACATTATATTTTTATTATCATCTAAAAAATTTCATTCAATGGTTACATCAAAGTTAACTCATAAAAACAGCTTTCTCCTGTTCCTGCCATTCATAAAAAGACAGCAGACTGGTCTTCCTTTTATCCCATCATATCTCTTAATCGATAAATCCTGGCATGCAAACTCAAACAAAGTTTCCTTCCTCATTTTCCAATCATTCATGGCTGCCAGAAGTTCCACTCACTCAACTGATCACAAGCTGCTGATTTATTTGTTTTTATAGAAATTAAGAAAAGGCTAGACAACAGACAGCGTTAACATTATTTGCCAGAAGTTCCACGCACAGGAGCTGGGCTAGCGGCCCGTCTTCGCTGGCTGGGCTCGCTGCCCGGCTTCACTACCTGGGCTCGCAGCCCAAACGGACCGAAGCTCGTCTCTCTTTCAGGTCGGGCTTCCGGCCTAAACGGGCCGAAGCCCGTACCCTTTAATAGTCGGGCCAGGCACCAAACTCGACCCGACCCGGCGGGGAGTGAATTAATTCACTCCCACCATGCAAAAGGAAGAAGATGCACAGTAAATTGCAAAATTTTGGAGTTCAATGAATGGCTTACCTATTAATACCGTTGTGTAGAGGACGTCGAGGTGGTTCTTCTGGTCGTGGTGGTGACGGAAATGGTGGCCTGAGGTGGCCGGAATGGACTTCGGAAGTTGACGGGATTCGTTACTGTCAACTGGGGCTGCTCCTGTTGCCTTCGCCTGAGTTGCTGCTGGGCTGTTTGGCGTGGAGAGGAGGCTGCCGGAGGTGATGAGGGTGAGGTTGGGTGGCCTGAGCTGGCGTCGGAGTTGTAGACCGAGAGGGAGAGAGAGAGAGACTGGCTGATGGTTTTAGAGAGAGGAAAGGAGGATGAAGAGAGAGAGAGAGCTGACGCCGGAGACGGGGGGGATGAACAGGGATCGTCACTAGCTCTTTACGTGAATTCTCTCTGTTCTGCTTTCTCTTCTCTACGTAAGGATATTTTCTCCTCTGTCTCTGCATGAATCAGCGTGAATCACTTCGTTCTGCTCTTTTTTTTTTTAATTTCCCCCCTGTTTTCCTTTTTTCCTCCCCCTCCGTATTATTTCTTGCTCTTCTTCCCTCTGTCAAATTTCAAAAGCCTCTTCTCTGTTCTTTATTTTTCTATCCTCTGTGTGTCTCTCTCCCCTTTTTCTTCTCTTTTCTTGCACCTCTGCTCGTCGTTTTTATAGCCATTTGCAAAGGTTACCATTACAAACAACGGTTGGCTACCCCCTGTGGCAGCAACCTTGATGGTGGCGGTGTGCAGGTGGTGGTGCAGGCGGCTGGTCGGCAGCTGGGGGCAGGCGATGCTGTGCGCTATGTCTGTTGCTTTGAGGGGTCAAAGTGCATTTTGGTCCCTCCATTTGTAATTGTTTTAAATGCACCCCCAATTGGATCTAAACTTATGATTTTGTGCAATTAAATTCCGTCAGAATTTCAATATTAGCCTTGACTTTGTGCGTCTTTTTTATTTTGGTTATTGATTTCTGATTTGCACGATTTCACCCTCAATCGACCATGAAACTCTTAATTTGTTTATTTTGGTCCCCGATTTCGCATAATTGGCTAGCAAAAATTCAAATGGGTTTCCGAAAATTCCAATCTTCTCAATTGGACCCGAATTAAATTCAAGAACTTGATTTCTTATTGATTAAGCCCTTAATAAAATTAACTTGACCAATTTAAAGTATAATTAAGTCCTTGCGCTTAATTAAATCCTTCAATTGGACCCTAAATTAATTCTCAAACATAATTACAATTTTAAATTGGCCAACGATTAGATCAAATTGGCGCATAAAATATAATTATATTTTTGACTTGGTTTTTACGCAGATTTATCTGATAATAAATTACTTTAACCTTGAATCTGCGTTTTCCTTCATTTCTGGGCACAAAAGAGGTACGATCGAGCTTTCGAAAACATCCAAAATTCCACCTTGATTTTCCTACCGACACCACCCCCTTTTATTCTATTTTTTTGTTATTTTCGGATAGATTTGGGAATGACCCAAAATTGGGTTATGACAAAAGTTTAGATAACTACCTAGCTCAGTTCTTTGAAACTGTGAATGACTTGAAATCACTTGGTGAGGAAGTCACTAAAACAAGAAATGTGCAGAAATTATTGATGAGTTTAAGTAGAAGATATAAATCCATGGTATCCATTATTGAAGAGACTCTAGACCTTGATGTTCTTAGGGTTGAAGAGGTCATAGCCTCTATCAAAGTGTATGATAAAAGGGAGGATTTGCATGATGAAAGGTATAAAATTACAAGAATAGAGAGAGTCGTCAACAGCCTTAAGGATGGATACAATTAAGGCTACGACACAAACAAGTTCACACAAGGGAGGACTAATCTAAGATGGCAACCACACAGCACCAACCAAAACGGTATTGACAATTTTGGTAATAACAAGTTGAACTTCATTTTATGTTTCTTTTTTCTTCTCACTGCAAACCTTAACTTCCAGTAGTTTGATTAGTTTTGTAACAAATATCTAATCAAGTTACCATAACATGCAAAAGTGGAAGCTTCATATATATAAGAAAGAACTAGGTTAACTAACACATTTAAATTTGTAAAAAGATCTTTCAAAGTATTAAAATTTTGCAAGAGATTCTTTCTTCAAAAAACACCTAACCTTAATTTTTGTCTATCATATAGAACCAATGCATCTGGCTACCAAATCAGCCATACCCTGCCTCAACAAGCTATGGGTTTAGACTTACGGTGCTTAGACCAATATGGACATGATATTCTACCGTACAAAATGAAGGTACGAGAATCTCACTCACTTCAGTCTGAGGATCAAGAACAGGCTGATGCAATACATTGGCAACTATAGACAAGCCTCCAATACCCAAAGGGACATGCAAACTGAACATGTACAAAGCCATAGTGCTCCATATGTTCCCTATCTCCCATGGAATATCCGACAAAAGCACTGAAAATCCCTGTCAGCATTCACCCCACGAATTAAAAGATAAGGGAAACCATGCTTACATATCACAAGAAACCCCATCACGATAATTTAGCTAGAAATTAACTAAAAGTGAAAAACAGAAACAAGCAAACCCATTAAGCAATTTGCTTTCTGTAAAACTCAACAAATCCAAACATGGGTCATCCTTACTATACAAGAACAAATCTTATTCCGTAATTCACTTTCATGTCCTGTTAGCATCCATCCCAAGAATTAAAGAAAATAAACAAGAAAAAGATAAACCCACGTTTAATTATAACAACAAAAACCCCATTTCAACAATTCAACTTGACAGCAACTAAAAGCGAAGAAACAAACCAAACCCATTAAGCAATTCACTTAGAACTACCAATTTACGTACTCTACAGCTTAAAAACTAACAAATCCAAACATGGGTAATTTTCATTATACAAGAACAAACCCCACCAATTGCTCTCTTGTCTAACCGTGACATGTTACGCGAGCTCATTTACAATTTAATGCAAGAAAATATCATGATATTACGGGTCTTGAATCAAACTAGACATACCTCAGTGGGTTTATCAGTGATTTCTTTCTTGATGCAGTGACATTTGAGAGAAGATTTGAAGCCGATATTGGATTTGAATTTGAGTTCGAAGGTGTGATAGAGAGGGTGTGGATTTTGAATCAACGGTTTGTTAAAACTGACGCCAAACCTGGCGGGTAGTGTGCCAACGGTTGGATAAGGCGCCACAGGACGCATTTGCCTCGCTCCCTCTTTCGCTCTCTTTCTCCTGTACTTATTATACGTGGGAAAAAATGAAATAAAGCTAGAGAATTAAAAAAGATATTTTTCTTACAAAAAAACACTCAGCAGAGGAAAAACCTAGTAAGTGATCAATCTGGGACCAAAAACTTTTTTGTGTTAATGTTCAGTAATGATTGTTATTTATATATATATATATATATATATATATATATATATATTTAAACTCTTAAAATTATGCTAAAAAACCTAAGTGATGTCTCAAAAATCTTCTTCTATCATCGCTCCAAGTTCTACAAAGCATCAGGTTTGAATTAATTGAACTTCACTAAAGACCAGGACTCCAATTACAGGCAACCAAGTGAAAGTCAATGAGGAAATTGTTGGTGGTGACAACGACACAACTTATGAAGTCATCTCAAACATGTTGCCTACTGCTTCATAACTGGAGGTCGATATTTTGGCTCGTGAGAAGATTGTTTTGGAGATTATTGCAAAAGGGTTAGCATTGATTTATGTGAAGAATTTCAATGGAGTTAAAGACGAAGTTGCAACACATGCACCGACACTGGAATTCAGGTCAGAATTTAATTGCTATTGAGTTGAAACCCAAGTTAATTTATCTTGTTCCTTAAAGTGGTATCACAGCGGTGGTTTGTGCTGACAAAAAATATATCAATTTATCTTATAAGTAAATAAATACTTTCATTCAAGACATGACAATATAATTAGAATGGTGGGAAATATAATAAGCTATTCTTACTGCCACATTAGCAGCTATAATCCTCAGCTACCCACATTTAAATGATATCGAATTGGCCCCTTCTGCAATTTGGGATGCCTCATTTTTGGTTGGTGGATCTATTTACATGATGTTCCTGGAGTTCTTATTAGCTGCTATTCTAGCAACAAGGGAAAATTCTCTGTTCTTGGCGATTATCATTCTAGTCGGAGTAGTTTTCTTCATTCCACAGACTTATTTTTACATACAATGGCTGCTTCCACCTGAAAGAAACCGAGTTGTCCAAAGATTATTCTCGATTTACCTTTTCAGGATGATGTTTTTAATTACTCATGGTGTGGAGAGGTTGCTTGAGATCTTAGGCAAAAAACTCAACATATATAGTACTGGAAGAGTAGCTAGCTAGCAACTCCTGAAGTTGTCAGCAGAATGTGGCATGCAGTCTTACGTACCTTCGTATTTTACCTCTGATTAATTATATATATATATATATATATATATAAGTGAAGATGTAGTAGTATAATGAATAACATATATAAAACATCATGCGTTATGCTTTTCCAGCGAGTGTTAAAGAGAATACACCAGCAAATCAAGAGATTATTACACCAGCAGCTATTACACCAGCAGATCCCATCAAATCTGTCAGTCCCAAGAAAATCGTTGATCAGCCTCCTAATTACAAGCAACGACTAGAATGCATAACTGACAATCCCTCTAATTGATTATACTTACTCTATATTGTTGAGTTTCTGTAAATAGACTTGAGAAAGTCAAACCCATATACCAATATTTATACTGCAGACAATACATAGAGAAGCATCTTGATCGTGGCAATTGCTCTGAATCTCTTTGTTCTTATCCCTCTCTTCTGTCAAGTATTGGTCTGAATCTCTCTGTTCTCATCCCTCTCTTCTGTTAAGTTAAAATCCTTTAAGTGTAACACTTTGAGTTCATGTCTGCAACAATAATATGAGTAGTTTGATGAGTTTTGTACACAAATATTTAATCAAGTTACCACAATATGCAAAAATGGAAGCTTCATGTATATAAGAAAGACCTAGCTTAACGAACATATTTAAATTTGTAAAGAGATCTTTTAAACTATTAAAATTTCGCAAGAGATTCTTTCTTCAAGAAACACCTAACCTTAATTTTTTGTCTATTAGAACCATTCAACATAAAAACCAATATTTTTTATAGTTGAATTTGTCACAAATGAATACTTTTTCTTGAATACTTTCTCTCTCTAAAATGAAATCCGGGGATAACTCTCTTTCCTAAAAAAAAAAAAAACTCCAAAATATGAAAATGAAATTTAATATCAAAATTGGTTTTTCTAAAATTTAAAAGGCCTGGTCTCCTAATAACTAAAAAATAAGGAGCTCAAATGAATTTGTGACAAAAATATTCAATTTTTCATCTATGTTGCTCACTTTTTTTTACCTCAATCCCTTTTCTTTCAATTTTACCCTCTTTTATAAAAAGAAATACAATTAGGCATTAATTTGGTCTTTAAAAAAACTTAATGTGCAAAAATAAAAGTTTATGGACCAATTTTTTTTTTAAAATCCACCATTGTATACTGCTTAAAGTTCCTGTTACCTTTGTTGACGTAGAGTGCTTCCTCTTCACACTTCAGTGAGGCTCCTCCCATTTGCTTGGCTAGGGCTTCTCCAATAAGCAAATTTTCAAATTCAACAAGTGATGGTTGATCGTTTCATCCCTGTACTGCAATAATAAAACCCCTATATTCAGATTTCAAATCATGGATAACAATTCTTTTCATCTTGATTTTCTAAATGGGGGTTGTGGATCCAACTCATAAATTTTACGGCGTAGTGACTTTACTTTGTGAAAGTATTGAGCAACTATCATGTTGCATTTAGTTATTGATAATAACTCATTTTCAAGTAACTAGAGTCGTGTACCATTCCTCTTTGAGAATAGCTTGACGAATATATCCCAAGCTTCTTTGGGAATTTTAAGCATCTCTTATATGCTCTAGCATATCATCATCAACTGTAGTCTTTTAGGTGAACAGTGCTTTGCCCACTTTTATCTTCCACTTCATAAACATACCATTTGTGTCTTTTACTTTTTGTTGTACAGTTTCATTCCCGTTGACAACTTCCCATAAATCTTGGCTTTGCATGTAAGACATCATGCATGTAGACCAAGTATTGTAGTTGTGATGGTTTAGTTTCTTAATTCTACCAATGAACTGCAAATCACTCATTTAATATGTTGAAAAGAAGAGAAAATAGAAGTTGTGGTTCAGTGTCTTGAGCCAAGCTCTAATACCAAATTGTTGAACAAAAGAACGAGAACATTAGGAAGACAAAAGGATAAGATGATATGTTATTTGGCAGAGTTGATGTGCTTTATATAGGCAAATCGGTTGCATAAAAATAGAAACTAACAATTGTATCCATTATCTTAGCCATAGAATACTAACAAACTTTTAGAATTAGAAAAACAATATTACAACTGAACAATCTGCAAAAGAATAGGAAAAAATAATTGACTTGGTGTTGGAGTTTAAATATAAAGAACCATTTGACATAAAAAAACGATATTTTTTGTAGTTGAATTTGTCACATATAAATACTTTTTCTTGAATATTTTCCCTCTCTAAAATAAAATCCGGTTATCAACTCTCTTTCCTCAAACAAAAAAAATGAAAAATATAAAAATGAAATTTAATATCAAGATTGATCTTTCTAAAATTCATGAGATCAATCTCCTAATAACTAAAAAAATAAGGAGCTCAAGTGAATTTGTGACAAAAAAATTCAATTTTTAATCTATGTTGCTCGCTTTTTTACCTCAATCCCTTTTCTTTCAATTTTACCCTCCTTTATAAAAAGAAATGCAATTGGGCTCTAATTTGGTCTTAAAAATGCTTAATATGCAAAAATAAAAGTTCATGGACCAAATTAATTTTTTAAAATTCCAAAATTGTAATTCGCAGCAAAATATAATAGAGTGAAGAGTAAAATAAGAAATATAAAAACTTTAAACCATTTAACTTTCTCTTCTTATAATATGTTGAAAATCCTATTTAAATTTGAGCATGATTAATTTATACTTGCTTTAATTAAAATAACTTGTTTGACAAGTCCAAGCCTTTTTTAATCTAATCCATAAAAGATATTTGCTAGACATATATGATAGTTCTGCTGCATCAAACCCAAATCTAATAGCTCAACTTTTTCAAAATCTATCGCACCAAAACTTTATGCTTGATATGATAAAAGTAATATTAAAAATAAAAGTAGTATTAAAACAACGTGGTCACTCCACCTTGGATGCCTATGTGTTGCACGTTTATCACAATTTCTATTTAAAAGAAAATAATTATGCGAGAGAATAAATTAAGCAGTGCATGTAAGAAACATGAATTGCATCCGAAAGGGCCAAACCAGAGGAGATGCTTTCGTGAGGAGAGAGAGAGACAGAGAGAGAGAGAGAGAGAACAGTGAAGGAATTATTTTAATTAAAAATTTAAGTTATTAAATAAAGTTTCAGAATATAATTTATATTATTTTTTGATATATCTTTATGAGTGAAAGCTTTTTAAAACTGAAATTTACATAGACCCATACCATCTTGTGCTTGATTTTATAAAAAAAATTGAAATAGTGAAATTTAAACTCGTAACTGTTAGATCAATAAAAATCTAATACCATGTTAAAGAACTATCCTAGCTAAAAATTTAAGTTATTAGATAAAGATCTAGAATATAATTTATATTATTCCTAAACAACCCTATAATACAGGAAATTGGATGAACAAATAGAGTTGTAAATTTAAATTTGTTCTTCTAAAAATAAAGTCAAGTCATCTTTTAAATAATTAAGAAATAATTAAGAATCAGTCTTAACAGAAGGAAAACTAAAATAGGATCTGAATTAAAACAATAAATCCAAGAAAGTAGGATAAATAAATAAATTAATACAATAAATCCAAATATTAATTTATCCATAAAAGATTCCCATTTAGTAAAAAAAAAAATCTCCATCTTTATGCTGATACTTTTACTTTTAGCAGTGATTAGCGTGCATCAACAAGTTCTAATCATTGGAAGGCTAAGTACTCTTGGTATCATTGCTGGCGAAACAAAATGGATCTTTCTCCACTTTTTCGTACTCTCTTCTTCTGCATGCAGACGGCGATCCTCGTTGCATATCCATGAACGTTAATTTATATAATTTCTTGCATCTTTTTCTACTTTAAAAGATCACTCTCCTTGTTAAGTGTTAATTATTTTATTACAGCAATCCTGTTAAAGCCTATTGAATTTCAATACTGCTTTTGATTTTAATGAATATTGTTCTGACTTAATCTTTATTGATGAATGGAATGTTGATTTATACAAGCTAATGAGGGCTTAATTAGGTAAGCTACCGTTGCATGTACAATGAATAAAATGACCGTTACAATATATTACAATGAATGGATGAATATCTTGACTGTGTGTTAGCCTGGATTTGCTCTTGTTTCCTTTGCTGGAAGATGATTCTGGGAAGTGCATTCTTCCCTTATACGCCCTCTCAAGATTGGGCTGCCATCGGCAAGGCCAATCTTGGATCGTAAAAGTTCGGTCCGTTGTCGTGATAAGGGCTTAGTTAACAAATCGGCTAGCTGGTCTTGGGTGTGTACATGCTGAAGTTGAAGACTGCCGTTTTGCACCAGTTCACGCACAAAATGGAGATCTATTTGGATGTGTTTCATCCGTGAATGGTGCACTGGGTTGAAGCTGAGGTGTGTGGCACCTAGATTGTCACAGAGGAGCTGTGGTGGAGTTTGAACTGGGACTGCAAGTTCCTTGAGGAGAGTGGATAACCAGATCGTCTCGGAAGCTGCATTGGCTAAGGCTCGGTACTCCGCTTCAGTAGAGGAGCGGGCAACTGCTCTTTGATTTTTGGAGCTCCAAGATATGGGGTTGGAACCCAAAAAACTAATGTATGCTGATGTGGAGGTGCGGTCATCCAGGTTACCAGCCCAGTCTGCGTCAGAAAATGTACGGAGGGTTGGAGACCCATCTTTGCGAAGTTGGATACCATGGAGAATTGTTTGCTTTAGGTAGCGTAGAAGTCTCTTGATGGCTGTCCAGTGGGTGATTGTTGGCTTGTGCATGAATTGGGAGAGCTTGTTGATTGCAAACGAGATGTCTGGATGCGTCAAGGAAAGGTATGGAGACTTCCCATGATTCTTCGAAACTCAGAACTGTCCACAGCGGCTGTTCCATCATCCAGCCGAAGAGCTTGAGAGGTGGAGAGGGGTGTGGATATGTCCTTGGCTCCGCTCATGCTTGTCGTTGCAAGGAGCTCACGGATGTATTTGTGCTGAGAGAGGAATAAGCCTGCAGCATTGGGTATCACCTCCACCCCTAGGAAAAAATGCAAATCGCCCATATCTTTGAGTGAAAACTTGTCACCTAATTGCTTCACAACAGCAGCCACAAACATTTGATTATTTCCAGTAATAACTAAATCGTCAACATAAACCAAGCAATAACATAGTATAGAATTTTGACTGTAAATAAAGAGAGAGGAATCAGCTAGAGAGCTATGAAAACCCAGTTGGACAATAACATTTTTGAGGGCAGAGAACCATGCTCGAGGGGCCTGCTTGAGGCCATAGATTGCCTTGTTTAACCTGCAAACATGGTTAGGTTTTGACTGATCTTTGAACCCCGGTGGCTGCGACATAAACACTGATTCTGTTAGTTTGCCATGTAAAAAAGCATTATTAACATCTAATTGTCTCAAGGACCAGCCAAGCATAACAGCAATAGATAAGATAGTTCTAATAGTGGCCGGTTTAATTACCGGACTAAATGTTTCAAAATAATCAATACCGGGTCTTTGATGATAACCCTTGGCTACTAACCGAGCCTTGAATCGGTCTACAGAACCATCAGCATGTCTTTTAACCCGGAACACCCACTTGCAACCTACTGGTTTGCAATCCGGGGAGGGTACAACAAGGTCCCATGTCCCATGTTGCATTAGGGCCGTGAGTTCCGATGACATGGCTTTACGCCATTGGGGGTTAGAAATTGCTTGGCTGACACTAGTTGGTTCGATTGTTTGTGGGAGAGGATGCTTGGATATGGTATGGATGGTTTTGGGTTTGAAGATTTGGTTCATTGATCGGGTGGTCATTTGATGGGTTCGAAGGGGAGGGCTGTTTGGGTGGTGGTTGTCTGTAGGTTGAGAGTGGACGATGGCAGTAGGTGGTATGGGTTCAGTGGGTAATAGGTATGTGGAGCAATTGGGGGATTGGGATGATGATTCGGGTAAAGAGGGGTTAGGGTTAAATAATTGACAATCAAGATTATGAAGTGAATTAGAAGATTAAGCGCGAGAAAGAGAGAGATTACCTGGAGGAGCAGTAGCCATGGCGTGAGAGCCTTCCTGGGTTTCCGATGGAGGATTTGCCGAGGGACGTGGTGAGCTAGACGACAGTGGCACTGCTACTTGGGAGACGACGGGTAGGACAGGTAAGTGCGGTGATATGGATGGGTTATGAGTGATGGGTGGAGGTGCCACGTGTGTGGTAGTGGGTGAGATTTTATTTTCATCAAAAATAACGTGGCGAGAGATAAAAATTTTTTTCTCTTGAGGTTCAAAACATTTATATGCATTTTGGGTAGGTGCATAACCAAGAAAAATGTATAATTTGGATTTGGGTTGCATTTTGTTTGAGTTATATGGGCGTGTGAGAGGGTAACAAGGACAACCAAATTTTTTTAATTTTAAATAATTCGGTTTTTGACCAAAAAGGGCTTCAAACGGTGATTTTCCACTAAGGATGGTAGTGGGCTGTCTATTTATGAGATAGGATGCAGTTTGGAAAGCATGAGGCCAATAAGATGCATCAAGGTTTGCATCATGAAGTAAGGTCAAGCCGGTTTCAACAAGATGCCGATGACGGCGTTCGGAAACGCCGTTTTGTTGTGGTGTGTGAGGAGCAGTAGTGTGATGTGTAATGCCATGAGTTATGAAAAAAATTTTGAGAGCAATAAATTCCCCACCATTGTCAGAGTATAGGGCTTTGATTGTTTTTTGAAATCTGTTTTCAACAAATTTTTTGAATTGAGGAAAAATGAGAGAAACATCAGATTTGGCAGCTATGGGATAAAACCAAATATATTTTGTGTGATGATCTACAAAAATAAGATAATAGCGTGAGCCATCTATTCCAGTATAACTGGCCGGGCCCCATCGGTGTAAATGAGGTCAAGTGGTGCATGACTTGTGAGACTATTGACACGAAATGGTTGGCGATGGGCTTTATTAATAGAGCATGAGTGACAAATAGAAGACAATGTTTTATTTTTAAAAATAGGCAGGGAACAATTCTTAATTAAATTGTGAACAATTTTAATGGAAGGGTGCCCAAGTCGCTTGTGCCAACCGTCAATGCAGGTCCTCTCATGTATGTTGGCAAATTTTGGTGGTACCATCATGGATCCCGGGAAGGTGTAGATGCCATTGCTACATACTCCTTTTAGCAAAGGTGCCCTCGTGACTTGATCCTTCATAAGAAAATAATAGGGGTGAAGTTCAACAAAAACATTATTTTGTTTAGTAAAATGATGTACTGAAATTAAATTCTTGCGAAGATTTGGAACATAAAGTGTGTCACGTAGTGTGAAAGTGCGGTGAGGAGTATGTAGGTCCAGTGAACCAGTATGTGAGACATTCAAACCTAAACCATCACCAAGGATGACTTTGTCTGTTCCATCATATTCAGAGTGAATAGATAGATTATTCAAATCACCAGTAATATTATGGGAGGCCGCGGAGTCAAGTAACCAATTTTTATCTATGCCATTGGAGGTGGTAGTACAGTTGATTGATGTGTGCTGGGCCTGAAATTGATGGCAAGATTTTGCAGTGTGGCCCACATTATCACATAATTGGCATTTGGGCTGGTAACGCCTGTTTGAATTGTTTGTTCGGCCCGTGTATGTGTTGGGTCTGCGCCCATCATGTTGGGCTCCTTGAGAGTAACGGTTTGGACCGTGAGGCCCATCACGCTGGCCTTGTGACCCATCACGCTGGGCATATTGTCTGTTTGGCTCCATTCTTCGGTGGAAGTTCTGGTTTCCTCCCGGTGCAGACCAACGGGATTTGGTGTAATTTGCAGTCATCACCGACTGCTGTGTTGCAGCTTCAAGACGACGGAGATAGACGTCGTGACCAACAAGGAGGTCATGTAATTCTTCAAAGCCCAGTGATGATTCTCGGGCACGAATGGGAGCTGCAATCTCCCTAAAATCTGCGCCTAACCCATTCAAGATGTAGAGGGTCAAGTCATCATCCGAAATTGGATGATCAATGACAGCTATTTTGTCTGCCAGTGCCTTCACGGCATGAAGATACTCAGTGATTGAGCGAGAGCCCCTTTGTATCAAGGTGAGCTCCTCCTTTAACTGCATAGCTCTCGTTCTTGAACGGCTAGCATAGAGGGTTTTGAGCTTTTTCCAAGCATCGAAGGATGTCTTTGCTGTGGCTATGAGGGGTGTAATTGAAGGGGAAGTTGATGCCAAAATTGCGCTCAGGATGAGTTTATCCTGACGAATCCAATGGATTTTGCAGAGTTCATCAGTTGCAGTCCCGGTGGAGACGGGACATTGAAGTGTTCCTTCGACAAAATTGAGTAAGTCATACCCAATTAGAAGTGCTTCAAACTGAGCACGCCACTGAATGAAGGTAGAGGGAGTCAATTTTTCATTGATTTGGGCAGTTATGTTGAAGGCTATGAGTGGTTGATTTGTTGCGGAAGATGGTTGGGTGTTGAGATTGACAGTTGGGTTTTGATCAGATGGAGAGGACATGGTGGTGAGTTGGATCGGTGACTCGTTGGAGGTTGGTGGCTCTGATACCATATTGAATTTCAATACTGCTTTTGATTTCAATGAATATTGTTCTGACTCAATCTTTATTGATGAATGGAATGTTGATTTATACAAGCTAATGAGGGCTTAATTAGGTAAGCTACCGTTGCATGTACAATGAATAAAATGACCGTTACAATATATTACAATGAATGGATGAATATCTTGACTGTGTGTTAGCCTGGATTTGCTCCTGTTTCCTTTGCTGGAAGATGATTCTGGGAAGTGCATTCTTCCCTTATAAAGCCTTGCTTTTTTTTTAAGGATATGTTGATCAGTTTGAGGCCTAATTAATTAAAGTGATGGCTTTAATAATTAGTTTAATTAAGGTCAGTGTGTATCTTCTTTGAGCCCGATTGCAAACACCAATGCTCTTTTGGAGTTCTGGAAATTTCCCTCCTTTTTTCTCTGTTCTCCTGTATGCTAATAACATTGGCCTGTCCTTTTCTGTCTCAAGTTGAGACAAGGTATTAATGCAGGTGATGAATCGGAGTGAACATCACTTCACTTTGGATTCTATTCATCTGTATCCCACGGGTCTGATCATTCTATAAGTAGAAGACCAGCTTGGTGGAAACAACAAAGCTAATTCAAGAAATAATTAAGCTGTCACCGTTGCACTAAAAACCTTCTAAAAAACCTCACTGCCACTGTAGTTGCAACAATAGAGCTACATCCAAGAACCATTTCATAATCAGAGTTATGGAATTATCGATAACCATACCCACACAACACTCAAATCAGAGAGACGAGAATTTCCGGAAGTGGAAGGCGAGGAGTTTCCCAACACATAATGTACCATTATGTTATGACCCAAAGAAGATGATGGATAAGAAGTTGTACAATTACGCAGCAAAAGACAGATTTGATGAATTATTTGATCACCTGTGGCGTCTTTCATCAATGGATCTATCATCCATCATTTACTCACAAGGTAGCCCTTCTGGAAATTCGTTGCTTCATGTTTCAGCAAGCCATGGAGCGAAAGATGTGACGGAGCTCCTGCTTCAACACTTTCCGAGTCTAATGACAGGGAAAAACTTCCACGACGACACTGCACTTCATTTAGCAGCCGGAGCTGGACAGCTGGAAACAACTCAAGTTCTTATCAACAAGGCAAAAGGCCATGGAGAAGCCACCGACTTTTATAACATTTTGGAGGTGAAGAATGATAGGGGAAACACAGCTTTACATGAAGCCAACGACTTTCGGTACATTTTGGAGATGAAGAACGATATCATGAATGATCATTTTGGAAACGATAGGGGAAACACAGCTTTACATGAAGCAGTCATCAATCGTCACCACGCTGTGGCCAGTTTTCTTGTTTCAGAGTGCTCGGAACTTTGCTATACCGAAAACAATGATCATGAGTCTCCCTTGTATCATGCAGTCGAGAATAGCGATAAGGAAATGCTCTCTATCCTTATGCGCGCTATACCTCATCACGATGTTGATTTACTCAAAAACCTAAAAGGAAAGTCTCCTGTGCACGCCGCTGTCCAAGGAAGAAAGAGAGGTACGTAGAATGACTCCCTCCCCCCCCCTCTCCTTCATATATTTTTGTAGCATGCCAGTTTTCTTTCATTATTTGATGTATTATTCATTAATTTGTTTTAAATTAATTTCAGAAATATTGGAACGAATAGCAAAAGAAAAGCCAGACCTCTTGCGCCAGAAAGATGAACAAGGGGAGAATCCACTTCACTGTGCAGCATCCCTGGGTTATGTTTGGGAAACTCAATTCCTGCTGAAAGAATATCGCGATGGCGCAATCCAAAAAAACAAGGAAGGCAACATGCCTATCCATGTTGCTAGCAAGAAAGGCCATGTGGGAAACATGCTTGCCGAGGCCTTGTGCACCCCCGGGATTAGTCAGGCCCAGCGGCCTGGATACCCGTGGTTAGCTTCGGCTTATCCAAAAAAAAAAAGAAAGGCCATGTTGGCGTAGTTGATGCATACATTTCCGAGTGGACTGATCCAACCGAGTTTCTCAACAGAAAAAGGCAGAACATTCTTCATGTCGCCGCCGAGAAAGGAAGACATCAGGTGGTGAAGCATATCCTACGAAATCAAAATCTGGAACCACTCATAAATAAGCAGGATCTGGATGGAAACACACCTTTGCATTTAGCATCAATGAATGGCCGATCCATTGCAGCATTTTATCTTGTCCGAGACTGTAATGTTGTGAAAGACAAAGCCAATGGTGAAAAGTTGACACCGTATGAGATTGCAGAGAAGCAATCTAAAATAGTGGAATTAGAATTCTCAGGAGAGCAAATTCCGAAAGGGGAGGTATGTTTAGTAATAAATGTACAAAGAAACTACTTCTTAACATCAAATCATTTAACCTATAAAATACATTTCAATGTTTTTGTTTTCTTTTCCGTTGAATCATACACAATCAGCAACCATAGATATCTTTCTACAAATTTTCTCGGAGGATCTTTTTGGTGTAGGACAGCAAAGTTGACCCACAGAGTGACAACAATGGAGAGAAGACTACTTACGTAGTCTTTTTTCTCTTTTTCCTCAAATCAGACACAAAAACATCTTTTGGTTTCTTGATGCAGGGGAAACAAGTTGGTCCAGATGACAGAAAAGGAGGGGAGGGAAAACTAGATTATTATGGAGCCGTATGTCTTCTTCTTCTTCTTCTTCACAAATTAAAATGGCGGGAAGGGAAAACTAGATTATTTTCTCTGTCAAATAATCTATAGGTTACTAATCTCTTTTATCGGTTTGTTGTCCAGTTGATGACATTATCGGTCTTGCATTTCTGGGGTGGCCCTAAGAAACCCAAAGTAGAATATTTCCGTATTAAGGGCAGGCCTCTGCCAAGAGAGGAAATCAAGGGCAGGATTAGTACTCTTCTTGTTGTGTCCGTACTCATCGCAAGTGTAACATTTGCTGGTGCACTCCAGCTTCCTAAAAGCACAGACCAGCCTGGAACGACAGCGTCTAACACCACCACCAACAGTATCCAGAACCATGGGATTTCGGAAGAAAATGAAGGCATCCTCAGGAATGTTTATATTTATTTTGTTATGGTGGCCTTGAATGCCTCGGTCATGGCCTCGATAATCCTTTGCTGGGCTCAACTTTATGATGTCAAAGTTGCAGCTCATGCAGTTTGGCTGGCGTCGGTGCTAACAGGCGGTGCTCTCTACTTGATGTGTATAGCCTTCGTCTTTGCTGTCGCTATCGATGTAGGCCAACACTTCTCCTTCTTCGTTGTCTCACTTGTCGTCGGAGGAGTGTTTTTTGTATTCCAAAACCTGGTTTCTATTCCGTTGATTATTCCGCCGAGTGCCAACCAGATCATTGAAAGAATTGCTTCACCTCTCATCTATCTCCTGATTTTCTTCTTATATTACTCCCTCGACTGGTTGTATTTTAAATTGAAGAAAAAAGAGGAGGCACAAAAAACAACGTCTTCTTGATATGATGCTCTTCGGATCAGTGGATTGTGTGTGTTTAATCATCGTAATAATTTAATATTGTGGATTGTATTATCTATTTGATATTTGTATTGCTGTGAGTTTATTCAATTCTATAGGAATGAGTGTACGGCTCCCGGTGAGCATTTTCTTTATTGCATAAAATAAAAGAAGTGTTTTCTAATAATATACGTGATTTTTCTATGCCGATTAATGCGTTATTATGTTACCATTCCATGCAATATTTAGTAAATAATTAAATAAGTTGAGGAAGTAATATTTATAGAATGGGATACTTGATGATGTCTTGATTATTTGATCCGTAGGCAAGCTAAAAGAAGGAAAGTACCCTGTTCATGCAGCCATCGAGCAGCGTAACTAAGGTGATCACAATGTCTATCTATACTTATCAGAAAATGATTTACACAAGAAAAAAGTTCTTGCAAATACATAATTGTAATGTTCAATGGAAAGATTTCTTTTTATTTTCAGGTATTTTGAATAAAATTGAAAAGGTAAAGCCTGAGCTGTTTCAGGTTCTTACCACCATGGTTGTCAAAATCACGATTTTAACACAACATGGAAGAGGTTTCGGAAACTCGGATCGTTAGAAATTTAATACTTTGTTTTCAAAAATAATTTGAATAAAGGGAACATTAGAAATTTTATGAAGAAATTTATCTAGAAGGTGTTTTTATTAGTTGTGGTGAACCAGTTTTTAAATATATATATATATTAGTGTTTTTAGATAGTTTAATATAATAATATTAAAAATAAATTTTAACGCTTCCTTCCATCGATCACTTTATTGTGAAAGAAGAGATTGGCCCGTTCGGCCATAAATACCTCCATATTCCGATGAATAGGGCTCGGCAATAGATTTGAGTTAATGCTTGGAAAACTTCCTTTTCTCAATCTTGATTCGCGTAGAAATTCAGGAACTAGAGTCCTAGTTGCACCAAAGAGATCTGAATTCAGACCAATGTCATAAAATCACTTAGCTTCGATCCCTATGATTGGATTAGGTACCGTCTGAGCAGGCTTGGGAAAACCCTTGTATAGCTTCTTCGATTTCTCGATAAAGATAAATATGACCAACAGTGGTTCGAATGTATATAGAAAGATTTTTTTTTTTATACTTCTTACTATTAGATAGTGTCCATAAATCTCATGATAGGTACCTAAAGATCCAAATAAATATACGATGCATTTATTAGAAATGTTACCGTTGCTATCTTGCTTTATTCAAGGCTTCCTCTCTGTATTTCGCTCTCTCTCTTCTAAAAAGAAAAGGACTGTAGCCAAAAGGTCCACTGCCAACATCTTCAAGGGATTCTCCGGTCTCTTTCTGCAAAATATAATGCATGATATCATTTTACTTTATTCATGGCTTCCTCTCTGTTTTTCACTTTCTCTCTACTAAAAAGAATGGGACCGTAGCCAACATGTTCAAGGGATGAGTGGCCGAGAGACGCATGAAGACACACGTACAGCAGAAATATTTCCAGAATGGAAGAGAGCGGCAAGTATTATTTCCTCCACTCATGATCACCTGTAATTGCAGCCGATGAGTTAGAACCAGTTCATATTTACACTACAGATGTGCACTTCTTTTGTGAGATGCCAAGGAACAATGCATATTCCCTTTCTGCTTATAATTAAATAGTCAAAGTTTGATACCTGCCTAGAAAATTTAATCTTCCAACTTGTTAAGGAAATAATCAAGAAAAATATTATTAATTTTTTTTAATCAATAAAAGAATGAAACTATGGAATCCAACAACTTTATGCAATCAAGAAATTATTTCAATCATCAAATCAAGGGAGATGATCAAACATATTTTCTATAATTTATTTTATTTTACATGTCTTGTTATATGGCTATATAAACTCTACAGAGTTGAATGTTATACATATATTAAATTACTGAATAAGAACAATTTATATTTTATATCAGAGTAGATTGGTCATATATTTCTCTAAATATTAGTTTCTGCTTTTTCGGCTGACTACTTTATGTCATGACAACTTTAAAAGCATTTTAGTTTTAATTCTTTTCTTTGTATACCAAATATTTTATTTACTATTCTTTTTTAATGATAAATCAAGTCATGGCAAGGAGAAATCTCAAGATCATGTGGATGATCAAATGACATCCAAGGAATAAAAGTAAATAGAAGTTCGAGATTACAAAGCGCAACAAGAAAATCAAGAATTTCTATACAGTGAAAGACATATAAACAAAAACAAGAATTCAAGTTGATAAGTTCTTGACCAGCTATTAAAAAAAACTTACTAAAAAAATAAAAAGCGACCAAAGAATCATAATAATAATAAAAATATTATTTTAAATAGAATGATAACTTGAAAGCCAGATCTTTAAAAGAGATGTTTGGCCAAAGAAATGTAGAAGTAGCCATAAGAAAACAAAAATGTTTCATGTTTAGAAAAATACAATTATTGAAGGTAAGCTTATAAAAGTGGTGTATGTTAAACTTATATAAAAAACAAATATCATGATTATGGAGGGAAATGTACCAGCAAAAGAATTATTTTTTAGAGTGTTTTTTTGTTTATAAATACATCAAAATAATTTTTTTTTTTAAATAATTTTTAATATCAACATAAAAAAATAAAAAAATGATCTCATATCAATATGAATATATGACAATTAGCTCTTTTGTATATTGAAGGCAATAGGCCCTTTTCCTTTATTGAAGCATCATTACTTTGTATATGATTTCTTGTGCTGCTGTCATTTGTGAGTTCCGGTCGCCATTATATTTAAAAATAAAATATAAATTGTGAAAAGAACTGTAATAATCAAATAACAAAAATAAATAGTTAATTTTATATCTACAAAAAGAAGAAAATATAAATTGAAAATTCATCCCTACGTTACCGTCATTTACATTACTATAACAGTTAAAATTATTATCAACATTACTGCCCAAACAATTAAAATCATTAAATTGACCCGAAAAATAAAAAATAATCAAAACATTTTAACAAAAAACAATAAAAAAATCACTAAAATTATCATTATTATTGCGCAAACAATAAAATAATAAAATTATATGATTTGAAAAACAGATAAACTAGCAGAAAACACACAAAAAAAGGAGAAAAAAAGAAATATTAATTTTAAAATTATCACCAATATAAATTAAAATTTCAGAACTGAATCTAATAAAAATAAAACCTCGAAAAAAAAGAAACTGAAAAAAATAATAATTTAAAAGCATAAATGAATAAATACGAATAGAAAACAAACATTGTCCAAACATGGTATTTTTTTAATGTTTTTAAATATTTTCATATATTAAAGTTAAAAATAATAATAAAAAAAAAAAACAATTATGATTTTAATGATACGTAAACGAAAGAAGGGGAGGAGAAACCACGGTGGCACAAAGGTAAGAGGTTCCACTCACTCAACTGATCACAAGCTGCTGGTTTATTTGGTGTTTATAGAACAAAAAGGCTAGATAACAAACAGGGTTAATCAACAATATTACATTTCTTTTCCTTTTTTATTTTTGTTGCAATATCTTTTCTTTTGCCCTGCTTGAAAGTTTTGCTTTAAAAAAAAATATGAGGGAAAATATTATTAAAATAACTAGTAAATTTCAATAAAAAGAGAAAATTAATATACCCACTAGCGAATATCCGTTCCGTTGCTTAGGTATAGTCATCAACGGAAATTTCGTTTCTGTGCTTTTTAATTCAACGGAAAATCCATTGTTAATTTTCATTGCTGAGCATCGTTGTTGTTGGTTTTTTTAACAATTTTGATTTCCTAATTTATTAATTTTTTTAATTAATTATGTATGGATATTTTGAAAATAATAAAACATATTTAAATAACATTTATATTTAAAACAAAATACGGTGCAAATACTAATAAAAATAAAATTCATAATATAATTGAAAATGCAGCTGTAAATCCAGCTGTAGGCCACTCCGGACTCCAATCATTCTCGGCCATTGATCATCGACTAAAAATCCACTTTATTAGACATCCTCAAGGTAGTCTTGAATCTTTTACATGTTCCTGCCATTCATAAAAACAACTTACTTTTATCCCATCATATCTCTTGAATCGATAAATCCCAGCATGCAAACTCAAACAAAGAGATTCTATGTTTTTTTGTGATGATGAACTGTAACTGGTGGATGAAAAGTAATGTAGCAATCAATTTTTGGGTTTGATGAACAGTAATCGTAGATAAACAAAGATTCCTTATTTTCCAATCATTCATGGCTGCAAGAGGTTCCACTCACTCGCAAGGTCAAGGATTTTGAAACACAAAACTGAAAGGAAAATGATTGCTATGCCAGTAACCGAACAAATTCGTTTTCTTTAAATTAAAATGGTATTTAAAAGTGTAGAAATAATTATTTTTTAAAATATTATTTCTTTAAAAATACATGTAAATATTAAATATGTTCATCTCTATAATATTTAAATTAAGATGTCGATTATTTTTTATCTCTCTCTCTCTCTTGATCTGCATTATTAACTTTAACTTTAAATGGCATCTTTAACTTTAACTTTCTCTCTCTGAAAAAAGAATTGGGGACTAAAGCAATCATTTTTGTGTTTTTATTGTAAATTTGTTTATTTTTGTGTTTTAAAAGTATTATTAAAAAAATTAATTTTTATTTATATTATTTTGTTTTAATTATTTTTATATTATTTTAATGTGGTAATATCAAAAATATTTTTTAAAAAAATATTAATTTGATTATTTCAATTGATTTTATTTAATTTTCACTCTTTTCCATAACAAGCGACCTGAAACTCTAGCCATGTAACAGAGAACACGAGCTGATTTGCCCGCGCGTTGCGCTGGACTTTTTTCTATATAGAAAAATAATTGATTTTTTAAATGTTATAATTAAATATTTTAATATATAATAAATAAAATTGTAATAGATAAAATATATTAGAAATAAGTTTTTTTATGTCTAAAAATAACAGTGTGATCGAAATGGGAAGTGGTTCGTATATTTTTTTATGAGTTGTCTTTTTTCCCTAGTAATATTAGATCTGAAATATTAGAAATAATTTTTTTTTTTGAAGAAATAAACTTAAAATTTTTGTGTGCTATAAGTAGTTATTTTAATATTAAATTGGTAAAATTATAATATATAAAATATGTTAGAAATGATTTTTTCTCTCTATATATATTTTTAGGCACTAATATTAAATAAATATTAAAACATATAATTAGTTTCACGTATTTATAAGAAAAAAACCTAAAAATAATCATTATCATTATTTTGAATGTTTCATGTAGACTTTTTTCGATGTAGGAAATTGAATGATTTTATACATGTTTTAACTGGTTATTTTAATATTTAAAATTAAATTAATAAACTTTACTACCAAAAATATTAAGGATTTGTATTAAATTTGAATGGAAGGATAAAATTGAAATAATTCAAAACTTTGATACCAAAAATATTAAGGATTTCAAACCACTTCAAAAATTCAAAGAATGGGGACCTAAATGAAACTACAATATATAATCAATTTCAGATGAATGACCCAATTAAAATAAATCAAAACCTATATAATGACATTAAGGACCAGAAAAAACAGTTGAAAGCTCAGGCACTAAACAGAAATATCACAATAAAGAGTTGTACTGACGTGACCGGTAAACCGAATGAATCGAATCGACTCAAAAATGGAGCATTACTGTTGCCGTCCATAGTGATTTGTGTCACGGTGAACATAGATAAAAATAGAGACTATTTAGAAATAGATTTAAAAAATAAAAGAATTAAAATAAAGAATTAAAAGTATATGGGCCGAAATAAAAACAAAATATGTTAATAATTTAAATGGAAGGATTAAATTGAAAAAATTAAAAGTGCGATAACGAAAAAATAAATAATTATTTTATTTCTTGATTTAGTTTTGATGCCTTTATTTTTTAAGTAATTTTTGTATAATTTTAAATAATTTATTTGTATTTATGTATCTATACTCTTAGTTCTGAATTTTAATTTTTATTAGAATTTTTATTTGTATTAGTAGGCTGATTGTTTTGCTTAGATATATAGCATTATAAAAAAAATCTAAGACTATTAATATATTTTTGCATGTTAAAAAAATTGTTTATAGGTACGGTGAAGTGGATGGCAAGTGGCTTGTATATTTTTTCACTGTAGATAAATTGCCCTAATTTTCTACCCGTTTCGTCTACGCATCACTTCGTATATTTTTTTGTTTATGTGATGTTAGATATGAAATATTATACATAAGAAAACCGCAGAAGTCAACCTTAAAGAAAAATAATATCAGCTGATGAATTATTTCGATTATAATTGTCATTATTATTATCATGATTGTTAAATTGTCACAATTATTGTAGCTATCATTATAAATATTATTATAAATAATTTATATTATGACTATTATTGTTCATACTATCGATGACATGAATTTCAGAATATTGATATTAATTATATATATTTTTTTAAAAAAACCTAGGGAATTTATTTATTTATATATATTATATATATTTTAAGATGCTAATATTAAATAAATATCAAAATACATAATTAGTCTAACATATTTATAAGAAAAAAACATACAAATAATCATTATCATTATTTTGAATGTCTTATCTATAATAATTAGAATTTTTAACACCTACAAATATTAAGAAAAAAGCCATTAAAAAACACAGAAAATGAAAAGAAAAAAAAAGCATTATTCATCTCAAAAATCCTTTTTTGCTGGCATGAAGGTCTTACCGCTCGGCCAAGCGACTTGGTCGTGCTATTGTAGGATAGAAATAGTAGTTATATGATTAAAACTTTTAAAAGCAAAATTCAAAAACCAATTTGTTGCCTGAAAGACTCGAACCCTCGTCTGTTGGGGAAATGGCGCGCGCGTTAACCACTCGGCCGAAGGACTTGATTGTGCTGTTTTTGTATAGAAATGATACTTATATTATTTAGTAAACGCACTATTAAAGTCCACAGTACTTATGAGTCTAGGTAAACAGTGAAAATTTGCACAGTAATTCCGCGTCCTCTTTTAGCTGTATAGATAATAAATAATTGGACGCAACATGATTGCATGGCGACAGAGGACAACACGGTGATTGAGTGATAGGAAGGCCTAGTGAGGTGGAGTTAAGATAACATTTTGTTATGATTATAATTTTAAAATTATTTAGTTGATTAATATACGTTATAAATTACGCATGTATTTTCCTAAAATCTTTTTTAAATGTTTCCTGCGAAATTATTTTATATAACACCGTTGTCACCATGATATATTTTTTTTCTCAAATTATATATAAAAATTATTTAGTTGGTCAACTAACTTTTATCATTTACAACGATTCTATACATAATTATATTTTAAATATTGCTTTTATAAAAGCTAAAATAAAATATTTTTATTTTATAAAAACCTGTCGTTCATTTATTTTACATGTGAAATTTTATTTCATGGTAGCTTTGAGTGGATCTTAGGAATCACACAGGATCACTGCACTGGTTGATGCTCTTGTAATACTGAGAAGCTTTAGGAGAGTTCTAGCAGCTCATATGAACCATCACTTATTAATTATAATATTGCTATTTTTTAAATAAATTTTAATATAATTAAAAATTCATTGAAGCAGAATGTTTGTTTGTATGTTTGAGGTTATTCTATAAACATTATTCCACTATTTAATTATATTATACTATTATTTACTACTTATATAAAATTGTCAATATAATCAGGTAAAAAAAAAGTAATCATAATTTAAAATAATAATTTGAATTACCTTAACCTGCAAGAGGTTCCACTCAACTGATCACAAGCTGCTGATAACAGACAGCGTAGACAAAATGCAATGGACAAGATTTTTTTTTATATATTTTAAATGAATATATTTTTGGTGTTTTTAGATTATTTTGATGTATTATGTTAAAAATAATTTTTAAAAAATAAAAAAATATTACTTTTTGACATATTTCAATGTGAAAAACACTTTAAAAAACAATCATAAACGCACTCCCAAACACATCAATATCGGTGTGATGTAAGATTTTTAACATAGAACATAAATTATTGAACGCAACATGATTGCATAGCGCCAGAGGACAACCACAGTAGAAGAGAGTGAGAGGAGCTGAAGGAAAAAGACCGAAGACTGCACAAAAAAACGAGGGAAGAGACGTGCACTGAGCTGAGAGGTAGATTGAAGAGACGGGCACGTGAAAGGAGGGACGTGCGCTGACAGGTCGCCTGCAAAAGCAAAGAAAAAGTAAGTGTTAGTGTATTCACTATTCAGGATTATGAAGTACAAAAATTATTATATTTTTATTTTAAATGAAATTTTTTTTATATTTTTATATATTTTTATATGTTGATATTAAAATTTTTTTTAATAATATAAAATTATTATTTTTTATTTTAAATTAAATTTTTTTAATATTTTTAAATCATTTTTATATGCTGATATCAAAAATTATTTATTAATAATATAAAATTATTTATTAATAATATAAAATTATTATTTTAATATATTTTTGAAATAAAAATATTTTCAAAATCAATCACAATTATACTCCTTACATACATGTATTTTGATCATTTACAACTTTAAATTAAATGTGACATTTGGAGGGTTGGATAAATTCTTGTTCTTTTCCGTTTAATCCCTTGAATACGTAGCTGCTCTGACTGGCCACAGCATAATCCCTTGAATATGTTTTCTTTAAATTAAGATGGTATTTAAAAGTGTAGAAATAATTATTTTTAAAATATTTTTAGGTTTGAAAATACATGTAAATATTTTTTAACTTATCATAAAAGATATTGCAGAAGTAACGTTTTGTCAT
Organism: Salix caprea; assembly: GCA_964035475.1. Taxonomy (NCBI): domain Eukaryota; kingdom Viridiplantae; phylum Streptophyta; class Magnoliopsida; order Malpighiales; family Salicaceae; genus Salix; species Salix caprea. The sequence continues at coordinate 15,724,961 of OZ037746.1, forward strand.
AATAAAATTTCATCTTCTTGCTTTTTTATGTTCTATGATCTTGAACTTGAGAAATATTCAAAATAAATAACCTCATTGTTCTTCCTAATATTTTTTAAAGCATAACTTCTTTGCAAGGCGAGGATTTTGCAACACTAAAGTGAAAAGGAAAAGAAATGTAATTATGGTAGCATTTTTTTTTTATTTTTTATTAGTAGGAGATTAATAACATAATTATTGTTATTATTATTTATGAAAATTAATTATTTTTTAAAATTGGTGATACAAACTATGATATTATTTATTAATAACTATCTAATTATGTGACCAATAAATGTAGGTTTATACAGACACACACAGACACTCTCCAATAAGTTCATTAATCTAGAATAATGTCATGCTAATATTATATAAATTATATAAGTTCAGTCCTTGATTAATATATAATTTTTAAGTAGTTTTTCTTGCTTATCATAAAAGACACTAGGCCTTGTTTGTTTCAAGGAAACTGAATTCCAGGAATTCAGTTTCCTCACTTTCTAGTGTTTGGAAACACTTTGGAAAGTGAAGTCAACGGAATTGCTTTTCCCCACTTTTCCGGTCAATGCAATAAATTAGCTTTATCTCAGGAAAGTGTTTTCCTTTCCATAAGGAAAGGAAAACACTTTCCTTTCCTTTTCACTTCTCCTTCCCCGTCATTACCTCCACCACCAGACCGTCTCCTCTCTTTCACTCTCTCTGTCGCCTCACGTCTTCCCTCGCCTGTAACCTCACGTCTTCCCTCGCCTCCTCTGTCCCTCTGTGTCGTCTCTCGCCTCTCTCGGTACCCATCTCATCTCTCGCCTGTAACCCATCTCAACTCTCGCCTGTAACCCATCCCTGCAACCCATCTTGTTTCTCGCCTCTGTCCCTCTGTTTCGTCGTCGCCTGTAAACTCTCACCTCCCTCAGTCCTGAAACCCATCTCATCTGTCACCGTTGTCCTTGAAACCCAGCTCGTCTCGCGCATCTGTCCCTCCGTGTCCTCTCGTCTCTCGGCTCTCTCAGTCCCTTTCACCCAGCAAAGGTCGCGTCTTCCCTCTCGGAAAAGGTAAGTAATTTGGGTTTTATTCATTGTAATTAATTAAAATTAATTTTTGAGCTTTATGCCTGCATTTGGTTTGGGAGAAAAATGGGATGTTAATGATTTTTTTGTGATGCTCCCCTGCGGTGATTTTGTGGTTGATAGAAGGTTTTGTTCGTGATTTTGTATTACATTGTTATTGAAAATGGATTGTGGGTTTTGATGATTGTGAAAAACCTAATCAACATAGCTCTGTTAGATTGTGAAAATACTATAATCTGTGATTATAGTATGATTGTGATTCTGAATGTAATTTTGTTTAATACAAAGATATGCCTAGTTTAGACAGAACCTTATTAAACATCAGTCAAGCATGATACCCAAGATATGCTAAAATCATGTTGATAGAGGGTGATCATTGTATCTAATTTTGGTTCTACAATTATAAACTATTCAATAACCATGAATTTGACACCTTTACTGTGATTGATTGGGCGAGCAAGCCATTAATTGTACGAGGTTTTGAGGCCATCACATGGATGGAGAAAAAATCTGTTCTTTTCTCGTTTTGCTATTTTGATTCCTGAGTTTTTTGAGTTGTTTGTGTTGCTTTGAAGTTTTCTTCTCGAAATTTATATTTTGGTTGATTTTTGCCTTCTGGAAATTAGACTACCATGTGATGTGTTTGCTGTGATGTAGAACAGAGCTAGCAAAAAGAGAGCAAAATGTTAGCTACGAATTAGCCTAAAGTCTATTGGTCATGTTAAAATGAATGTTTCATGGTTTTGAGTCTGTGGATGGTAGAAGGGATTTAGGGTGTATATTTTGAGAGAGTAGGATAGGTGACCTTTTCGTGTTTGCTAGGTTGCTGGAGATTCTGGATAGTGGATAGTGGATAGGATTGCTTTAAGCCACCTTAACATTGCTTGCTTTGTGAAATATCTGATAGAGGATCTCAATTAGGACAACATATATGAAAATAGGTGGTCTTTGTTGTGCAAAAAGTTTAGTTGGTGATTTTTAGTTGCTTTCTGCATTTTGGAAGAATTTAATGCCTTAGTTGTTGGAAGAATTCAGTAGATGCTTTGAGAAGTACTTATCATGGCTGCAATATGTGTGATCAAATGATAAAAACCTTGGTTGTGGCAAATTAGGATAAGTTACAGATCTCCTTGAATGTGCAAAGCAAGGGCTTGTTGTGACTATTAAGTATCTTAATCTTTAGTTATATTATTTTTGAAAATATTTTTGTATCTATTTGTCTTTTAAAATGGTTCTGTATATGGTTGATGCAATTGATGAATATGCTGTGGGACAACTAAAGGAGTTTGAGGGAAATAAATTGGTTTCTGCAACCAAGGAAGGTCTTAAGATTGATGAGACTGAAGATGAGAAAAAGAAGAAAGAAGAATTGAAGGAGAAGTTTGAGGGTCTATGCAAGGTGATCAAGGATGTGCTTGGTGACAAGGTGGAGAAGGTTGTGGTGTCTGATCGTGTTGTGGACTCACCCTGCTGCTTGGTCACTGGAGAATATGGTTGGAGTGCAAACATGGAGAGGATCATGAAGGCACAAACACTGAGGGATAGCAGCATGGGGGGGTATATGTCAAGCAAGAAAACAATAGAGGTTAATCCAGAGAACCCAATCATGGAGGAGTTGAGGAAGAGAGCCGATGCTGACAAGAATGACAAATCAGTGAAGGACCTGGTCCTCTTGCTTTTTGAGACAGCTCTGCTTACATCCGGGTTCAGCTTGGATGATCCCAACACTTTTGGCAGTCGCATCCACAGAATGCTGAAATTAGGCTTGAGTATTGATGAAGATAGTGCCGATGCCGATGCCGATGCTGACATGCCTCCTTTGGAAGATGCTGATGACGCTGAGGGTAGCAAGATGGAGGAGGTTGACTAAACCAGCTATGTCAAGTAGTAGATCTCCTAGAGTGGTCCTCCCAATTCTCCTGTTAATCTAATATCGTCTTTTTTGGAAGGCTTGTCAAGGATGATATTAAATTTTATTAAAGACATGGTGTATACTTTGTCTAAACTTGCCAAACATGTGCAATTTCTTCTCCTCTGCCTTGTCTCTCCTGTTGTTTAGATCAAAATATTTTTGTATCTATTTGTCTTTTAAAACATACTTCATACCAAAAAAAAAACCAAAATATATAACTTTTAACATAAACTAATTTGGCTTTCTTAATATGAAAAAAATAATTATTTTAAGCTTTTAAAATTGAATAATTTTTACTTACAAAATATTTCACAAGCTTATTTCTCTATAATATGATATGACATATATTGTTATATTTTATAAAATAAGCTATGTATGAATATAGGCTATAATAAAAAAATTCATCATTATACTTTTTAGATTTCATTTTTTTTAAGTGATTAAATATTTTATATATATTAGATAAACTTGAAAAAAAAATTAATTTATTAATAAATTATTTTCCAGTTCATTTTCCATAACACAAACAAACACTGAAAAGTGTTTTCCAGTTCATTTTCCATAACACTGCCAAACATCGGAATTCACTTTCCAGGAATTCACTTTCCAGGAAACCACTTTCCAGCAAACAAACGGGGCCTAGAGATGAAATGTTTCTCTCATAATAGGATATTATCTACTACATTTTTTCTTTTTTTTTATGTTGTCTATGCTTTTGAACTTGAGAAATGCTCAAATATGAATTAATCACTTGTCTACCTATTTTTTTTAGGACAATAATTTTTTTGCAGATTTTTTTTATTGTTAATTCCCTAGTATAAAGCATAACTTTCTAGCAAGGTAAGGGATTTTGGAATATAAAAGTGAAAAGAAAAGAATCTAGCATTTGTTTTCTATACTAAGACAATCATAATATGCGTTAAAGTATCTTACTACATCAAATATTTATTGGACTTAAAAAGTGAATCAAACATTATTATTATTATTATTATTATTATTATTGGGATTGGGATTGTTTTTGGTATTATATGAAAAGAAATCTCAAAATCATGATGATTACTATGATATTAATTATTGATAACTATCCAATTAGAAGAATTGATTATTCCTTACTAGATAAAACACGTATCTTTTTTTACCAATATGTGACCTCTATATGTTATTAAATGTTTTCAAAAAGATTCAAATTTGCATTTGAGAATAGATCTTAATATTTTTAATAATAAAACATTTGTGATAATCATTTGAGACCGATTTGATACCATATATATATATAACCGATAACTTTTATGATAATATGTTATCTATTAATAAATTTTTTTTATTGATTTAATAACCAAATTTTTTAATATAGAATATTATCATATTAGTATTATATAAATAAAATTGTTGATTAATTTAGATATGTTTAGCTCTATATAAATAACTCTTCTATCATAAGAGGATATTACATATTATTATATACGCTCTTGAACAACAGAAATTCATAACTTATCTCCCTCATTGTATTTTAAGGATTATGGAAAATACAATAACTAGGTATTTTTAATATTGCATTCATAACTTATAGTGTAAGTCCATAACCCAATATTATAAGAAATTATTGATGAAATATGCGAGAAAATCATAATTGTTTTTGAAAAACCCATTTGATATTTTTTTGGATTTTTTTCTGTTTTTTTAAATATTATTTTATTATTATAATTATACAAAAAGCTAAATCAAAACATGGAATCACTGTGCACGCTAGCACTGTTCACCGTTACTCAACTGCACTATTCATGTGCAGTTTGTCACGGTGAAACGCGGGTGTACATCCGCTTTTTTTTTTTTTTTCAATTTTTCAACAGTGTGCGCACGAAACTAACCCCGAAAAAGACAAAAAAAGCCGTCTCTTTCGAGGGCTGGACGGTCATTGACCATCCCGGTCCGGCTCGGCCCGGTTCGGCCGTCCGGTTTTTTTATTTTTTTAATATTAGATTGAACAGTGCAACGACGATTTAACCCCCCGAAAAAGACAAAAACCACGCCTGCGGATAAGGGACGTTCCGGTAATTAGCCCCATTTTTTTTTCTTTTTTTTTCGGAGAAATCTGCAGGCGCGTCGCAGGACGCGCCGTCCGTTTCAACGCTGACGCGTTTTTCGGACGGCGCGTGCAACGTCATACGTCGTCGGAAAACACCCAACCGGCGTCTAGAATGATTTTTAGGCATGTTATCTTCCACATGGGGCGGCGCGTGTTCCACTATGATGTCCGGAGACGTGTCAATGGCCGTTTGAATTTTCACCCCCACTTTCTCTCTCCTGCCTGCGCCAGATGACGTCAGCAAAGCTGTTTTTTGTCAAAGTTCGTTTCAGTCCCTGAACGTTTTAATTTGTTATTCTTGCCCTTGATGCTATTATATAGGTTTTCATTTCTTTCAATTTCGTCCCTCAATTGAAATTGATTATATATAGAAGTTCCAATTCGGTCCTCATTCTTTTAATTCGGTAAATTGGCCTGGAATTCCGAATGTTTTTTGGTATCAAAGTTTTCATTGATTTCAATTTCATCCTTCCATGCAAATTTATTATAAATCCTCAATTTTTTCAGTATCAAAGTTTGATTTCTTTCAATTCTATCCTTCCATGCAAGTTAATTATAGATTTCAGTTTCATTTCGGTCCCAGTTCTTTTCATTTCCGGTTTTATTTTGAATTATTTGATTTCAATGTTTAAGTTTGCTTAAATTTTTTCTTCTAAATTAAATATATTATTTAAAGTATATCAAATTAATTATATATTTGTATATTTATGTCAAATTAAAATATGTAAAACTAATATTATGTTCAAATATTTATTGAATATTATCGTCTAAAAATATATAGAGGGAGATGAAAAATGATATAGGATTTTTTTAATAACATAAATTCATATCAGTATTCGTAAATACATTTAATATAATAATACGATGAATAAATCTTATAAAATTAAAAAAAAAATAGCTTCAAGATTAAATTTTGTTGTATTTGGTTTAAGTTTATTTCTTCAAATAAATTTGCAGTGTTTTGACTTTTTAATTATATATTTGTATATTTATGTCAAATTCAAATATGTTAAACCAATTATATGTTCTAATATTTATGGAATATCATCACCTAAAAATATATATAGAGAGAGAACAAAATAGCCTAAGATTATCGTTTAAATTAAATATATTATTGAAATTATGTCAAATTAATTATATATTTGTATATTTATGTCCAATTAAAATATGTCAAACTAATTATATGTTTGAATATTTATTGAATATTATCACCTAAAAATAAATTTATTATATTTATGTCAAATTAAAATATTTTAAACCAATTATATGTTCTAATATTTATGGAATATCATCACCTAAAAATATATATAGAGAGAGAACAAAATAGCCTAAGATTATCGTTTAAATTAAATATATTATTGAAATTATGTCAAATTAATTATATATTTGTATATTTATGTCCAATTAAAATATGTCAAACTAATTATATGTTTGAATATTTAATGAATATTAGCACCTAAAAATATATTGAGGGAGACGAAAAATGACCTAGGTTTTTTTAAAGGGCAGAAATTCATATCATGTTTTCTTAAATATATTTAATATAATAATATGGTTAATAAATCTTATATAAAAAAAAATTGGCTTCAAAAATGAATTTTTTGCTCTTTTATTTTAGTTTATTTATTTACAAGAATTTCCAATGTTCTTATTTTTAATATTTTAGATCTAATATTACTGGGAAAAAAAAATTTATATTGACGAATTTACCTGCATTATCTACAGGTCAAATTAAAAAATATACAAGTCACTTTCCATTTCCATTAGACTGCTCTTTTTAGACGGCAAATAAAGAATTATAGCACACATAAAATTAAGTTTATGTTTTAAAAACAAATGACAATATTTTTTTTTCTAATAAGTCTAATATTTATTGAGTCATCAACATGACTTTGGATTTTCTTAAGAACAAAAATTCATATCATTGTTCTTCAATATAATTATACTAACTAAATATTAAAATAATAAAATACAATACATATAAAAGCAATCACTTTTCCAGAGTAAATATTTTTTCTCAGATTGCTGGAGTTCGAGTCCCCCTGCCACCGAAAATGATTTTTGAGTAAAGAAAAGTTTTTTCTATTGTTCATAACTGTTTAACATGTTTTTTTTTCAATCATTTCTTCGATAACTGGGGTCTCCGAGTCAACTTATGCGCATCACAATAAATCTCTGAACTTAATTTTTTTTTACACTTTTCACTATTTATTAATATTTCAAAATGTTTTTCCGTCATCTTTTTTGAAGCCTTTTTTTTTATACTCGCGGTATCCGAGTCATTTTACACGCACCACAGTGTTTATCTCACATATATATATTTTTTTTAACCGGGGTAGGTTACACGTGTCACGAATAATCCTTTGACATTTTTTTTTTCAACTTATAAATTTTTTTTATAACTAAAATGTCCAAGCTAGCTTACGTGCACCATAACTATTATTTTGTACATAGCCAAAGGAGATGACAATTTCAAACAGTGATAAACAGTGATTTGAAATTTGGTTATCGTTCTTCATTACTATTTAAAAATATTGATTGAACTATGATTCTGGTGAGATATGACATGAGTGTTTGATAATTCGTTTGAAAATCGCTTTTGAACAAATTTTAAATTTCTTCAATTTTAAATGAAAAAAAATATTTCTACATAATTTTAATGTGCTAATGTCAAAATTTTTTTTCTCAAAATTTAAAAAAATACAACACGTTAAAAATATTTATTTTTCTACATATAAAAAAGCCCAGCGCAACGCGCGGGCAAATCAGCTCGTAACATACTATAATATAATAAAAATATATGGGTTGTGCCCGACCCTGTTGTGCTGGGCCGCAGTGGCCCACGTGCTGAGCGGATGCAAGTTCTAGCAACTCATATGAGGTCAAAGAGCTTTTCTGAAAAGAACCTCTGCTCCTTCGAAAGGTGTTCTCTATCCTTTCCAAAATCTTTGAATTCTTAAGGAAACGTGCACCACCTGAACATTGTTATTTTTTTTTTATTAAATTTTCATTTTAATCATATTTTACATTATATTTTTATGTGCTAATAAATCCAGCTGTAGGCCACTACCCTATAATCTTGGACTCCAATCATTCTGGACCATTGATCGCCAAATTAAAATACCCTTTTTTAGACATCCTCAATATCCTGCTCATTAAGTAAATTGAACTCATTAATTAATTAATTACTCATTAATAGTCTGTAAACGCAGAATCTTCAAACAATCATATGAATGCTAATAAATAACAAAGATCCTGCTCCACACGCAACCGACGACTGCCTCTTCTATTCTCCTCAAGTCTCTTTCTAGTTTATTCTCCTCTCTTAGCAAAACCAATACCATCGACAGCAAGCAGTCCATCAAGTTTTTGTTATTTATTAAAAATATTCGAATTAAGGAAAAATTAAGGGAAGAAATCAAACGATTCCTCGTAAATCCACAAGAGCACATACTGCTTTTATTAACCTTAAAGTCACCTACATTAATCAATAATGTTCTTAATAAAATTATGGGAGACTGTAATATTGAAAATTTAATATACCATCGAGTCGAGATTACTGCTTTAGTTCATGTATAGTGTTTTTTAGCTTACAAAATAAATGATTATTTGTGTCATCTTAAAAGCTTTAGGATGATACGCACACATGTCTTTATACAAATTTCTATACAAAAATTTCAAGGGACCTAAATTATATGAATGACATTATTTTTACCTAAGTACTATGTTTTGTATGCAATCTCTAGTAAGTCATCCATGTTTGATGTCTTTTCCATTTCAGCACGCATTATTTTAATTTCAGCACTGATCAAGACTTAAATTTGCACAAAATAAGACTTTAGAGATTAAAAGATTAAAATTAATTATTAAAAAATAAACAGCAATTCCATAATATTTTCTGAGTGTGTGAAAAATGACAAGCTATAGTAAATAAATAAATAATTGAGTGTGAAATCCATCTTTAATTTATAATTAAAATCTCACAAAGTATAAGCTATAGTAAATAAATAAATAATTGAGTGTGAAATCCATCTTTAATTTATAATTAAAATCTCACAAAGTATAGGTCAAATTTATCACGGGATTTGTGTCTCACCTGTCTCATAGAATAACTAATATGACCTCTTATATTGTGTAGTGAAGTTTCATCTAGTTTCTACTCACTAAAGTCATGCGCACCAAAAAGGAAATTCAACGGTTATTGACGAGCTTTGAAATGAGGCATGCACACACGACTAATGAGATGCTGCGAAAATTGACAGCATTCAGGATGTAGCCAGATGATAAATGTTGATGAGTTTATAGAATAAACTGCACTTAGGCAAAAGAAAGAAGAAGAAGATGATGAACTGGAAACAAACAACAATGTGTTTGTGATGATCGAATCAATTAATCCAGTTTACAATGAATGCCAGTATTTATACAAAATATACTGACTTTGTAAATAACAGATTGTATAACTGATTGTCAGTTAAGTAAACTGATTACACAACTTAAATAACTGACTAACAACAAACTTTTACAACTGAAGGTTAATCATCTCAGCTTCATCTCAGCTTCAGCAGCTTAGCTTCAATACTCCCCCTCAAGATGAAGGGAAGATATTTAAGACATTCATCTTGGAAATAAGGTGCTGAAAAGGAGTTAGAGATAAAGCTTTGGTGAAGACGTCTGCAAGTTGATTCTGAGAAGTAACATGAAGTGTCCTGATGACACCTTCCTGAATTTTATCACGAATGACATGGCAGTCAAGCTCTATGTGTTTTGTCCTCTCATGGAAAACAGGGTTAGCAGCAATATGCAATGCAGCCTTACTGTCACAAAACAACAATGCAGCTTGAGGGTGTGGAACTCGTATATCCTGCAATAAAGAAAAAAGCCAAACAATTTCACACGTAGTTGCTGCCATCGATCTATATTCAGCTTCAGCTGAAGATCGAGACACAGTATGTTGTTTCTTAGACTTCCATGATACAAGGGAATTGCCTAAGAACACACAATAGCCAGTTATTGATCGTCTGGTATCTGGGCATCCTGCCCAATCAGAATCACAAAAGGCCTTAAGGTGGAATGTGGAGGAAGATGGGAAGAAGAGGCCTTGAGCGGGGGAAGCCTTGATGTATCGAAGAACTCTGTGTGCAGCATTGAGATGTGGTTGCCTTGGATTTGCCATAAATTGACTCAGATTCTGAACTGCATATGACAGGTCAGGGCGTGTGATGGTCAGATAGAGTAAACGCCCAACCAGTCTTCGATAAGAAGCTGGATCCTCAAGTAAAATACCATCAGCAGATGACAATTTCAGATTGGACTCCATTGGAAACTTTGCTGGTTTGGCAGCCAGAAATCCACAGTCATCAAGAATTTCTAGAGCATATTTTCGTTGGCAAAGAGAAATGCCCTTAGCAGATCTAGCAATCTCTAAACCAAGAAAGAATTTTAATTCTCCAAGATCTTTCAACTTAAATTGGCTGTTCAGAAGTTCAGTGAGTTGAGTAATAGCAGCTGGATCATTGCTTGCTAAAACTATGTCATCAACATAGACTAAAAGAGCCACAAAAGAGGAACCTTGTGTTCTAATAAACAAGGAATAATCTGCTCTAGACTGAATGAATCCATGAGATAGCAAAGTAGAGGAAAACTTGGAGAACCATTGTCGTGAGGCCTGCTTCAAGCCATATAGAGACTTGTGTAACCTGCAGACTTTTGTGGACTCCCCCTTAGATGCAAAACCAGGAGGAAGAGTCATGTAAACCTCTTCATGTAACTCCCCATGAAGGAATGCATTGTTGACATCTAATTGATGAAGATGCCAGTTATAAGCAGCAGCAATAGCAAGAAGGATAGGAATAGTGGTGAGTTTAGCAACTGGAGAGAATGTCTCATAATAGTCCAATCCCTCACATTGTGTGTATCCTTTGGCAACAAGGCGTGCCTTGTGCCTTTCAACCGTGCCATCAGCCTTGTGTTTTATTTTATAAACCCACTTGCAGCCTATTGGGTGTTTGTTTGGGGGCAGATCAACTACAGACCAAGTGTTATTCAATTCAAGAGCAGATATCTCAGCTTGCATGGCATTTCTCCATTCAATGGATTTAATAGCATGGTGAAAAGTCTTAGGTTCTTTTTGAGTGGTAATGGAAAGACAAAAGTGTTTATGAGCAGGGGAAATTTGATTGTAACCAATGGAGGAAGATAAGGAGTAAGGAATACCTGACTTGTCGGCTGGAGTTGATTGAGATGAGTGAGTAGCAAGCTGACAGTGGTACTGATGTAAGTAACCAGGAATGGAACGAACACAAGTGGATCTTCTCAGTGGAGAATTTTGTGGTGATATGTGAGTAGTATGATCAGAATATGGAAGCAATGTTTCAGAAACAACATGGATGGAATCAGAAGCATTAGCATCTGGTGTTTCTGTAGAAATAGAGGGTTCTGCAAAAATAGGAGGTGAGGGGGGGGGGGGGGTGTCTGGTATGATATTTGGTAAAACCAAAGGATTGACAGGGTTGACAGTGGAAGGTTTTGTTGAATCATAGGGAAAAACAGCTTCATGAAATATGACATGGCGAGAAATAATGCGAGAATGAGTGGACAAATCAAGTAATGTGTATCCTTTGGTACCATTGGGATATCCAAGAAAAACACATGGGATAGCACGTGGATCAAACTTGTGTCTGTTTCTAGAAAGAGTGGAGGCATAGCAGAGGCAACCAAAAACTCTAAGGTGAGAGTAATCTGGTGGTTTAGAGAAGAGAATTTCGTAAGGTGATTTGTTTGATAAAATGGGAGTGGGAATTCGGTTAATGGTGTGGGCTGCTGTGAGGACACAATCCCCCAGTAAGATAATGGAAGATGAGATTGAAAACGTAATGCACGAGCTACATTTAACAAATGTTGGTGTTTACGCTCTACGGTAGCATTTTGTTGTGGAGTTTCAACACAACTGCGTTGGTGAAGAACTCCTTTTGTGAGGAAGAAATCTGTCATATTGAATTCAGGACCATTGTCTGAATGCAAGCATTTTATTTTGGTATTGAATTGTGTTTCAATCATTTTGAAGAATTGAGTAATGTATGAAGAAGTTTGAGATTTTGAGTGGAGAAGAAAAACCCATGTAAAACGGCTGAAATCCTCAACAATAGTCAAAAAATAGCTAGAGCCATTATTGGTTTTTACAGAGAAGGGTCCCCATAGATCACAGTGGATCAACTCAAACAAAGAATTCGAAACAGATTTGCTCTTCTCAAATGGGATTTTGTGTTGCTTAGCCAATGGACACACGGTACAGATACTTGTGTGACAAGTAAAATCTGGAATTTGAGCACTAAGTAACATCATTCTAGGATGTGATAAATGGCCTAGTCTATAATGCCAAATATCAGTAGATGCATTCTTAATAGAAGCAGAAAAAGCTTTAACAGATTGTTTTGCAGAATGAGAAAGATCAGTAGAAGGTTTACACATCAAGTAAAATAGGCCTCCATGGTGACAAAGTCTGTATGAAGCAATAATTGGCAAGAAAAATGAGACAACATTTAAGTGTTTTGATCAATTTGCTTGCTGAAATCAAATTGAATGAAAAAGAAGGTACACAATGAACATCATGAAGAATCAAATGTTCAGAAATTTGGACAGTGCCAATGTGAGTCACAGTAGCATAGTTTCCATTAGGCAGTTTTACACGAGAAGATATGCTAGCAGTAATGGAGATGAACAAAGATATGGTGCTGATCATGTGATCAGTGGCCCCCGTGTCAATGATCCATGATTTGGATTGATGACAATGAATATCAATTGAATGTGATGAAGAGAAAACTGAATGTTTTGGATTTAGGTAAAAAGAGGCTGAGGAAATGAGAGAAAGATTACCTCCCATGTTTGAGAAAATGTGGTCTTGTGCATTGCTTACTTGATGAGCAGAAGCAAGATTCTCAGCAGGAGGTGTTGGAACTGAAGGTTTTATCAGTGCAAGTAACTGTTAACACTGCTCTTGGGAAATTTGTAGCTGAGGAACCATACTGTTCTGAGAATCAAACTCTTGAAATACTGAATTAGCCTTGTTTCTGTTTGATCTATACCCTGGTGGATAGCCATGCAACTTATAGCATTTTTCCATAGTGTGGCCAAGAAGACCACAATGTGTGCATACTGGTCTATCTTTACGAGCATTGTGCATAAAAGGTTGTTTACCAAACCTATTATGTTGTGGCTGAGAACCAATTCGAGGTGAATGGTTTCTGATCATCATAGCAGCAGTTTCATCATGCAATGAATTAATTGATATCTCACGTTGTCTCTCTTCTTGAAGCACAAGAGAGAAGACTTTGTTGATTGAAGGCAAAGGATCAATAAGGAGTATTTGTCCTCTGATTTGAGCAAAACTGTCATTCAGACCCATTAGAAAATGGAAAATATAGTCTTGATGATAGTGATCAAGAGTGGTTTTGAGAGCACCACAGGAACATTCTGGAATGGGACGATAATTCGTCAATTCATCCCAAAGTCCTTTAAGACGAGTATAGTAATTACTCACAGTCATGCTTCCTTGAGAATGAACAGAAATTGCCTTCTGCAATTGAAATATGCGAGGACCATTCTTTTGTGAAAAACGATCCTTGAGATCGTTCCACATTTCATATGCAGAGTTAATGTAAATCACACTTGAAGCTATTTCTTTAGAAATGGAGTTTAGAAGCCATGAAAGTACCATATTATTGCTCCTTGTCCAGGCATGAAGCAGAGCATCAGATTCTTCACTAGGCTTCGGTAATGAGCCATCAACAAAGGCAAACTTGTTATTTGCAGTGAGTGCCATTGTCATTGATCGACTCCAGGTGTGATAATTGTCACCAGTTAGAGGTTGTGACAGTAAAACAAAACCAGGACTATCTCCATGATGAAGATAGTATGGACTGGAAAAATCATCAATGGATGGAACAAGATGATTTGGATTTGCGGAAGGAAAAGTGGATTCAGAAGCCATTGTTGTTAGCTCTGATACCATATAGAATAAACTGCACTTAGGCAAAAGAAAGAAGAAGATGATGATGAACTGGAAACAAACAACAATGTGTTTGTGATGATCGAATTAATTAATCCAGTTTACAATGAATGCCAGTATTTATACAAAATATACTGACTTTGTAAATAACAGATTGTATAACTGATTGTCAGTTAAGTAAACTGATTACACAACTTAGATAACTGACTAACAACAAACTTTTACAACTGAAGGTTAATCATCTCAGCTTCATCTCAGCTTCAGCAACTTAGCTTCAATAGAGTTCGTGAAAAAAAATCCAGAAAATGATTTTTGGAGTTAAGAATATATATATATTCAAACAAGTTAAGAATCATTTTATAAAGGGACCTGCATTGGATGTTTGGAGTCATTGTCGAGTCATTTTTTAATTATTTTCTTATAATAATAATAAATAAATAAAAGAAATTATGTAGAAGATGATCCTGAAATGTCTCATTTATAGAAAGATAAAATGAATACATTACATCGTTTTTTTAGTCATTTTTAATCTCTTAAATTGTTTTCTTAATTCGCTGGCGAGGAATCTGTCTGTATTCGTTATTTATTCTAATAAAATAGCATGCAGTTTAGTTTTTTTTTCAATCAAGTTGCAAATTTTTGCTTCGTCATTTTTAATCTCTTAAATTGTTTTCAATCTGCTCCGCATTCTCCGGTATTTCATCGGCGCTCCGTCAAGAGTTATATGCTTTTGTCTAAATTGTATTTATATATATTGACTTCTTTAAAATATTTTTATACATTTAAGAAATTATGTAAAGTAAAAAGCTTATGAATATATATAATTAAATAAATTGAGAACTCAATAGACTAATAAATGAGAAAAAAATCATTAATAATAACTAAAAATAATATTAAAAAATCTAAAGACAAGTATGAAATAATATTTTAGCAGGACGGAACAATTACTCACTCAATTGTGCTTGCTAAAGTTTCTTATTAAAATTATTTTTATTCAATTAAAAGATTGTAAAAGTAGACACAATTATAAAAATATACTTTCTATCAATATGAATATATGACAATTAGCTATTTTGTTTATTGAAGGCACGAGGCCCGTATCCTTTATTGAAGCATCATTAATTTGTATATGATTTCTTGTGCTTTTGTCCGGTCGCCATTAGACTCTAAGCTCTATAGCAAAATATTACTGCGACCCGTTCTGGATGACATCGGTTGATTTGTGGTCCAACTGCAGTGGCACAAAAACGTTTTATGATTTTTTAACATATTTTTCTTGATTTTTTCATTTCTCATGAAAACAAATTAATATGAAATTGCATGTTCTCTGTGCATCTAGCACTATGTTTTGTTTAATTAAAATGATATCTGATTTAACTTATACACATTTAGACTAATTTTATAAATCTTGAAGTTAACAATCATATAAATTTTTAATGACACGAAAGAATTCAAACCCATAACAATTTGAAAGCAAACTCAAGATGTAACCAGTTGAGTTGCTATTGGTATTACTACTAGCTCATTTTAGAATTACCATTTTAAAAGATAATTATTAATTTGTTTTTCAGATTAGAACTAACACTAAGTGGCCGGGTCAGGCTTGATTATTCCAGGACTTTCTTGTAAATGCACCATAGTTAATTCTTGGGTTTTACTCAAGTTCGATTGCCCCATGAAATTATTTGTACCTCTGGAGATCTTCGACACTGCCAAGTCCCAGCTTTCTCCTCCTAGCGAACTTCATGGAGTCAATATTTAATTACTTGAAGTAAACATTTCCATGATATTTCAAATTAGCCTTTTATATGTACTACCACTATAGTTGCCTGTCCACCAGGAATTCTTTATAACCTTGTTTTTTAATTTAAAAATGCAATAATAAAAATAGTTATTTGTATATAAGATAATGAATAAATATATTCTTTCATCAAAATTATTTATTTATTCATAATGAAATGATTTTTTAACGAAGAACAATATTAAATTTATTTTCAACTTCAAAACACTATTAATTATTAAAAATAAACTGAATAAAAAACTTATCGAGCCTCATATATTTTTTTTATATAAGATAAAATCCCAAGAAACCTCTCCATCACAAACTTCTTTCTCACTTCACCCCTTTTCAAGCGATTTATTCTATCCTTTGTCAATACTGAACAACTGAAGCATATATGGAGACTATTTTTTATATGAAAACGAATTTTTTGAAATACATTACTAAACAGGTCCTTAATTTATTGACTTCTAAGTTAACAAGGTTACAATCGAAGACAATTTATAAAAATAAACTTCTCACCATCCAACCGAACAAATTGCTCAACTTTTCCAGAGTTCTCGGCAGTTTGATCCCTTCTTTTCTCACTTTATCAATTTAGTTTACAATGTTTCAATTTTTTTTTATTAAAATGAATATCTAGTTGTTTACACGTATCTCAACTCATTCCATATAATTAAAATTAACAAATATGTAACGCACCTCGACAATGTTTTCAGGTTTTGTTCAACTCTGTCATGTTGAATAGCTATTAGATCCAATTACATGAAGGCGATGTTTGGTACGAAGATTCTTCGATGTCTTTTTGTAATGTGCTGCAAATATTTATTTTATTGTTTTTAATATAAATTTAATATTTATTAATTAGAATAAAATGTTCACGTGAGTGCTTGTAACTTTTCACAGTTTGTCCTTTCCATCCTTTAACATCACCACCAACAGTATCCTGAACCAGGGGATATCAGAAGAAAATGAAGGCATTCTAAGGAATGTTTATATTTATTCTGATATGGTAGCCTTGAATGCCTCGGTCATGGCATCGATAATCCTTTGCTGGGCTCAGCTATATGATGTCAAAGTTGCACCATTTGTCATTGTTAGAATTGTGTAATTGATGAAGAACAATTAGAGAGAAAACAGGGGAGAGAGAACAAAGGAGAGGGAGAGAAGAGAATTTGAATTTTATTATCTTTGTCACTTACATTGTGTGTTACAACAACCACTATTTATACATCTTGTATACTCTCTATTTGATACTCTAACATCCCCCCTCAATCTCATGCTTTGATAAACCAGGCATGAGATTGCAACAATAAAAAAGAAATACAAGAGTACTTAATTCTTTTGACAAACAGTATGTAAACGAGAGAAGATAAGGAATTTCATTGGTCTATTTCTTGACCAGAATTTCATTTGTCTCTGTAAGACTTTGAGAAGAGAGGGATGAGAAAAAAGAAATGGGAGGTAAGAGAGGTGATAGAATGGGTTTGAATTTTATTTATCTACTTCAGTTTTTCTGAAGGATTTCATTTGGCTTCTTCAGTTTTTCTGAAGTTTTTCATTTGCCGATGAATTTCTTAATCTGTGTAAGAATTCATTTTCTTCTTCTTCTTCTTCTTCTTCATTGGATTAAGTTTTTCTTAATCTCTTTTTTTTTTCTTTTTTTTTTTTTTTACAAAACAGCACCGACCACACAATAACATTTTCCATCCCTCTCTTACATGATGTGCTTGGCATTCTTTTTTGCCGTGATCATAGCATTAGGTGGATCCGATTATAGAGTGTTAGCAATCATCATTATTGTGGTGGGGTCTGTTTTTTTCCTTGCTCAAACATTGCTTTGTCTTCAATGGATTCTTCCACCATCAGTCAACCAAATTCTTGAACGAAAGCTCTCGTATCATGTCTACTACCTCTCGTTTCTCTTATTATTCTACAGTTGGAGGTGGCTGCCTGATAAACTTTCTGAGCTCAAGAGAGGGAGAACAGGCAGCGGGAGCAATTCAGGTGCTGACAGCTAAGCCACTTACTGATTTACACATTGCGATTAATCCCTAGACCCATTTTTTTTACCTTTTTTTAATGTTTTTTTCCATATTCATTATTTTTTGATAATCTGGGTGTCCGGGCCAGCTTACATGCACCATAATATTTTTCCTCACTTATATATTTTTTTTGTTTTTTTATAATTTGGATGTTCATACCAGCTTTCATGCACTATGACTAATCCTTAGGCTTTTTTTTTTTTTTTTAAATGGTGTGAGGAAAGCACTGTAGCTCTCCTTGCAGAACACTGTGGATTGCTACAGTGTTTTCCCTCTTATACATCCCCCCCCCCCCCCCCCCCACTTATATATTTTTTGTTGTTGTTTTTATAACCGGGGGTGTCCAGGTCAGCTTACGCACACCACGACTAATCACCAGACCAACTTTTTTTTTGATAACCGGGGTGTGCAGGTCAGCTTATGCCCACCATGACTAATCTTTAGACCAACTGAACACCCTACAAGCCTATTGGACAGGTAAGGCACCGCGGGGGTGACAGACATGTAAAATAACCATAATAGCCTCTAATATGACAAAAATCAATAGTTAAATCTCGGCCTATTAAGGATATCAAACATGTTTTTTTATAATATACAAATACAAAATAATCTGTATAAATATATAAGAGAGAGTTTTACTCTCATTTTACACTACCAAATCTAAACTTACCATATTTTTTTAACTCAAGCTGCATTTAATACAAATAAAAATACAAATTAAAAATCTAAATTAAGAGCAGAAGTGTATAGATACAAACAAAAAATTAAAAATTATCTCAAAAGGACCGAAAAAAATCAAGGAAGTGAAACTAAACCAAAAAATTAAAAAATAAAACCGAAATACAAAACAAGAAATTATATATGCTAAAACTAGATAATTGTTTATTTAATTCCAACGGCGAAGCACGGATTTATGGCTCGTAGGATCTGAATTAAAACATGTGGCAAAAAAAATATTTTTAATTTTACTATAAATTAAAATATTTTAGTATTTTTAAATTATTTTCATAAAAATAATATTTAAAAAATAAAAAAAATATTTTTTAAATATTTTTTAAAATAAAAAATACTCTTAAAAAATAACTTTAATCAAGAATTACAAATATACCATTAATATTTTTATGCTTGGGATCATAAACGCCAAAAGCTTTAAATGATAAATGCTATAAAAATAATTTAGTTTTCTGGGAATTTGGAACAGCTTATTGATAGGTGTTAAAGTGGTTCTCAAAAGGTTTTTTCACCAGCCTGGAACAACCCGAAAGGAGTCAAACTTGAAATAAACTATGTAGCAAGTATGTAAATACAATTTAGTAAAGCAAGTAAAATTAACATATATAAATCGTGTCTTAGTTTATAAAACTCAAATGTTCCTGGTCACCCGAGATTTGAACCGATTTGGCTAAAAACATTATGGGAAAAAATTAATCGGGTTTAATCCGGTGAAAAACTCGAATGAATCTATAATTCAATTCAAATTATTTAAAAAAAAATAATTTTAATATATTTCTTTATATTCAAGCATCATTAATAAACTATATTAAGAGCATGGTTGTAATCAAATCACATGTGATTTGAATCCAATTGACAACCTATTATAATTCTTGTATTTTAAATAAAATCTTAAACCATATAATTTAATTATATTAATTGAAATAAATGTGAAAATTATAAAATTAGTAATCTAAACTATTTTTCTTTCAAATAATTTTTTTGTTGTTGCAAGTGCCCTTATATTTTCCATTTTTTAACCAATATTTTCACCACTATGCGGTTAAACTTCTAGTCTAGCTTAGTGTAATATATATTAAGGAACCATCTTATCTAAAAGCTCAAACTGTTCGGTGATGCTCAGAATATGCTATATTATTCTCTAACACATCTTTTTAAATGAAAATCCTTTGATCTTAAAACTTACACAGACCAACATTATTTTGTGCTTGATTTTTATCAAATAGAATAACAACGGTGAGATTTGAGCTCGTAAACACTGGATTAACAAGACTTAGGTTTAAAATGGTCAAAACAGAGTTACAGTAAGCTAAACGTCACTTAGAAACTCAGAGGATCTATCAACAACAGTTAAAATCCATAAAACCATCCTACATCAAATAAAAAAGATACCTAGAAAGTCAAGGTGGGGAAATTCATATTTGTTCCATCTCTTGAAAGAAAAGGCAAGCTACTTCAGGTAAAAACTCAAGCCTACCGTATAGTGAATAGAACTCTCTACTTTTACTTGAATTATTTCCATTTTTTTATAATAGAACCATGACTTGTATGCTGTCATATCATTGTAAATTGTTACAAAATTTCATCTTAAAAAATCTCAAACAAATTATAACTTGGTTAATCTTACTAATAGGTATTAGAGTTGTACAAATGAGCTTGTAGTCAATGGCACCCTTGCAAGCAGGAAATGAAATGGCTGTTGGTTGAACACATCATTGATCTCAAAAAGGAATCATCAAGAATGAGGCAAATCAAACTTAAACCTAGCCAGAAAGATCTGTGCATATTTTATAAGAGAAAATGAAAATCAGAAGCGCCGAAACAAATAGACAGCCAATTAATTGTTAGTACATTATGCCCTGACTTCGTATACAAAATTTGAATAAAGCCTCATCCGGAAATTGTCAATGCACACCATCAATGATATAAAGAAGGCTTGAAAGCATTCAAGAAACGAAATAGATAAATCCAAAAACCAACCTTAGGTCCAATTAGAAGCAGTGAGTTCTAAAATTTGGATTGCAAGAAGTGATAACACCTGCAGTATAGAAAACAAACATCATTATGTAACTGCTTGGATACATAGATGAACACCCACTTGGCTTCTAATACATACGAGTTACCCTCTGCTGAATGAAGTTGTCATGAATGTTTGGTGATATCACATCAGAAGATGGCCATACCACTGGTTTAGCTAAACATGCAATTGATGAAGTCCTTGCAAGAAAATCTTAGCAAATCAATTTGTATAATAACGAAAGCCAGCTGACAGTCGAACTATTTAGAAAGAGTTCATTTTGACACTAAAAGGAAAAATTTGAATCTTATGGGTTTCTATGATTTATTGCATATCGAAGAATTATTAATACTGTCCATAGATCCATTGTAAATGATACCCCCATTGAAGATTCCAATCTATGAAAAGAACACCAAGTAGTATTCCGTAAAGTTCTGTACTAGCAGCTGCATTTGGTTTTTGAGTTTGTCAAAGTTGTGGATTATTAGTCTCTGGTGGATGAAGATTCCCCCCAAAGCAAAAATCATAAATCTAGTCTTAATCAAGAAAGGTACAGATATCAATGCCTCTGGCTACCAAATCAGCCATACCCTGCCTCAACAAGATATGGGTTCAGACTTATAATGCTTAGACCAATATGGACACGATATTCTACCGTACAAAATGAAGGTAAGAGAAACTCACTCACTTCAGTCTGAGGATCAAGAACAGGCTGATGCAATAATACATTGGCAACTATAGACAAGCCTCCAATACCCAAAGGGACATGCAAATTGAACATGTACAAAGCCATAGTGCTCCATATGTTCCCTATCTCCCATGGAATATCCGACGAAAGCACTGAGAATCCCTGTCAGCATTCAACCCACAAATTAAAAGATAAGGGAAACCATGCTTACATATCACAAGAAACCCCATCACGATAATTTAGCTAGAAATTAACTAAAAGTGAAAAACAGAAACAAGCAAACCCATTAAGCAATTTGCTTTCTGTAAAACTCAACAAATCCAAACATGGGTCATCCTTACTATACAAGAACAAATCCTATTCCGTAATTCACTTTCATGTCCTGTTAGCATCCATCCCAAGAATTAAAGAAAATAAACAAGAAAAAGATAAACCCACGTTTAATTATAACAACAAAAACCCCATTTCAACAATTCAACTTGACAGCAACTAAAAGCGAAGAAACAAACCAAACCCATTAAGCAATTCACTTAGAACTACCAATTTACGTACTCTACAGCTTAAAAACTAACAAATCCAAACATGGGTAATTTTCATTATACAAGAACAAACCCCACCAATTGCTCTCTTGTCTAACCGTGACATGTTACGCGAGCTCATTTACAATTTAATGCAAGAAAATATCATGATATTACGGGCCTTGAATCAAACTAGACATACCTCAGTGGGTTTATCAGTGATTTCTTTCTTGATGCAGTGACATTTGAGAGAAGATTTGAAGCCGATATTGGATTTGAATTTGAGTTCGAAGGTGTGATAGAGAGGGTGTGGATTTTGAATCAACGGTTTGTTAAAACTGACGCCAAACCTGGCGGGTAGTGTGCCAACGGTTGGATAAGGCGCCACAGTACGCATTTGCCTCGCTCCCTCTTTCGCTCTCTTTCTCCTGTACTTATTATACGTGGGAAAAAATGAAATAAAGCTAGAGAATTAAAAAAGATATTTTTCTTACAAAAAAACACTCAGCAGAGGAAAAACCTAGTAAGTGATCAATCTGGGACCAAAAACTTTTTTGTGTCAATGTTCAGTAATGATTGTTATTTATATATATATATATATATATATATATATATATATATATATATATATATATATATATATTTAAACTCTTAAAATTATGCTAAAAAACCTAAGTGATGTCTCAAAAATCTTCTTCTATCATCGCTCCAAGTTCTACAAAGCATCAGGTTTGAATTAATTGAACTTCACTAAAGACCAGGACTCCAATTACAGGCAACCAAGTGAAAGTCAATGAGGAAATTGTTGGTGGTGACAACGACACAACTTATGAAGTCATCTCAAACATGTTGCCTACTGCTTCATAACTGGAGGTCGATATTTTGGCTCGTGAGAAGATTGTTTTGGAGATTATTGCAAAAGGGTTAGCATTGATTTATGTGAAGAATTTCAATGGAGTTAAAGTCGAAGTTGCAACACATGCACCGACACTGGAATTCAGGTCAAAATTTAATTGCTATTGCGTTGAAACCCAAGTTAATTTATCTTGTTCCTTAAAGTGGTATCACAGCGGTGGTTTGTGCTGACAAAAAATATATCAATTTATCTTATAAGTAAATAAATACTTTCATTCAAGACATGACAATATAATTAGAATGGTGGGAAATATAATAAGCTATTCTTACTGCCACATTAGCAGCTATAATCCTCAGCTACCCACATTTAAATGATATCGAATTGGCCCCTTCTGCAATTTGGGATGCCTCATTTTTGGTTGGTGGATCTATTTACATGATGTTCCTGGAGTTCTTATTAGCTGCTATTCTAGCAACAAGGGAAAATTCTCTGTTCTTGGCGATTATCATTCTAGTCGGAGTAGTTTTCTTCATTCCACAGACTTATTTTTACATACAATGGCTGCTTCCACCTGAAAGAAACCGAGTTGTCCAAAGATTATTCTCGATTTACCTTTTCAGGATGATGTTTTTAATTACTCATGGTGTGGAGAGGTTGCTTGAGATCTTAGGCAAAAAACTCAACATATATAGTACTGGAAGAGTAGCTAGCTAGCAACTCCTGAAGTTGTCAGCAGAATGTGGCATGCAGTCTTACGTACCTTCGTATTTTACCTCTGATTAATTATATATATATATATATATATATAAGAGAAGATGTAGTAGTATGATGAATAACATATATAAAACATCATGCGTTATGCTTTTCCAGTGAGTGTTAAAGAGAATACACCAGCAAATCAAGAGATTATTACACCAGCAGCTATTACACCAGCAGATCCCATCAAATCTGTCAGTCCCAAGAAAATCGTTGATCAGCCTCCTAATTACAAGCAACGACTAGCATGCACAACTGACAATCCCTCTAATTGATTATACTTACTTTATATTGTTGAGTTTCTGTAAATAGACTTGAGAAAGTCAAACCCATGTACCAATATTTATACTGCAGACAATACATAGAGAAGCATCTTGATCGTGGCAATTGCTCTGAATCTCTTTGTTCTTATCCCTCTCTTCTGTCAAGTATTGGTCTGAATCTCTCTGTTCTCATCCCTCTCTTCTGTTAAGTTAAAATCCTTTAAGTGTAACACTTTGAGTTCATGTCTGCAACAATAATATGAGTAGTTTGATGAATTTTGTACACAAATATTTAATCAAGTTACCACAATATGCAAAAATGGAAGCTTCATGTATATAAGAAAGACCTAGCTTAACGAACATATTTAAATTTGTAAAGAGATCTTTTAAACTATTAAAATTTCGCAAGAGATTCTTTCTTCAAGAAACACCTAACCTTAATTTTTTGTCTATTAGAACCATTCAACATAAAAACCAATATTTTTTATAGTTTAATTTGTCACAAATGAATACTTTTTCTTGAATACTTTCTCTCTCTAAAATGAAATCCGGTGATAACTCTCTTTCCTAAAAAAAAAAAAAATTCCAAAATATGAAAATGAAATTTAATATCAAAATTGGTTTCTCTAAAATTTAAAGGGCCTAGTCTCCTAATAACTAAAAAATAAGGAGCTCAAATGAATTTGTGACAAAAATATTCAATTTTTCATCTATGTTGCTCACTTTTTTTTACCTCAATCCCTTTTCTTTCAATTTTACCCGCTTTTATAAAAAGAAATACAATTAGGCATTAATTTGGTCTTAAAAAAACTTAATGTGCAAAAATAAAAGTTTATGGACCAATTTTTTTTTTTTTAAATCCACCATTGTATACTGCTTAAAGTTCCTGTTACCTTTGTTGACGTAGAGTGCTTCCTCTTCACACTTCAGTGAGGCTCCTCCCATTTGCTTGGCTAGGGCTTCTCCAATAAGCAAATTTTCAAATTCAACAAGTGATGGTTGATCGTTTCATCCCTGTACTGCAATAATAAAACCCCTATATTCAGATTTCAAATCATGGATAACAATTCTTTTCATCTTGATTTTCTAAATGGGGGTTGTGGATCCAACTCATAAATTTTACGGCGTAGTGACTTTACTTTGTGAAAGTATTGAGCAACTGTCATGTTGCATTTAGTTATTGATAATAACTCACTTTCAAGTAACTAGAGTCGTGTACCATTCCTCTTTGAGAATAGCTTGACGAATATATCCCAAGCTTCTTTGGGAATTTTAGCATCTCTTATATGCTCTAGCATATCATCATCAACTGTAGTCTTTTAGGTGAACAGTGCTTTGCCCACTTTTATCTTCCACTTCATAAACATACCATTTGTGTCTTTTACTTTTTGTTGTACAGTTTCATTCCCGTTGACAACTTCCCACAAATCTTGGCTTTGCATGTAAGACATCATGCATGTAGACCAAGTATTGTAGTTGTGATGGTTTAGTTTCTTAATTCTACCAATGAACTGCAAATCACTCATTTAAAATGTTGAAAAGAAGAGAAAACAGAAGTCGTGGTTCAGTGTCTTGAGCCAAGCTCTAATACCAAATTGTTGAACAAAAGAACGAGAGCAGTAGGAAGACAAAAGGATAAGATGATATGTTATTTGGCAGAGTTGATGTGCTTTATATAGGCAAACCGGTTGTATAAAAATAGAAACTAACAATTGTATCCATTATCTTAGCCATAGAATACTAACAAACTTTTAGAATTAGAAAAACAATATTACAACTGAACAATCTGCAAAAGAATAGGAAAAAATAATTGACTTGGTGTTGGAGTTTAAATATATAGAACCATTTGACATAAAAAAACGATATTTTTTGTAGTTGAATTTGTCACATATAAATACTTTTTCTTGAATATTTTCCCTCTCTAAAATAAAATCCGGTTATCAACTCTCTTTCCTCAAACAAAAAAAATGAAATTTAATATCAAAATTGATTTTTCTAAAATTCATGAGATCAATCTCCTAATAACAAAAAACATAAGGAGCTCAAGTGAATTTGTGACAAAAAAATTCAATTTTTAATCTATGTTGCTCGCTTTTTTACCTCAATCCCTTTTCTTTCAATTTTACCCTCCTTTATAAAAAGAAATGCAATTGGGCTCTAATTTGGTCTTAAAAATGCTTAATATGCAAAAATAAAAGTTCATGGACCAAATTAATTTTTTAAAATTCCAAAATTGTAATTCGCAGCAAAATATAATAGAGTGAAGAGTAAAATAAGAAATATAAAAACTTTACACCATTTAACTTTCTCTTCTTATAATATGTTGAAAATCCTATTTAAATTTGAGCATGATTAATTTATACTTGCTTTAATTAAAATAACTTGTTTGACAAGTCCAAGCCTTTTTTAATCTAATCCATAAAAGATATTTGCTAGACATATATGATAGTTAAGCTGCATCAAACCCAAATCTAATAGCTCAACTTTTTCAAAATCTATCGCACCAAAACTTTATGCTTGATATGATAAAAGTAATATTAAAAATAAAAGTAGTATTAAAACAACGTGGTCACTCCACCTTGGATGCCTATGTGTTGCACGTTTATCACAATTTCTATTTAAAAGAAAATAATTATGCGAGAGAATAAATTAAGCAGTGCATGTAAGAAACATGAATTGCATCCGAAAGGGCCAAACCAGAGGAGATGCTTTCGTGAGAAGAGAGAGAGAGAGATCGAAGCAAAGAAAAAAAAACAGTGGAAGGAATTATTTTAATTAAAAATTTAAGTTTCAGAATATTATTTATATTATTTTTTGATATATCTTTATGAGTGAAAGCTTTTTAAAACTGAAATTTACATAGACCCATATCATCTTGTGCTTGATTTTATAAAAAAAATTGAAATAGTGAAATTTAAACTCGTAACTGTTAGATCAATAAAAATCTAATACCATGTTAAAGAACTATTCTAGCTAAAAATTTAAGTTATTAGATAAAGATCTAGAATATAATTTATATTATTCTTAAATAACCCTATAATACAGGAAATTGGATGAACAAATAGAGTTGTAAATTTAAATTTGTTCTTCTAAAAATAAAGTCAAGTCATCTTTTAAATAATTAAGAAATAATTAAGAATCAGTCTTAACAGAAAGAAAACTAAAATAGGATCTGAATTAAAACAATAAATCCAAGAAAGTAGGATAAATAAATAAATTAATACAATAAATCCAAATATTAATTTATCCATTATAGATTCCCATTTAGTAAAAAAAAAATCTCCATCTTTATGCTGATACTTTTACTTTTAGCAGTGACGAGCTGATTTGCCCGCTCTGTTGGGTTTTTTTATCTATGCAGAAAATTGAGTGATTTTATCAATATTGTATTTTGTTATTTTAATATTTAATTAGTAAAATTGTAATTGAAAAAATCTGTTAAAAATAGTTTTTTTCAACCAAAAAGTGATTGAATATTGCTATTGCTAAAAAACTTTTGCTAAAATTTGTTAGAAAATTTGGTAAGAAGGTGAAATGATTTGTTAGAAATTTGTTGTCACGGATACTCTGGTTAAAAAAAACACAAAAAAAGAAACCCGGTTAAAAAAAATAACTTGGACACGACGATTATTAAAAAATGTGAAAAAAGGTTATCGTTTATTAAAAGAAAAAAAAAGTATAAAATAGAACTTTAAATTCAAAGCCAAAGTTATATTTATAAGATTTATTAATCATATTGTTATATTAAATGTATTCAACAATACCGATATTAATTTTTTTTTCAAGAAATCGTAGGTCATTTTCTCTCTCTCTATATATATTGTTAGGCGATATTATTCAATAAAAATTAAAACATATAAATAGTCTCACATACTTTATAGTGTAATTGAAATGGGAAGTGGGTTGTAGATTTTTTAATTGTAGATAATCCAGGTAAATTTATCAAATTTTTTTTATGAGTTGCTTTTTTTCTCTTGTAATATTAGATCTGACAGATTATAAATATAAATATTGTAATTTTTTTTTCCAGAAATAAACTTATATTTTCTGCAACAGATAATTTTAATGTTTAATTACTAAAATTGCAACAGAAAAAAATATGTTAGAAATGAGTTTTTTGCGTCGTATAATTAGTATGCTTGCCCGCGCATTGCGCTAGGGTTTTTTCCAGTAGAAAACTAATTGATTTTTTACATGTTGTAATTAGTTGTTTAGTTATTTCAATGTTTAATTACTAAAATTGCAACAGATAAAAATATATTAGAAATGAGTTTTTGCATCGTATAATTAGTATGCTTGCCCGCGCATTGCGCTAGGGTTTTTTTCAGTAGAAAACTAATTGATTTTTTACATGTTGTAATTAGTTGTTTAAATATTTAATTAGTAACATTATAATAGATAAAATATGTAACAAATAATTTTTTTCCCAGCCTAAAAGGAATAGTGTAATCGAAATGGGAAGTGGTTCGTATATTTTTTAATTGGAGATAACCTAGGTAAATTTATTAAAAAAAAAGATTTTAGTTGTTTTTTACTTTTTTTTCCCAGTAATATTAGATTTTACACATTATAAATAAAACAGAGAGTGACTCGCATATTTTTTAATTGTAGATAATTGAGGTAAATTTGTCAAAAAAAAAAAATTGAGTTGATAATGTAGGTCAATCTGTGTACCTTTTGTTTTTTTGAGTTGTATTTTTTCCCCAGTAATATCAGATTTGAAATATTAAAAATGGGAAAATTGAAAAAAAATATTAAAAAATAAACTTAAAGAAAAGAGTATAAAATTTAAATTCAAAGCAAAATTTTTTTTATAAGATTTATTAATCATATATATTATATTAAATGTATTTAAGCATATTGATATAAAAAATTTTGTTTTAAAATCCAAGGTCATTTTTTTTCTCTCTCTCTCTATATATTTTTAGGCGATAATATTCAATAAATATTAAAATATATAATTAGTCTCACATATTTTATAGATTAATAAAAATGGGAAGCGGTTCGTATATGTTTAAATTTTAGATAACGTAGGTAAATTTGTAATTTTATTCTTTGTTTGAGTTGAATTTTATTTCCAGTAATATTAGATCTCACACATTATAAATCAAAATATTGTAATTTGTTTTTAAAAATAAACTGAGTTTTTTTGCATGCTATAATGACTTATTTGCCATCTAAAAAGAACAGTGTAATCGAGACGAGAAGTGATTCGTATATTTTTGAATTGCAGCTAATGGAGGTAAATTTGTGTGCCTTTTGTTTTTTTGAGTTGTATATTGTTCTCAGTATATTAGATCTGCAATATTAAAAATCAAAATACTGTAAATTTTTTTCAAAAAAGAAACTTGAACAAAAGAGCAAAAAATTAAAATTTGGAGCAAATTTATTTTTATTTTATAAGATTTATTCATCATATTATTATACTAAATGTATTTAAGAATACTGATATAAATTGTTTTCCTTCAAAACATCCGCAGTCGTTTTTTCCTCTCTGTATATATTTTTAGAAGATAATATTAAATAAATATTCAAACATATAAGCAGTTTAACATACTTGAATTTGACATAAATATACGAATATATAATTAATTTTACACACTTTCAATAATTTTTTTTTATTATTAGGCGATAATATTCAACAAATATTCAAACAATTAAATTATTATTATTAATTTTTTTTAATTATTATTATTATTATTATTATTATTATTATTATTATTATTATTATTATTATCATTGTTAGCATTTAAAAAATATTTGTGATTTAAAAAAAAAATTAATTTTCAAATGATTACTACCAAGAATAAAATTTGAAGACTAAATAAATAGAATCGCCAACAAAAGAAAAGATAAAAGAAATATTCAAAACCAAATTAACGAAAAATATATACATGAACTTGTACAATAATAGGGAATAATGCATAAATATATAAATCATAATAAAGAAAATCAATTTCAAAAGAACAATTAAAAACATAAGGCCCAAAATAAAAATAAAAGATATGATTGATTTAAAGTGAAGGATTAATTTGACAACAATTCATACTTTTGTACCAAAAATATTAAAAGATTTAAAAGAAAAAAATTTAAAAGAAGAGGGACTGAAATTAAAGTGCAATATATAATGAATTTGAAATGAAGGACAAAATTGAAAACAATACAACCTGCTGCACTAAATAAATTAAGAGATCTAATAGAAAACCGAAAATTTCAAAGAAGAAGGACTGATATGCAAACTGCATATATATCAATTTGAATGAAAGGACGCAATTGAAAGAATTTGAAACTTCTATTACCGAAATCAAACAAAAGCCAAGGGACTGAAATGCATCCACAATAAACCGGGGAACTGAAGTTGAATCCAGCGCTGAGGAGAGATAAAGAGGACATAAACGTTCAACCGACTATATGAGCCTCTACGTCGATCTTTTCAGGGCATGCGCCACTCCATGCGATTCAGGGAAGGGTTGCGAATCGTTTTCACCGGCGACGGAAAAATTTTCACCGCCGTATGAAGCCGAACGTGCCGCCTGAATCGATCGCGGGAAAGAAACGCGCTGACGCGCCCGTATGGCTTCCTGACAGCGTTGACAAAAGGAACAGTAACGTAGGAGTCAATTACTAAACCACCCCTGATTCTAATTCATGGATTTTGTCGTATCGGGGGCTACAGACGTAAAAAAATATTTAAAAAATATTAAAAAAGTAAATAGCTGCGGCGGATCGGACCGAACCGGACCGGTCCGTACGCGTGCAATAACAGCCGTAGCCCTTAGCTGAAAACATGTTTTTTTCTTATTAGCGGGGGTCAAAGCGTCAAAACACTGTTCAAACCAGGAAACAAAAAAAAAAAAAGGTGGACGAACTCGCGCGACGCACGGACAAAAAATGTCCAGTCCATAGTGCCACTGAGTCTTAATAAACAGTAACCGGTCCGAGCTCTTTTAGATATATAGTAATACTAATACTAATAATTTTTTAAAACTTTTTTTCAAAACTTTTTTTTAAAAAAAAAAAACCAACAGGCTATAAATATCATCTTCTTCGCTAAAAGTCAAGCTTTTCTTTGACTTTTCATGAGATTGTTTGATCCACCCAGCCTCATAGAAATTTCCTATGCGTTCGTTCGTTCGTCCGTCCATCTGTCTTTCACGAACAGTGCATGAAAATAATTAGGTGAACTGCTGTTGTGCTTCTCGAAGTAGTTTTAATACCAGTGCGTTGGGCAGCCTTTAAATTTTGTCCATGCTAATTAATTAGAATGCAGATGATGATATATTACTTGTCCACCCTACGATTCAGGAGCTATTAGCATGAGCAGCTACAAATGAAAGAAAATGAGTTCATGAGCTATTGACCTCTGTGAACTGAGAGGACAGATTGTGAATTATTAAGCTAGGTTCTGCCAAGACGCGTGAGGTTTTAGCTATAAGCTAGGTTGCCTTTAATTATTAGATCCCATGCCTTTTATATATTTCTTCTCTTAAAATTCTTCCTATTTCAGCCATTGTTATTATGATCAGAACAAATTGTGAATTTAAGTCTAATGGGGATTGAATTTTAAGAATAAAAAAAATAATTAATTGATTTAACTAAATTTTGTATGATTCAATTAACCCATTCAAATCTTATTTAGTTAATATAAAAAAACAAACCCTTTTTTTTTTAACAAAATTTTTTTTGCAGACAATAATAAGAATAATAATAAGAATAATAATAATAATAAAAAAAGGGAAAGCAACTTGAAAGAAAAAAACGGCAGTTTAAAAACAAATAATAATAAAAATAATAAAAAAAAAGAAAAAGGAAAGCAACTTTTGCTTTCCAAAATCCAAATAACAAAAACACGGGACCATTATCTCATTTGTTGGCAGAGGGATTCAAACCCCTGCGTGCTGCATCTTCCAGCACGCAGCGAACCTCTCGGTCACAGCCACTTATCTGTCAATGTCCACCATAGAAAATAAAAAAATAAGCCCTGTGTAAAAAAAAAAAGAAACACAAACTCGCGCAAAGCAAGAAGATAAATTGCGAGTCCATCTTGTTTTCAATCTGCGTGAACAGTAACAGCCCGAACTGTTTTAGCTCTTTAGGTAATTAGCGTGCATCAACAAGTTCTAATCATTGGAAGGCTAAGTACTCTTGGTATCATTGCTGGCGAAACAAAATGTACTCTCTTCTTCTGCATGCAGAAGGCGATCCTCGTTGCATATCCATGAACGTTAATTTATATAATTTCTTGCATCTTTTTCTACTTTAAAAGATCACTCTCCTTGTTAAGTGTTAATTATTTTATTACAGCAATCCTGTTAAAGCCTTGCTTTTTTTTAAGGATATATTGATCAGTTTGAGGCCTAATTAATTAAAGTGATGGCTTTAATAATTAGTTTAATTAAGGTCAGTGTGTATCTTCTTTGAGCCCGATTGCAAACACCAATGCTCTTTTGGAGTTCTGGAAATTTCCCTCCTTTTTTCTCTGTTCTCCTGTATGCTAATAACATTGGCCTGTCCTTTTCTGTCTCAAGTTGAGACAAGGTATTAATGCAGGTGAATCGGAGTGAACATCACTTCACTTTGGATTCTATTCATCTGTATCCCACGGGTCTGATCATTCTATAAGTAGAAGACCAGCTTGGTGGAAACAACAAAGCTAATTCAAGAAATAATTAAGCTGTCACCGTTGCACTAAAAACCTTCTAAAAAACCTCACTGCCACTGTGTTACAACAACAGAGCTGCATCCAAGAACCATTTCATAATCAGAGTTATGGAATTATCGATAACCATACCCACACAACACTCAAATCAGAGAGACGAGAATTTCCGGAAGTGGAAGGCGAGGAGTTTCCCAACACATAATGTACCATTATGTTATGACCCAAAGAAGATGATGGATAAGAAGTTGTACAATTACGCAGCAAAAGACAGATTTGATGAATTATTTGATCACCTGTGGCGTCTTTCATCAATGGATCTATCATCCATCATTTACTCACAAGGTAGCCCTTCCGGAAATTCGTTGCTTCATGTTTCAGCAAGCCATGGAAAGAAAGATGTGACGGAGCTCCTGCTTCAACACTTTCCGCGTCTAATGACAGGGAAAAACTTCCACGGGGACACTGCACTTCATTTAGCAGCCGGAGCTGGACAGCGGGAAACTACCGCCATTCTTATCAACAAGGCAAAAGGCCATGGAGAAGCCAACGACTTTCGTTACTTTTTGGAGATGGAGAACGATAGGGGAAACACAGCTTTACATGAAGCAGTCATCAATCGTCACCAAGCTGTGGCCAGTTTTCTTGTTTCAGAGTGCTCGGAACTTTGCTATACCGAAAACAATGATCATGAGTCTCCCTTGTATCATGCAGTCGAGAATAGCGATGAGGAAATGCTCTCTATCCTTATGCGCGCTATACCTCACGATGTTGATTTACTCAAAAACCTAAAAGGAAAGTCTCCTGTGCACGCCGCTGTCCAAGGAAGATAGAGAGGTACGTAGAATGACTCCCTCCCCCTTCATATATTTTTGTAGCATGCCAGTTTTCTTTCATTATTTGATGTATTATTCATTAATTTGTTTTAAATTAATTTCAGAAATATTGGAACGAATAGCAAAAGAAAAGCCAGACCTCTTGCGCCAGAAAGATGAACAAGGGGAGAATCCACTGCACTGCGCAGCATTCCTGGGTTATGTTTGGGAAACTCAATTCCTGCTGAAAGTATATCGTGATGGTGCAATCCAAAAAAACAATGAAGGCAACATGCCTATCCATGTTGCTAGCAAGAAAGGCCATGTTGGCGTAGTTGGTGCATACATTTCCGAGTGGACTGATCCAACGGAGTTTCTCAACAGAAAACGGCAGAACATTCTTCATGTCGCCGCCGAGAGAGGAAGACATCAGGTGGTGAAGCATATCATACAAAATAAAAATCTGGAAGCACTTCTAAATAAGCCGGATCTGGATGGAAATACACCTTTGCATTTAGCATCAACGAATGGCCGATCTATTGCAGCATTTACTCTTGTGCGAAACCCTAAGGTTAAGAAAAAACAAGCCAATGGCGAAAAGCTGACACCGTATGAGATTGCAGAGAAGCAATCTAAAATAGTGGGATTAGAATTCTCAGGAGAACAAGTTCCGAAAGGGAAGGTATGTTTAGTAATAAATGTACAAAAAAACTACTTCTAAACATCAAATCAGTAGGCATTTAACCTATAAAATATATTTCAATGTTTTTTGTTTTCTTTTCCGTTGAATCATACACAAATCAGCAACCATAGATATCTTTCTCCAAATTTTCTCGGAGGATCTTTTTGGTGTAGGACAACCAAGTTGACCCAAAGAGTGACAACAATGGAGAGAAGACTTCTTTCATAGTTTTTTTTTCAGTTCTTTTTCCTCGAACCAGAAGCATAAAAACATCTTTTGGTTTCTTGATGCAGGGGAGCCAAGTTGGTCCAGATGACAGAACAGGAGCGGAGGGAAAACTAGACTATTATGGAGCCGTTTGTCTTCTTCTTCTTCTTCTTCTTCTTCTCTGTCAAATAATCTATAGGTTACTTATCTGTTTTATCGGTTTGTTGTCCAGTTGATGACATTTTCAGTCTTGCATTTCTGGGGTGGCCCTAAGAAACCCAAAGTAGAATATTTCCGTATTAAGGGCAGGCCTCTGCCAAGAGAGGAAATCAAGGGCAGGATTAGTACTCTTCTTGTAGTGTCCGTACTCATCGCAAGTGTAACATTTGCTGGTGCACTCCAGCTTCCTAAAAGATCAGACCAGCCTGAAACGACAACGTCTAACACCACCACCAACAGTACTACTATCCAGAACCAGGGAATATCAGAAGAAAATGAAGACATCCTCAGGAATGTTTATATTTATTTAGTTATGGTGGCCTTGAATGCCTCGGTCATGGCATCGATAATCCTTTGCTGGGCTCAACTTTATGATGTCAAAGTTGCAGCTCATGCAGTTTGGCTGGCGTCGGTGCTAACAGGCAGTGCTATCTACTTGATGTGTATAGCCTTCGCCTTCGCCGTCGCTATCGATGTAGGCCAACACTTCTCCTTCTTCGTTGTCTCACTAGTCGTCGGAGGAGTGTTTTTTGTATTCCAAACCCTGGTTTCTATTCCGTTGATTATTCCGCCGAGTGCCAACCAGATCATTGAAAGAATTGCTACACCTTTCATCTATCTCCTGATTTTCTCCTTATATTACTTCCTCGACTGGTTGTATTTTAAATTGAAGAAAAAAGAGGAGTGACAAAAAACAACGTCTTCTTGTTATGATGCTCTTCCGTTGATCAGTGGATTGTGGTGTGTTTAATCATCGTAATAATTTAATATTGTTGATTGTATTACTTATTTGATATTTGTATTGCTGTGATAATTTGAGTTTATTCAATTATATATAAAAAATGCAATTGTACTCTACTTTGTTCTTAAAAAAGCTTAATGTGCAAATATAAAAGTTCAAGGACCAATTTTTTTTTTTAAATTTCACAATTGCAATTCAGAGTAAAATATAATAGAGTGAAGAGTAAAATAAGAAATATAAAAACTTTACACCATTTAACTTTTTCTTCTTATAATATGTTGAGCATCCTATTTAGATTTGAGCATGATTAATTTATACTTACTCTTGTTAAAATAACTTGTTTGACAAGTTCAAACTTTTTTTCATCTAATCCATAAAAGATATTTGCTAGACATATATGATAGTTAAGCCATAAGAAATATGCGATGTGCTGCACGTTCATCACAATCTATTGCACCTAATCTTTATGCGATGTGCTGCACGTTCATCACAACTATTGCTCCTAAACTTTATGCTTTATATGATAAAAGTATTATTAGAAAATCACTCCACCTTGGATGCCTATGTGCTGCACGTTCATCACAATTTGTATTTAAAAAGAAAACAATTATGCGAGAGATTAAATTAAGCACTGTATGTAAGAAACATGAATTGTATCCGAAAGGAAAAGAGTACCAGGTAGTATTGCGTAAAGTTCTGTACTAGCAGCTGCATTTGGTTTTGAATTTGTCTAAGTTGTGGATTATTAGTCTCTGTTGGATGAATCCAGTCCTGATCAAGAAAGGTACAGATATCAATGCATCTGGCTACCAAATCAGCCATACCCTGCCTCAACAAGCTATGGGTTTAGACTTATGGTGCTTAGACCATTATGGACACAATATTCTACCGTACAAAATGAAGGTAAGAGAAACTCACTCACTTCAGTCTGAGGATCAAGAACAGGCTGATGCAACACATTGGCAACTATAGACAAGCCTCCAATGCCCAAAGGGACATGCAAATTGAACATGTACAAAGCCATAGTGCTCCATATGTTCCCTCTCTCCCATGGAATATCCGACGAAAGCACTGAAAATCCCTGTCAGCATTAAAAGAAAAGGGAAACCATGCTTACATATCACAAGAAACCCCATTACTATAATTTAGCTGGAAATTAACTAAATTGAAAAACAGAAAGAAGCAAACCCATGAACAATTTGCTTTCTGTAAGACTCAACAAATCCAAACATGGGTCATCCTTACTATACAAGAACAAATCCTATTCCGTAATTCACTTTCATGTCCTGTTAGCATCCATCCCAAGAATTAAATAATATAAACAAGAAAAAGATAAACCCACGTCTAATTATAACAACAAAACCCCATTTCAACAATTTAACTTGACAACGACTAAAAGCGAAGAAACAAACCAAACCCATTACGCAATTCACTTAGAACTACCAATTTACATACTCTACAGCTCAAAAACTAAACAAATCCAAACATGGGTCATTTTCATTATACAAGAACAAACCCTACCAATTGCTCTCTTGTCTTACCGTGACATGTTACGTGACATGTTACGCGAGCTCATTTACAATTTAATGCAAGAAAATACCATGATATAACGGGCCTTGAATCAAACCAGACATACCTCAGTGGGTTTATCAGTGATTTCTTTCTTGATGCAGTGGCATTTGAGAGAAGATTTGAAGCCGATATTGGATTTTAATTTGAGTTTGGAGGTGTGATAGAGAGGGTTTGGATTTTGAATCAACGGTTTGTTAAAACTGACGCCAAACCTGGCGGGCAGTGTGCTAACGGTTGGATAAGGCGCCACAGTACGCATTTGCCTCGCTCCCTCTCTCACTCTCTCTCTTGTACTTATTGTACGTGGGAAAAAAATGAAATAAAACTAGAGAAATAAAAAAAAAATTCTTACAAAAAAAAACACAGCAAAGGAAAAACCTAGTAAGTGATCAAATCGGGGCCAAAAACGTTTTTGTGTCTAATGTTCAGTAATGATTGTTAAATGGTATGGATACATATATTTCTCCAAAAAATTTACCTTAAAATATATTTAAACTCTTAATATTAGTCTAAAATACCTAAGTGATGTCTCAAAAATCTTCTTCTATCATTAACCTTAGCATCGCTCCAATTTCTACACAGCATCAGGTTTGGATGAAGTGAACTTCACTAGAGACTGTAAGATAGTCAAAGATACTGATTTTTAGAGAGAAGCTCACAGTTTTTCTTATTCACTGTTCTCTGTACATATTGCTATATAAATAGTATTACATTTGATAAAGTAATTCTAACGTAACTATTGTTCAATGTATAATATCAAATCACAGGATCATATCTTCCTCAATTTGGTATCTTAAATGTTAATTAAGGATTTAATTGAAGGATTTTGTTGCTGCATTCACGGATTGCCCATATCCTTCTGTCACTGCATATATTCTTCTGTATTTACTTCTTTCTGCATTTACTTCTTCCTGATCTTTATGCTTCTGCATTTACTTGCTGATCTTCATCCTTGATTTCAGTCATCATAATCTGATTCTCTACAGAGACCAAGACTCCAATTACAGGCAACCAAGTGAAAGTCAATGAGGAAATTTTTGGTGGTGACAACGACAAAACTTATGAAGTCATCTCAAACATGTTGCCTACTGCTTCATAACTGGAGGTCGATATTTTGGCTCGTGAGAAGATTGTTTCGGAGATTATTGCAAAAGGGCTAGCATTGTTATATGTGAAGAATTTCAATGGAGTTAAAGACAAAGTTGCTTTATAGAAGTGGAGATTCAGCTCGTAGTCACACCACATACACCGACACAGGAATTCAGGGCAGAATTTAATGGCTATTGAATTTTCAAATGAAATTCTGGGTGAAACATGAATTTGGAAACTAACTGGTTAGTATAGTCACAGACTGTGACGTGTGGGGAGGTCTTGTTGCCAGATTCTTACGGTTGAAGGTTTTCCTACGGTAGCTCTTGTCTTGAATATGATAGTGGGTGTTTGTTCAGGACTTCTGCGATGAAAGTTCAACAAGCCAATAGCCTATTATAGTGCTAACTGGGGTTGGGTTTTCTAATGCAATGATGGATTACTACAAACCTGTTATTTTCAATTCATCAATAATTTCCAAATCCTAGAATGCGACACTTTTGTGGGCTCTCCCTGCTGGAATTCTTGGAAAAGTATTAATTACGCTGAGAATTTTATTATCTATGAGGTTGACGAGAAAAGTTGCCAAATTTTCCACCGAAAAGATAATAGTGGGCCAACGTTGTTAAATTGAAGACGTTGACAAGACTAAAGCATACCGCTTAACGACCACGGGAACAAAGAAAACAAGGATGGAACTGGAGTCTTGAATTTGTTTTTTAAGATTATCTATATATATATAACTTGAATTTGTTTTTTAAGATTATATATATATATATATATAAAGAAAATAGGGTTATATATATTATAACACAGTGGTCGAGGGACAGGAAGCTAAGGCCTAGAGGGTCCGGTTTCACATGACAATCACATGGATATCGACATTGATATATTGATAGCTATCAAAACGAATCTTGTGATTTGGTTAGCACGGTAAAGACTGAAAATCATGGTGAAATGGGTTTTTTTGTGTGGTAATTGTGGGGTTTTTTAATTTGTATTTATATGAGCATGAAATTTTAAAAAGTATAGTGAAAGAAATAAAAATATCAAGGCTGTAATACTTAATTAATATCCGTTTAGTAGTATAGTGAAGTGGAGTTAAAATAACATTTTGTTTTGATTATAATTTTAATAGTATTTAGTTGATTAATATACTTTATAAATTATGCATGTATTTTCCTAAAATCTTTTTTAAATGTTTCCTGTGAAATTATTTTATATAACACCGTTGTTACCATGATATTTGTTTTCTCAAATTATATATAAAAATTATTTAGTTGGTCAAATAACTTTTATCATTTACACCGATTCTATACATAATTATAATTTAAATCTTGCCTTTATAAAAGTTAAAATAAAATATTTTTATTTCATATAAACATGTCTTCATTTATTTTACATGTGAATCTTATTTCATGCTAGTTTTGAGTCCCTCAAGAGGATCTTAGGAATCCAAGAACACAGAATCACTGCACTGGTTGATTCTCTTAATTGGAATACTGAGAAGCTTTAGGAGATTTCTAGCAACTCATATGAATCATCACTTATAAATTATAATATTGTTATTTATATATTAAATTTTAATATAATTAAAAATTCATTCAAGGAGAATGTTTGTTTGTATGTTTGAGGTTATTCTATAAGCATTATTCAACTACTTAATTATATTATACTATTATTTACTACTTATATAAAATTGTCAATATAATCAGTTAAAAAAATTAATCATAATTTTAGAATTTTACATTGTATTTTTATTATCATCTAAAAAATTTCATTCAATGGTTACATCAAAGTTAACTCATAAAAACAGCTTTTACATGTTCCTGTCATTCATAAAAAGACAGCAGACGTCTTCCTTTTATCCCATCATATCTCTTAATCGATAAATCCTGGCATGCAAACTCAAACAAAGTTTCCCTCGTCATTTTCCAATCATTCATGGCTGCCAGAAGTTCCACTCACTCAATTGATCACAAGTTACTGATTTCTTTGTTTTTATAGAAAGAAAAGTCTAGATAACAGATAGCGTTAACATCATTATATTTCTTGTCCTTTTTCATTTTTCGTTGCAATATCTTTTCTTTTTCCCTGCTGGAAATTTCTGCTTTAAAAAAAAAAAGAGAAAACAGTATCAAAATAACTACTAAATTTAAATAAAAAGAGAAAATATAACCACTAAGTTTGGTTTAAAGCAAACAATTTGATCAATTTAATGCGAGGGATGACGAAAAGAAAAATCCTTTCTCAAATAGTTCCCGTGTTAATCCTATTTCTACCATTGATTTTTCCATTTTTTAACCTTCTCCAAGCACACTATTTCCAATTCCTACACAGGTGTAGGTAATTCCAATAAAACAGGGTTGTTAATTTTGATTTGTTTTTGATCGAAATGTCAGAAACACTTTATACTAGTTAAAAAAACAAGATAAAACTATAGAAGATGTTATTCTATAAATATTATTCAACTATTTAATTATATTATACTATTATTTACTACTTATATAAAATTGTCAATATAATCAGTTAAAAAAATTTAATCATAATTTTATAATTTTACATTATATTTTTATTATCATCTAAAAAATTTCATTCAATGGTTACATCAAAGTCAACTCATAAAAACAGCTTTTACAGGTTCCTTCCATTCATAAAAGCAGCCTACCTTTATCCCATCATATCTCTTAATCGATAAATCCCACCATGCAAAGTCAAACAAAGATTCCCTCGTCATTTTCCCCATCATTCATGGTTGAAAGCGGTTTCACTCATAGTTATCAATATTGTTCTGGTTTTTTGACTGGAATGGAATGTTCTGGTTTCGAAGTATTTCGGCGTGCCGTTTCGGTGTTGTACTGTTCATATATAATTAATTATATATATATATGAAAAAAATAAAATATTAATTTAACAAGCATAATTGAAATTGAATTCTTTTTTATTTAAAATATTTTGGTGTTTTTAAATTATTTTGATGTATAGATGTCAAAAATAATTTTTAAAAAATAAAAAAAATAGATTTTGAACCCGGAACGGCACGCCCGGAATGGAACCGAGGTGTTCCGGCCGGAATTTTCGGAACGGATCGGAATTAAAACCAAGACAAAAACAACGCCGTTTTGTCTCGGTTTTTTGAACAGAACGGAACATTCCGGCCGGAACGGAACGGAATTAACAACTATGGTTCCACTCACTCAACTAATCACAAGCTGCTGATTTCTTTGTTTTTATAGAAAGAAAAAGCTAGATAACAGACAGCGTTAACACTATTATATTTCTTGTCCTTTTTTTTAGTTTTTGTTGCAATATCTTTTCTTTTTCCCTGCCGAAAATTTCTGCTTTAAAAAAAAGGGAGAAAACATTATCAAAATAACTACTAAATTTAAATAAAAAGAGAAAATCAATATAACCACGAAAT
Organism: Salix caprea; assembly: GCA_964035475.1. Lineage (NCBI taxonomy): Eukaryota > Viridiplantae > Streptophyta > Magnoliopsida > Malpighiales > Salicaceae > Salix > Salix caprea. Next base: position 15,766,104 of record OZ037746.1, read on the forward strand.
TCCACTCATCGTTGTAGCTAGTAAGTTTGGTTTAAAGCAAACAATTTGATCAATTTAATAATACTTTGTTTACGTAATTTTAAGAATACCTAAAAATCCTTTTTCAAATAGTTCCCGTGTTAATCCTATTTCTACCATTGGTTTTTCAATTTTTTTTTTTAACCTTCTCCAAGCACACTATTTCCAATTCCTACACAGGTTTAGGTAATTTGAATTAAGCCAGGTTTTTAATTTCGTCATTTAGACCGAAACAGCTAAAATGTTTGGTACTAGTTATTCCATTGAAATGATTAATTTGATTAAATGATCGAACGCAACATGATTGCATGACGCCAGAACACAAACACAGTCGTTGAGGGTCTGGTTCGAACGGGTAAAGAGGACATGAAGGAGAGTGATGGGATTGCCATGTAATCGATAGAGACTCAATCACTTACAGCTTTTAATTAAATTTGGAGGGTTGGAGAAATTCCTGTTCTTTTCTGTTTGATTTTATTTAATTCATTGAATGCGTAGCTGCTTTGACAGGCCACAGCATACTGAAAGGCATTCCAAACTATATATATTTTATTATCCTTTGATATAACAAATAAATAAATTTAACAAACACAACTAGGTAAATATACCATCCTGTAGACTAAATATCTTAATCTATATTTTTTTTTAGTTATTTCAATTTTATTTTTATTAACACATATAGTTTTCAATTTATTTGATTACATGTATGCATTAGCTGTTCGATTTACGTATTTTTTTTAATGTATAAAAACATATCAAAAAATCTAAACATGTAATATTTTTGCAGGAAAAAAATATGACCTGTGAGTCGCAGAGTACAGGTCAAATAACTAGTATTTAACTAAAAATTGTTATGATCACAGTCACGGCATTAAAGTGATGGCTTTAATTAATTTAATTAAGGTCAGTGTGTATGATCTTGTTTGAGCCCGATTGCAAACAGTACTGTGCTTGGATTCTAAAGTAAGAGCACCAATTTATGCTCTTTTGGAGTTCTGGAAATTTCGCTCCTTTTTTCTCTGTTCTCCTGTATGCTAATAACTACTCCTTTACCCATGGTGAAGTTTATCCTGTCCTTTTCTGTCAGCTGGTCTCTCTCAAGTTGAGACAAGGTACTGGTGCAGGCGAATCAGAGTGAACCTCACTTCACTTTGAATTCTATTCATCTGTAGCCCACGGGTCTGATCATTCTATAAGTAGAAGACCAGCTCGGTGGAAACAACAAAGCTAATTCAAGAAATAAACTGTAAACCTTCTGAAAAACCTCATTGCCACTGTAGTTGCAACAATAGAGCTACATCCAAGAACAATTTCATAATCAGAGTTATGGAATTATCGATAAACATACCCAGCCAACCCTCGAATCAGAGAGACGAGAATTTCCGGAAGTGGAAGGCGGAGAGTTTCCCAGCACATATACCAAGTTCTTATGACCCAAAGAAGATGATGGATAAGAAGTTGTACAATTACGCAGCAGAAGACAGATTTGATGAATTATTTGATCACCTGCGGCGTCTGTCACCAATGGAACTATCATCCATCATTTACTCACAAGGTAGCCCTTCTGGAAATTCCTTGCTTCATGTTTCAGCAAGCCATGGAATGAAAGATGTGACGGAGCTCCTGCTTCAACACTTTCCGCGTCTAATGACAGGGGAAAACTTCCACGGGGACACTGCACTTCATTTAGCAGCCGGAGCTGGACAGCTGGAAACTACTGCAGTTCTTATCAGCAAGGCAAAAGTCCATGGAGAAGCCACCGACTTTTATAACATTTTGGAGATGAAGAATGATAGGGGAAACACTGCTTTACATGATGCAGTCATCAACGGTCACCACGCTGTGGTCCGTTTTCTTGTTTCAGAGTGCTCGGAACTTTGCTATACCACCGAAAACAATGATCATGAGTCTCCCCTGTATCATGCAGTCGAGAATAGCGATGAGGAAATGCTCTCTATCCTTATGCTCGCTATACCTCACGATGTTGATTTGCTCGAAAACCTAAAAGGAAAGTCTCCTGTGCACGCCGCTGTCCAAGGAAGAAGGAGAGGTAGAATGGCCTCTCCCTCATATATTTTCCCTTTTAACATGCCAGTGTTTCTTTCCTTATTTGATCTATTATTCATTAATTTGTTTTAAATTAATTTCAGAAATATTGGAACAAATAGCGAAAGGAAAGCCAGACCTCTTGCGCCAGAAAGATGAACAAGGGGAGAATCCACTTCACTGTGCAGCATCCCTGGGTTATGTTTGGGAAACTCAATTCCTGCTGAAAGAATATTGCGATGGTGCAATCCAAAAAAACAATGAAGGCAACATGCCTATCCATGTTGCTAGCAAGAAAGGCCATGTTGGCGTAGTTGATGCATACATTTCCGAGTGGAGTGATCCAACGGAGTTTCTCAACTCAAAAAGGCAGAACATTCTTCATGTCGCCGCCGAGAAAGGAAGACATCAGGTGGTGACGCATATCCTACAAAACCAAAATCTGGAAGCACTTATAAATAAGCCGGATCTGGATGGAAATACACCTTTGCATTTAGCATCAACGAATGGCCGATCCATTGCAACATTTACTCTTGCGCGAAACCCTAAGGTTAAGAAAAAACAAGCCAATGGCGAAAAGCTGACACCGTATGAGATTGCAGAGAAGCATTCTAAAATAGTGGGATTAGAATTCTCAGGAGAACAAGTTCCGAAAGGGAAGGTATGTTTAGTAATAAATGTACAAATAAACTACTTCTAATTAAACATCAAACAGTAGGCATTTAACCTATAAAATATTTCAATGTTTTTTGTTTTTTGTTTTCTTTTCCGTTGAATCATACACAAATCAGCAACCATAGATATCTTTCTCCAAATTTTCTCGGAGGATCTTTTTGGTGTAGGACAATAAGTTGACCCAAAGAGTGACAACAATGGAGAGAAGACTTCTTTCATAGTTTTTTTTTCACTTCTTTTTCCTCGAACCAGACACATAAAAACATCTTTTGGTTTCTTGATTCAGGGGAGCCAAGTTGGTCCAGATGACAGAACAGGAGCGGAGGGAAAACTAGACTATTATGGAGCCGTTTGTCTTCTTCTTCTTCTTCTTCTTCTTCTTCTTCTTCTTCTCTGTCAAATAATCTATAGGTTACTAATTATCTGTTTTATCGGTGTGTTGTCCAGTTGATGACATTTTCGGTCTTGCATTTCTGGGGTGGCCCTAAGAAACCCAAAGTAGAATATTTCCGTATGAAGGGCAGGCCTCTGCCAAGAGAGGAAATCAAGGGCAGGATTAGTACTCTTCTTGTTGTGTCCGTACTCATCGCAAGTGTAACATTTGCTGGTGCACTCCAGCTTCCTAAAAGATCACACCAGCCTGAAACGACAACGTCTAACACCACCACCAACAGTATCCAGAACCATGGGATATCAGAAGAAAATGAAGGCATCCTCAGGAATGTTTATATTTATTTAGTTATGGTGGCCTTGAATGCCTCGGTCATGGCCTCGATAATCCTTTGCTGGGCTCAACTTTATGATGACAAAGTTGCAGCTCATGCAGTTTGGCTGGCGTCGGTGCTAACGGGCAGTGCTATCTACTTGATGTGTATAGCCTTCGTCTTTGCCGTCGCTATCGATGTAGGCCAACACTTCTCCTTCTTCGTTGTCTCACTTGTCGTCGGAGGAGTGTTTTTTGTATTCCAAACCCTGGTTTCTATTCCGTTGATTATTCCGCCAAGTGCCAACCAGATCATTGAAAGAATCGCTACACCTTACATCTATCTCCTGATTTTCTCCTTATATTACTCCATCGACTGGTTGTATTTTAAATTGAAGAAAAAAGAGGAGTGACAAAAAACAAAGTCTTCTTGATATGATGCTCGTCCGTTGATCAGTGGATTGTGGTGTGTTTAATCATCGTAATAATTTAATTTTGTTGATTGTACTACTTATTTGATATTTGTATTGCTGTGATAATGTACGGCTCCCGGTGAGCATTCTCTCTATTGCATAAAATAAAAGAAGTGTTTTCTACTAATATACGTTATTTTTCTATGCCAATTAATGTGAAATTATGTTACCATTCCATGCAAGATTTAATAAATAATTAAATGAGTTGAGGAAGTAATATTTATAGAATTGGATACTTGATGTCTTGATTATTTGATCCGTAGGCAAGCAGCCTAAAAGAAGGGAAGTACCCTGTTCATGCAGCCATCGAGCAACGTAACATAGGTGTCTATCTATACTCATCAGAAAATGATTTACACAGGAAAAAAGTTCTTGCAAATACATAATTGTAATGTTCATTGGAAAGATTTCTTTTTATTTTCAGGTATTTTGAATAAAATTGAAAAGGTAAAGCCTGAGCTGTTTCACTCTTCACTCTTCAATAAGGCTCCTCCCATTTGCTTGGCTAGCTCGGGCTTCTTGTCCAGTAAGTAAATTTTCAAATTCAACAAGTAATGGTTAATCTTGTCATCCCTGTACTGCATTCATAAAACCTCTATATTCAGATCTCAAACCATGAATAACAATTATTTTCATCCTGATTTCTTGAATGGGAGCTTGTGGATCCAACTCAGAAATTTCATGGCATAGTAACTTTCTTTGTAGAAGTACTGAGCAACTGACATGTTGCATTGAGTTATTGATAATAACTCACTTTCAAGTAACTGGAGTCTTGTGTCATTCCTTTTTGAGAAAATCTTGGTGAATATATCTTAAGCTTCTTTGGGAGTTTTAGCATTTCTTATATGCTCTAGTATATCATCATCAACTGTAGTCTTTTAGGCGAACAGTGTTTTGCCCACTTTTATCTTCCACTTCCTCAACATACCATTTGTGTCTTCTGCTTCTGGTTGTACAGTTTTACTCCCGTTGATAACTTCCCACAAATCTTGTCCTTGCATGTAAGACATCATGCATGTAGACCAAGTATTGTAATTGTGATGGTTTAGTTTCTTAATTCTACCAATGACTTGCAAATCACTCATTTTATATGTTGAAAAGAAGAGAAAATAGAAGTCGTAGTTCAGTGTCTTGAACCAAGCTTTGATACAAAATTGTTGACCAAATGAACGAGAGTAGTAGGAAGACAAAGGATAAGATGATATGTTATTTGGCAGAGTTGATGTGCTTTATATAGGCAAATCACTTGCATAAAAATAGATACTAACAATTGCATCCGTCATCTTAGCCATAGAATACCAACAAACTCTTAGAATTAGAAAAACAATATTGCAGCTGAACAATCTGTAGAAGAATAGGAAAACATAACTGACTTGGTCAGTTTATTTTGCATGTGTGGTGTTGCAGTTTTAACATATAGAACCATTTGACATAAAAAAAAAGATATTTTTGTAGTTGAATTTGTCACATATAAATACTTTCTCTTGAATATTTTCTCTCTCCAAAATAAAATACAGTGATCAACTCTTCTTCCTCAAACAAAAAAAAACTGAAAAATATAAAAATAAAATTTAATATCAAAATTAAATTTTGTAAAATTCATTTAAAACAGTCTCCTAATAACTGAAAAAAAAAGGAGCTCAAATGAATTTGTGACAAAAAAACTCAATTTTTCATCTATGTTGCTCGCTTTTTTACCTCAATCCCTTTTCTTTCAATTTTACCCTCCTTTATATATAAAAAATGCAATTGGTCTCTAATTTGGTCTTAAAAAAGCTTAATGTGCAAAAAATAAAAGTTGAAGACCAAATTATTTTTTTAAAATTCCACAATTGTAATTCGCAGCAAAATATAATAGAGTGAAGAGTAAAATAAGAAATATAAAAAGTTTTCACCATTTAACCTTCTTATAATATGTTGAGCATCCTGTTTAAATTTGAGCATGATTAATTTATACTTACTCTTGTTAAAATAACTTGTTTGACGAGTCCAAGCTTTTTTTTCATCTAATCCATAAAAGATATTTGCTAGACATAAATGATAGTTAAGCTGCATCAAACCCAAATCTAATAGCTCAACTTTTTCAAAATCTATCGCACCAAAACTTTATGCTTCATATGATAAAAGTAATATTAAAAAAAAAACTAGTATTAAAACAACGTGCTCACTCCACCTTGGATGCCTATGTGTTGCACGTTCATCACTTTAATTTCTATTTAAAAAGAAAAGAATCATGCGAGAGAATAAATAAAGCACTGTATGCAAGAAACATGAATTGCATCCGAAAGGGCCAAACCAGAGGAGATGCTTTCGTGAGAGAAAGAGAGCGAGAGATCGAAGCAAAGAAAAAGAAAAATGTACAAGTAATCATTTTGTTTAAAAATTTAAATTATTAAATAAAATTTTAGAATATAATGTATATTCTTATTTGACATATCCTTTTAAATAAAAATTTCTTAAACTTGAAACTTGTTTAGACCTATACTATGTTAGAGTATAATATAATCATATTCTGGGGCCTCACCTATCAGATTAAGCTTTTAGGTGAGATGGTTCCTTAACATGGTATCTGAGCCTTGTTGACCCAGCGGTCACGAGTTCGAATCTCACCACCTCCATTCTATTTGATAAAAAAATCAAGCACAAGGTAATGTGGGCCTGTGCAAGTTTCAAGCCCAAAGGGCTTTCACTTGAGGGGGTGTGTTAGAGTATAATATAATCATATTCTGGGGCCTCACCTATCAGCTTAAGCTTTTAGTTGAGATGATTCCTTAACATACTATCATGTGTTTGATTTTATAAAAAAATAGAGATAGTAAGATTCAAATTCGTAACCGCTAAGTCAATAAAAATCTAATACCACGTCAAGGAACTATCATAGCTAAAAAAATAAATTGTTAGATAAAGTTGCAAAATATAATTTATATTATTCTAAATACCTACAATACAGGAAATTGGATGAGCAAAAAGAGTTTTAAATTTAAATTTGTTCTTCTAAAAGTAAAGTTAAGTCATCTTTTAAATAAGTTAAAACCCCTACTTCTAGTAAGAAATAATTAAGAATCAGTCTTAACAGAAGGAAAACTAAAATAGGATCTGAATTAAAGCAATAAATCCAAGAAAGTAGGAAAAATAAATAAATTAAAGCAATAAATCCAAATGTTAGTTTATCTATTACAGATTCCCATTTAGTCATAAAAAAATCTCCATCTTTATGCTGATACTTTTACTTTTAGCCGTGATTAGCGTACATCAACACGTTTCTAATCATTGGAAGACTACGTACTCTTGGTATCATTGCTGGCGAAAGAAAATGGATCTTTCTCCACTTTTTCGTACTCTCTTCTTCTGCATGATCTTCGTTGCATATCCATGCACGTTAATTTATATAAATTTCTTGCATCTTTTTCTACTTTAAAAGATCACTCTCCTTGTTAAGTGTTAATTATTTTATTACAGTAATCCTGTCAAAGCCTTGCTTTTTTTAAAAGATTGATCAGTTTGAGGCCTAACTAATTAAAGCGACTTTAATTAGTATAGTTAAGGTCTGTTTGTATCTTGTTAATTTGAGCCCGATTGCAAACACTGCTAATAACAACTCCTTTAGCCATGGTGAAGTTTCTCTGATGGTGAGACAAGGTATTGAGTGAACCTCACTTCACTTTGGATTCTATTCATCTGTAGCCCACGGGTCTGATCATTCTATAAGTAGAAGACCAGCTTGGTGGAAACAACAATAGAGCTACATCCAAGAACCATTTCATAACCAGAGTTATGGAATTATCGATAAACATACCCAGCCAACCCTCGAATCAGAGAGACGAGAATTTCCGGAAGTGGAAGGCGAAGAGTTTCCCAACACAAACACCACGTTCTTATGACCCAAAGAAGATGATGGATAAAGAGCTGTACAATTACGCAGCAGAAGACAAATTTGAAGAATTGTTTGATCACCTGCGGCGTCTGTCACCAATGGAACTATCATCCATCATTTACTCACAAGGTAGCCCTTCTGGAAATTCGTTGCTTCATGTTTCAGCAAGCCATGGAATGAAAGATGTGACGGAGCTCCTGCTTCAACACTTTCCGCGTCTAATGACAGGGAAAAACATCCACGGGGACACTGCACTTCATTTAGCAGCCGGAGCTGGACAGCTGGGAACAACTGAAGTTTTAAGGGGGAAAACAGCGTACTCCATAATTCAATGTGGTATATTTATATAGCTCAAATTTTATTTTAATTTAAACTCCCATGATTAAGACAATAAATGAATGTCAACGAGAACGATCATAAGCTAGGTGGATCAATCTGGAGCCATTTTCCTCACGCCATATCATCATGTTGAGCACTTTGAGGACAACGTGAAGCTTTGTGTTCCCATTAATCAATTTGGAAACTACCGCCATTCTTATCAACAAGGCAAAAGGCCATGGAGAAGCCAACGACTTTCGTTACATTTTGGAGATGAAGAACGATAGGGGAAACACAGCTTTACATGAAGCAGTCATCCATCGTCACCACGCTGTGGCCCGTTTTCTTGTTTCAGAGTGCTCGGAACTTTGCTATACCGAAAACAATGATCATGAGTCTCCCTTGTATCATGCAGTCGAGAATAGCGATGAGGAAATGCTCTCTATCCTTATGCTCGGTATACCTCACGATGTTGATTTACTCAAAAACCTAAAAGGAAAGTGTTGGTTATTTATTTTAGTCCTGCATTGTTTTACTGATTATGTTTTAGTCATTGTTGTTATCTTTGATTTAATTTAAGTCAGTCAAGGTTTGTCCTAGTCTTTAGGGAATCGTTGATCACGTGTAAAATGGCAGTGCAGCTCTTGTGCTCACTTCATGCGTAGTGGTCCTTGATCGTGTCTTAGTGGCAGCTTGTTACATGATAATGGAGTCCATATCATGGCTGTCGTGCTTAGCTTTCTTCCCTATAAATTGTAAGGATGCAATTAAGTTTTAATTAAAATTCAATTTCATCAATCAATTGAAGATTTGTGAACAGTAAAAATAGCTACTGTGCAAATCAATTTCTGGCATTCTTCAATTCTGTTTTTCCCCTGTTTTTCGTTTTCTTCTTCAAACACTTTCAATTGGTATCAGAGCTTTATTCTTGAGGGATCTGTGTGTAAGGTTTTCTTGTTTGTGTGTTGCGATCATGGAGTCTGAATCAAGCTTCTCTTCAATTGCTCCATCAATTTTCGATGGAGACAATTATCACATGTGGGCTATTCGTATGGAGACTTACCTTGAAGCAATGGATCTTTGGGATGCAGTGGAAGAGGATTATGCAATTCCTGCACTTGCAAACAATCCCACCATGACGCAAATCAAAACTCATAAAGAGTTGAAGACAAAGAAATCAAAGGCCAAAGCATGCTTGTTTGCTGCGATTTCAGCAACAATTTTCACTCGGTGTAGAAATCAAAAAACAAAAGTCAACGAAAAAGTCAACTGTGTTGACTTGTTGACTAAAACAGACACTGTTCAGATTCAATTCTGGAATTGCCCAGAATTGAAGAACACGAAGAACACCTGCCCAGAATTTGAAGAACAACCAAGAACAGAATTTTGATTTCAAGGAGCAGAATCGAGGTAAGGTTACTGCCATCCCTTTTCTTTATTTATAGCAAAAAATTCAAATGATTACAAGAGTTATAGTTGATTACAACTTCTTCTTGTACTAGATAAGTCCTAGAATTTAAATTGCACCTAAGCTAGAAAACATGATCAACATGATCTTAATTAGATAAAATGCCCTACAGCTAATTCAATACTAATCTAAACATTAATACTAGAAATCAAATAGGACTCCATGCTCTAATCTTCAATCTGCTGCAGTCTTGATATCCATGATCTTCAACACTCCTCCTTGGATACAAGACTGCACATTCCTATCTTCTTCCTTAATTCTTCAAACCTGTCTTTGGCTAAAGGTTTGGTAAAGAAATCAGCCAATTGTTCCTTAGATGTGCAGTATTCCATCTCTAACTCCCCTTCTTGTTGAAATTGCCTCAATGCATGGTACTTAATCTTCATGTGCTTGGTTTTATTGTGAAAAACAGAATTTTTCGAAATGGCTATGGCTGACATGTTGTCACATAGCAAGACAGTAGGATTAACTTGAACACAGTCAAGATCCTTAAGCATTTTCCTTAACCAAACCAACTGTTTTGCTTCCACATAAGCTGCCACATATTCGGCCTCAGCTGTTGAATGTGCAACAATGGATTGCTTCTTAGAAAGCCAGCTGAACACATTTGAACCTAAGACAAAGCAATATCCCGAGGTGCTCATCATGCACTCACTACCTCCCCAATCACTGTCAGTATAGCCAACAAGGCTGACAGGTTTGGACTTCACAAAATTCAGGCCTAAGGACTTAGTCCCCTGCTAATACCTTAGCACACGTTTGGCAGCCATGAAGTGTGTTTGATTTGGTTCCTGCATAAACCTAGAAAGATAATTAACAGCAAATACAATGTCAGGCCTTGTGATGGTTAAATATAATAAGCTCCCAATCAAGCTTCTATAAGTCTTTCCATCACATTTTTGTGTTCCATCATCTTTCACCAATTTCAGTCCTAGTATCATAGGAGTTGAAACTGATTTGCAATTTGACATTGCAAAGTTATTCAAGATCTTCTGAACAAAGGATTTTTGACAAATAAAACATCCTTGTTCTGATTGCATTACCTCCATTCCTAGAAAATAAGACAACAAGCCGAGCTCATTCATCTCAAATTGCTCTTTCATGTTCAATTTGAACTCTTCAATCAACTGCTTCTTGTCCCCTGTAATCAGCAGATCATCCACATAGACTGACACCATCAATAAATGTTTATCAACATGCTTAACATACAAGGTCACCTCATTTGCACTTCTTTCAAATCCCAAGCTCAACAAGTGTTCATCAAGTCTACTATACCAAGCTCTAGGAGCTTGTTTAAGCCCATACAAAGCTTTCTTCAAAAGATAAACTTGGTTTGAATTATCATTCTCAAACCCAACTGGTTGATCAACATAAATTTCTTCATTCAAAACACCATTAAGAAATGCAGATTTAACATCTAATTGATAAACATACCAGCCATTTTGTGCCGCAAGAGCAAGCAAGAGCTTCATTGTGTCATGTCTAGAAACTGGGGCAAATGTATCAGTATAATCCTCCCCTGCCTCTTGAGCATAACCCTTAACCACCAATCTTGCTTTATGTTTGTTTATCTTTCCATCAGCATTCAATTTTGTCTTAAAAATCCATCTTACCCCAATTATCTTCTTGTTCGCAGGTCTGTCAACAAGCTTCCAGGTCTGGTTTTTTTCAATCATTGCAAGCTCCTCCTTCATTGCAGCTATCCACACTTGAGATTTCAAGGCTTCTTCAACTCCAACAGGTTCAGCATCAGCCACATTGCATCTGCTATAAATCTCAGCCAATGATCTCGTGCCCCTTGCAGGTTGGTCATCACTGTCTTCATCTTTTTCTTGCTCATAAAATTGAACCTGTTTAGACAATGTTTCAGTTGTGCTCTCCCAATTCCATGCTGCATTTTCTATCATCTTCACATTTCTAGCAACAATAACTTTGTCAGTATTTACAACATAAACTTTATAAGCCTTGGATTTTGAACTATAACCAATAAAGACTCCCATCTCAGCCTTTTCATCCAATTTCTTTCTATTAATTTCAGGTTTCAACACATAGCAAATACAACCAAACACCCTTAAATGATCAATACTAGGTTTAGTATCATACCACAATTCATATGGAGTTTTATCTCCTAAAACTCTTGAAATCATTCGGTTCAAAATGTAGATGGCTGTGTTGACAGCCTCTGCCCAGAATTTTAGGGGCATTTTTTTCTCAAACAACAAACACCTTGCCATCTCCATAAGTGTTCTATTTTTTCTTTCACTTACCCCATTTTGCTGTGGTGTATAGGGTATTGTTAGCTGATGTTTGATACCTTCTTTCACCAAAAAATCATCAAATTGCCGAGAGGTATACTCACCCCCATTGTCAGACCTCAGAATTTTGATTTTGCTGCCAGTTTCTAGTTCAACTGCAGCTTTGAACTTTAGAAACTCAAGAAACACATCAGCTTTTGCCTTCAAAAAATAACTCCAACAATACCTGCTATAATCATCAATGAACAAGAGAAAATACCTTGATCCACTCAAGGATTCATTAGACATAGGGCCACACACATCAGTGTGCACAAGCTACAATTTAGATGTGGATCTAAATGTGTCATTAGGAAAAGCAATTTTCGTTTGTTTCCCTAGCTGTCAGGCTTCACAGAATACATCCTCATTCTGTATATTTGGCAAACCATGTGCCATCTCTAGGTTAGACATCTTCCTTAAGGTTGCATAATTAAAATGCCCAAGCCTTTTGTGCCAAAGTGTTGACTCATCCTCTCTACATGCATTTGCTTTCAAATATGTTGAATTCCAATCAACATTAAAGCTTCTATTCACCATTCTAGTGGACAATAACAGCACCCCTTTATCATCTTTAATTTTGCATATTCCTTTCTTAAATGACAATGCATATCCAGTTTCTAATAATTGTCCCACACTCACAAGATTTTGCTTCAATTGAGGTACATACATAACATTCCTTAGAATTTTCATACCTGCCATAGTGTCCACTGCAATTGCACCTCTTCCTTCAACTTGCACATAATCTCCATTAGCAATTCTTACTTTGGACAAAAAATCTCTATCCAATTCTTTGAACAATTCAAGGTCTGCTGTCATGTGATTTGTGCATCCTGAATCAATGAGCCAAAGTGAAGATTTTACCTCAGTTATGTTGCATGTAAGTTCTGCAATTACCATGAATAATTGCTCTTCTTTCTCCTCAACATCTTCTTCAGTCTGTGCAATCCTTGCAACTTCAGTTTTCTTGCAAAAATTTTGCGTGTGGCCGAATTCTTTGCATCTTCTACACTGGATGTTTTTGAGCCAGCACCAAGTGTCTCAGTGATTAGTCTTCTGGCAATACTTGCAAGGTGGAAAATTTTCTCTTTTCCACTCCTGAGGTATTCCCTTTCCTGTTAAATGGTTGCCAATTGCTTGGCTTCCAGTTGCTGCCCTTCTCTCTTCTATTCTCAAAATTGTTTCTGAAAACAGGTTTGGCATGGTGCTTGTCTTTCACTTTTGCCACAAGTGCTTCACCACTTGACTCTTGATGTCTATAAGAGTGCCTCTCCTCCACTGATTGCAGAGCATTAATCAGCTCTTGAAGGCTGATTTCTAAGAAATCTTTTGAATCTTCAAGGGAACATATCTTATGTTCAAACCTATCGGGTAAGCTCACCAAAACCTTCTCCACAATCCTTGAATCAGGAAAATCTTCCCCCAAAAGTCTCACTTGATTCACAAGCTTTGAAATTTGGGAAGAGAAATCCTTAATTGTGTCTGTCTCCCTCATTCTCAAGGCTTCAAATTGCCTTCTCAGATTCATCACCTGCATCTTCCTTGATTTTTCATCCCCTTGGAATTCAGCCTTTAGCTTATCCCAAGCTTCTTTGGCTGTTTACAAGCCATAATCCTTGTAAAAATCTCCTCACTTACTGCATTATGCATGCTAGTAAGTGCTTTGAATCCCTTGGCTTTTTCTTCATTGAAAAACTTTATTTGATTCAAGGTTGGGTTATTGTTTAAGGGATTTGGAACCTTGTCCGTATCCACATAATCCCATAGATCAAAAGCCTTCAGGTAAGTCTCCATCTTTACAGCCCACACTCCATAATTCACACCTGTAAATGTAGGTGTTTTGGATGGAAAATTTGCACCAGAATCCATTTCACACAGCACACAAAAAATGCACTACAGAACCCAGAAATTCTGTTTTTTTTAAGAACACTTCAAAGCTGCCAAGCTTTGATTTTTATTTGACCTCACAAATAAATCACTCGTGTTTCACACAATCCCCACAAAGAACAACACTGCTCTGATACCAATTATAGAAATCAAAAAACAAAAGTCAACGAAAAAGTCAACTGTGTTGACTTGTTGACTAAAACAGACACTGTTCAGATTCAATTCTGGAATTGCCCAGAATTGAAGAACATGAAGAACACCTGCCCAGAATTTGAAGAACAGCCAAGAACAGAATTTTGATTTCAAGGAGCAGAATCGAGGTAAGGTTACTGCCATCCCTTTTCTTTATTTATAGCAAAAAATTCAATTGATTACAAGAGTTATAGTTGATTACAACTTCTTCTTGTACTAGATAAGTGCTAGAATTTAAATTGCACCTAAGCTAGAAAACATGATCAACATGATCTTAATTAGATAAAATGCCATACAGCTAATTCGATACTAATCTAAACATTAATACTAGAAATCAAATAGGACTCCATGCTCTAATCTTCAATCTGCTGCAGTCTTGATATCCATGATCTTCAACACTCGGGTCATGTCTCACAAGTCAGCAAAATCCATCTGGGATTATCTCAAAGAAGAATATGCAGGAGATGAAAGGATAAGAGGAATGCAGGTATTGAATCTCATCAGAGATTTCGAGTTGCAAAAAATGAAGGAGTCTGAAACAATTAAGATGTATTCAGACAGACTTCTTGGAATTGCAAACAAAATCAGATTACTTGGTTCTGATTTTAGCGATTCCATAATTGTTGAAAAATTGTTAGTTACTGTACCTGAGAGGTATGAAGCTACAATTACAACCTTGGAAAACACCAAGGACCTGTCAAAAATTTCTTTGGCAGAATTGCTGAATTCCTTGCAAGCACAAGAGCAGAGGAGACACATGAGAGAGGAGGTCAAGACCGAAGGAGCTTTGTTTGCAAAGCATCATGGAGGTGATAAAAGCAAGTGGAAAAAGAAGAAGGGTCAAGATGGCAATTTTTCTCACTCTGCCGCAGCACATAATAGCAGCAAGAAGGGAAGCTTCAAAGGCAAATATCCTCCTTGTCATCACTGCAACAAGGAAGGTCATCCCCCATTCAAATGTTGGAGGAGACCTGATGCAAAATGTGCAAAATGCAACCAGCTTGGACATGAAGCCGTGATTTGCAAAGGGAAAATTCAACAGCAGCAGCAGGAGAGTGCAGCTCAAATTGCCGAGGAAGAAGATGAAGATCAACTCTTTGTAGCAACCTGTTTTGTAAGTGAAACCTCCACTGAAAGTTGGTTAATTGATTCAGGTTGTACAAATCACATGACCAATGACAAAAAGCTTTTCAAAGCTTAATGCCGACTAAAATTACCAAAGTTAAAATTGGTAATGGTGATTATATTTCTGTCGAAGGGAAAGGAACCATCACCATCACTAGCAGCAGTGGCGTCAAGTTAATTTCTGATGTTCTTTATGTTCCAGAAATTAACCAAAATTTGCTAAGTGTTGGCCAGCTAATTGAAAGGGGTCTTAAAGTGGTCTTTGAAGATGGTTGCTGTCAAGTGTTTGATGCTAATAGAGAGGAGATTCTCAAAGTCAAAATGAAGGGGAAAAGCTTCTCTTTTAATCCAATAAAAGAAGAGCTTCTAGCATTTACCACAGCAGCTAGCAACACGGAATTGTGGCATAAGAGGCTTGGCCACTGTCACTTGCAACGAATGCAGGCCATGAAGGAGCTCACGGTTGGATTACCAACACTTGATGAACATTTCCCAATCTGCGATGCCTGTAAATTTGGGAAACAAAGAAGAAGAGCTTTTCCAACTTCATCATGGAAAGCCACTCGCAAGCTGTAGCTAATTCACTCAGATGTGGCAGGTCCTCAAAGAACTGAATCATTCGCAGGTAGTCGATATTATGTCATTTTCATTGACGATTTTTCACGAATATGCTGGATTTTTTTCTTGAAATTCAAGTCAGAAGTGGCTGGAGTGTTCTGGAATTTCAAGAAGCTTGTGGAAAACCCAAGTGGCTGCAAAATTCAGACTGTGAGAACAGACAATGGAACTGAATACACATCATCGGCATTCAACACTTTTTGCGAAGAAGCTGGTATTGAACACCAACTTACTGCTCCTTACACTCCTCAGCAAAATGGAGTGAGTGAGAGGAGGAATCGCAGCATTATGGAGATGGCAAGAAGCATGTTGCATGAGAAAGACTTGCCCAAAAATTTCTGGGCCGAAGCAGCAAGCACGGCTGTCTATTTGCAGAACAGGATGTTCACCAAGGCTGTCAAAGACATGACGCCATTTAAGGCTTGGTATGGCTACAAACCTTCACTCAATTTTCTAAGAGTGTTTGGTTGTGTATGTTTTTCTCACATTCCACAGGTCAAGCGAGATAAGCTAGACAAAAAATCAGAACCTGGCATCTTCGTCGGGTATTGCTCATCTTCAAAGGCGTACAAAGTCTATCAACCAAAGACAAGGAAGATAGTTGTGAGCCGAGATGTGATTTTCCATGAGGAGCAAAAGTGGAATTGGGAGCCAGCAAGAGAAACAAGCAGCAGCAAACTCATATCCACGTCTGTTCTTCAACCAGCAGAAGAAGAAGAAACAGACTTGGAAGATGAGGAACCAATTCGTGGAACAAGGCTGATTCAAGACATCTATCAAAGATATAATGTGGTTGTATGTGAGCCTGCTGATTACTTTGAAGCTGTCAAAAATGAAATGTGGCTGAAGGCAATGGAAGAGGAGATGTCAATGATAGAGAAGAACAAGACTTGGGTGCTGGTTGAAAGGCCAAAAAACAGGAAAGTGATTGGTGTAAAATGGGTGTTCAGGACAAAACTGAACGCAGATGGATCCATCAACAAGTACAAGGCCAGACTTGTCGTAAAGGGCTACGCACAAATTTTTGGAGTTGATTACTCTGATACATTTGCACCGGTAGCAAGACTTGACACCATCAAACTTGTGTTAGCATTGGCATCCCAAAATGGATGGAAGGTTTTTCAATTGGATGTAAAATCCGCCTTTCTTAATGGCAGCTTGCAGGAGGAGATTTATGTGGATCAACCTGAAGGATTTGCTGAACAAGGAGAAGAAGAGAAGGTTTATTTGCTGAAGAAGGCTCTATATGGCTTGAAACAAGCACCTAGAGCATAGTATAGCAAGATTGATGAGCACCTATCACGGTTGGGATTTATGAAGAGTCTGTCCAAAGCCACTCTTTATGTGAAGCATAAAGAAAATGATTTGCTTATTGTCTCTCTTTATGTTGATGATCTTCTAATTACAGGAAGTAACATTAAGCAAATTGATGAATTCAAAGGGGAGATGATGGAGATTTTCGAAATGACAGACCTTGGGTTAATGTCATATTTTCTGGGGATGGAAATCAAGCAAGAAGAGCATGAAGTCTTCATTTGCCAAAGAAAATATGCCAAGGAAATTCTCAAAAAATTCCACATGGAAGATTGCAAGGCTATGGCTACTCCAATGAATTCAAAGGAGAGTCTAAGCAAAGATGATGGTGCAGACAAGGTGGATGAAAATTATTTCAGAAGCATGGTTTGTTGTCTAATGTATTTAACGACAACTAGACCAGATATTCTATTTGCTGTCAGCATCCTTTCTCGCTTTATGCATTGTGCTAGCGAGAATCATCTTAAAATAGCAAAGAGAGTAATTAGATATATCAAAGGGACTGTTGCCTTTGGTATAAAATTTACGAAATGTCAAAATTCCAAACTGCTGG
The DNA here is from genome assembly GCA_964035475.1 of Salix caprea. Taxonomy (NCBI): domain Eukaryota; kingdom Viridiplantae; phylum Streptophyta; class Magnoliopsida; order Malpighiales; family Salicaceae; genus Salix; species Salix caprea. The sequence continues at coordinate 15,783,659 of OZ037746.1, forward strand.
GATTTTCTGACAGTGATTGGGGAGGTTCTGTGGATGACATGAAGAGCACCTTTGGCTACTGTTTCAGCTTGGGATCAGGAGTGTTTTCATGGAGCTCGAAGAAGCAAGAAACTGTGGCACAATCAACTGCTGAGGCCGAATTTGTTGTTGCCATAGCTGCAGCAGACCAAGCGGTATGGCTGAGAAAATTATGCCGTGACTTATACTGGAATCAATTGGAACAAACAGAATTATTTATGGATAATCAAGCAGCAATTGCAATTTCATGCAATCTAGTTTTTCATGGGAGAACGAAGCATTTCAAGATCAAATATTTCTTTTTGAGGGAAGTGCAGAAGGAAGGTGAAATTAGTCTCATTTACTGCAAGTCTGAAGATCAACTTGCTAACATTTTCACAAAACCATTGCCAGCCAACAAGTTCGAATTTCTGAGGCAGAAACTTGGTATTTGCAGCTCCTAAAATATGGAGGAGTGTTGGTTATTTATTTTAGTCCTGCATTGTTTTATTAATTATGTTTTAGTCATTGTTGTTATCTTTGATTTAATTTAAGTCAGTCAAGGTTTGTCCTAGTCTTTAGGAAATCGTTGATCACATGTAAAATGGCAGTGCAGCTCTTGTGCTCACTTCATGCGTAGTGGTCCTTGATCGTGTCTTAGTGGCAGCTTGTTACATGATAATGGAGTCCATATCATGGCTGTCGTGCTTAGCTTTCTTCCCTATAAATTGTAAGGATGCAATTCAGTTTTAATTAAAATTCAATTTCAGCAATCAATTGAAGATTTGTGAACAGTAAAAACAGCTACTGTGCAAATCAATTTCTGGCATTCTTCAATTCTGTTTTTCCCCTGTTTTTTGTTTTCTTCTTCAAACACTTTCAGAAAGTCTCCTGTGCACGCCGCTGTCCAAAAAAAAACAATAAAGGCAACATGCCTATCCATGTTGCTAGCAAGAAAGGTCGTGTTGGCGTAGTTGATGCATACATTTCCGAGTGGAGTGATCCAACGGAGTTTCTCAACACAAAAAGGCAGAACATTCTTCATGTCGCCGCCGAGAAAGGAAGACATCAGGTGGTGAAGCATATCCTACAAAATCAAAATCTGGAACCACTCATAAATATGCAGGATCTGGATGGGAATACACCTTTGCATTTAGCATCAATGCATGGCCGATCCATTGCAGCATTTAATCTTGTGCGAAGCCCTAAGGTTGAGAAAAACAAAGCCAATGGCAAAAAGTTGACATCGTATGAGATTGCAGAGAAGCAATTTAAAATAGTGGGATTAGAATTCTCGGGAGAACAAATTCCGAAAGGGAAGGTATGTTTAGTAATAAATGTACAAAAAAACTACTTCTAAAAAGGCATTTAACCTATAAAATACATTTCAATGTTTTTTGTTTTCTTTTTCGTTGAATCATACACAAATCAGCAACCATAGATATCTTCAAATTTTCTCGGAGGATCTTTTTGGTGTAGGACAACAAAGTTCACCCAAAGAGTGATAACAATGGAGAGAAGAGTTCTTTCATAGTCTTTTTTTCCGGATCTTTTTCCTCGAACCAGACACATAAAAATACATCTTTTGGTTTCTTGATGCAGGGGAGCCAAGTTGGTCCAGATGACAGAAAAGGAGGGGAGGAAAAACTAGACTATTATGGAGCCGTATGTCTTCTTCTTCTTCTTCTTCTTGACAAATTAAAATGGCGGGAAGGGAAAACTAGACTATTTTTCTGTCAAATAATCTATAGGTTACTTATCTCTTTTATCGGTTTGTGTTGAAGATTGAAGAAGATTTGTTTCCAAGTCTGCTACTGAAGATTTGAAGATCATGAAGAATATTTAATTACTATGTTTGTGTTTCAATAAAGATCAATTGTATTGATCATTGCAATTTTATCTTTCCTGTTTTAAGCATTTTTATTTTCCAGTTTTGATGAAGAAATTGTAATAGTTTAGAATTACCATTCTTGTATTCAATTTTCTTGTATAAATAAAATTCAAGGGATGGCAGTAACCTTAAGTGATTCTGCTCTTAAAATTTATTGAAGCATTGTTTTAATTCCTTGGTTGTCGTAATTCTCAAGTTATAGAAAAACAGAACATTGGTTCTTTGATTTCTACAGTACATGTTTTCTGGGAATTGCATTGTTTCATGTTACTGATTTGAACAGTAACAGTTTGTGCTTCAGAATTTTTTGATTCTTTTCCAACAAATTGGTATCAGAGCGAGAAGGGATCTTTGAGAGGGATTGAGTGAAACACGAGTGAATCAAGTGAGAATTTTTTCAAAGTAAATTAAACTTTGAAAAGGGAAGGAGAGTGAAACACGAGAGGAATTTTTTTTCTGTCAAATCTTTACACAAGGATTTGTTTGTTCTATCTGGTTCTCAATTGCACAAAGGCTTCGCAGCAGCAATTGAGTGCTATTAAGTGCTAATTTTCAACTGATCATAGTTGAAATCTGCAGAATGGACTCAACGAATTTTTCTTCAAAATCGCCAGTGTTCAATGGACACAATTTTGGAATCTGGGCAGTGAAGATGGAGGCTTATTTGAGGGCCTTTGATTTGTGGGAAATAGTGGAGAATGACAGGCAACCAAATCCACTGGGAAACATTCCCACACTTGCACAAATCAAATATTTCAATGAGGAAAAAGCTAAGAAGTTCAAAGCTCTCACTTGCCTGCACTATGCAGTAAGTGAAGAGATCTTCACAAGGATCATGGCATGCAAGACTGCAAAGGAAACTTGGGACAAGTTGAAAGCTGAGTTTCAAGGGGATGATAAATCAAGGAAGATGCAAGTTTTAAACTTGAAAAGGTAGTTTGAAGGTTTGAGGATGAAGGAGTCTGAAACCATTAAAGACTTCTCCTCACACATCTCTAAACTTGTTAATCAAGTGAGATTGTTAGGAGAAGATTTTCCAGACTCAAGAATTGTGGAAAAAGTCTTAGTAAGCTTGCCTGAGAAATTCGAGCATAAAATCTGCTCTTTAGAGGACTCAAAAGACTTTGCTGAAATGAGTCTTCAAGAACTTGTCAATGCTCTACAAGCTGTAGAACAAAGACAATCATACAGGCAAGAGAGAACTGGTGAAGAAGCTTTTGTGGCTGGGTTTAGAGGCAAACATAAACCAAAGAATTCCTTCAAAGGAACCTACGGTGGAAGAAGAGACAGTGATGGAAGGAGTGACATTGGGAAAAACTGGCAGCAGAGGACTTGGCAACCTAATCATGGCAGCCACAACTTCAAGGGAAAAGAGAAGAAAGAAACTTTCCCCCCCTGCAAATACTGTCAGAAAACCAACCACCTTGACACTTGGTGTTGGCTGAAGAACACACAATGCAGGAATTGTAACCAATTTGGGCATTTGCAGAAATTTTGCAAGAATCCAGCAGCTGCAAAACAAGTATATGTTGCTGAAACCTCAGAAAACAAAGAAGAACAATTATTCATGGCCATGGTTGAACAAGAGTGCAATCTAGCTAAGGTAAGTAATTCTACTTGGCTTATAGATAGTGGATGCACAAACCACATGTCAGCTGATTTGAACATATTTAAAAACTTGGATAGAAATTATGTGTCCAAAGTAAGAATAGCAAATGGTGAATATGTTGAGGTAGAAGGCATGGGAAATATTGAGGTTGAAACTATGGCAGGGACTAGAACTCTGAACAATGTGTTATTTGTGCCCAAAATCAAGCATAATCTGGTTAGTGTTGGACAGTTGCTAGAAGAAGATTATTCATTATCTTTTAACAAAGGCATGTGTAAAATCAGAGATTCTGAGGATAACCTACTGCTCTCAGCTAGGATGATGAATCGTAGCTTCAACCTTGATTGGAATGAAGCTTGTATGAGCATGAGCACTGATTTGTGCACAAACTCTATACTATGGCATAAAAGGCTGGGCCATTTCAATTATGCATCATTAAGAAAAATGGCTGAATTACAAATAGCTTCAGGTTTACCATTAATTCAGGATCATGGTGATGTGTGTGAAGCATGTCAATTGGGTAAACAAACCAAAAGTGCTTTTAACAAAACCACATTCAGAACAACATAAAGGCTGCAGCTAATACACACGGATGTGTGTGGACCTATGCAAAATGAGTCCTTAAATGGGGCTAGATACTTTCTGTTATTTGTGGATGATTTCAGCAGGTTTTGTTGGGTGTATTTTCTTAAGCACAAGAGTGAAGTGGCTGAGATATTTATAAAGTTCAAAATTGCTGTTGAAAGGGAAACAGATTGTAAGCTTAAAATGTTAAGGTCTGACAATGGTGGGGAGTTCACCTCTCGGAGGCTTGAAGAATTCCTTACAAAAGAAGGAATTAAACATCAATTAACAGTCCCTTATACCCCACAGCATAATGGAGTGAGTGAGAGAAGGAATCGAACCTTGGTAGAGATGGCAAGATGCTTGATGTATGAGAAGAAACTACCTCTAAAATTTTAGGCAGAAGCAGTCAACACTTCAGCCTACCTGTTGAATAGAATGGTGACCAAAATATTGGGGGACAAAACTCCTTTTGAATACTGGTATGGCTTTAAACCTAATCTTGAACATTTAAGGGTCTTTGGAAGTCCATGTTTTGTTTTGCAGCCTGACATCAAAAGGAAGAAACTGGACCAAAAAGCTGAGGTAGGAATTTTGATTGGCTATGGCTCTAAAACCAGTGGCTACAAGGTGTTTGATTTGAAAACAAACAAGGCCATAATAGCAAGAGATGTAAAGGTTGCAGAGAATAGCACATGGAATTGGGATGGTGAATTGAGTGAAGATCCCAAACCTGAAATTCAGTATCAAACTGAAATTCCAGATGATGTTGATGATGAAACTGACAGCATATCGGTGAGAGGGACAAGGCTGTTAAGTGATGTTTATAGCAGGTGTAATTTTGCTGAGATGGAACCTAGTGATGTGGAAGATGCTATGAATTCAAAGGTGTGGATGGCAGCAATGAAGGAGGAGCTAATGATGATTGAAAAGAACCAAACCTGGAAATTAGTTGACAGACCTGCACACAAGAATGTAATTGGGGTGAAATGGATTTTTAAAGCAAAATTGAATGCAGATGGGAGTGTAAACAAATACAAAGCAAGGCTGGTGGTCAAAGGTTACTCTTAAGAACCAGGTATTGACTATAATGATACATTTGCTCCTGTATCAAGACTTGATACTATAAAATTGTTGTTGGTTTTAGCTGCACAAAAAGGCTGGCTTGTGTGGCAATTGGATGTGAAGTCTGTATTTTTAAACTTAAGTGATTCTGCTCTTAAAATTTATTGAAGCATTGTTTTAATTCCTTGGTTGCCGTAATTCTCAAGTTATAGAAAAACAGAACATTGGTTCTTTGATTTCTACAGTACATGTTTTCTGGGAATTGCATTGTTTCCTGTTACTGATTTGAACAGTAACAGTTTGTGCTTCAGAATTTTTTGATTCTTTTCCAACAGTTTGTTGTCCAGTTGATGACATTATCGGTCTTGCATTTCTGGCGTGGCCCTGAGGAATTATGTGTTGGCCCTAAGAAACACAAAGTAGAATATTTCCGTATTAAGAGCAGGCCTCTACCAAGAGAGGAAATCAAGGGCAGGATTAGTACTCTTCTTGTTGTGTCCGTACTCATCGCAAGTGTAACATTTGCTGGTGCACTCCAGCTTCCTAAAAGCTCAGACCAGCATAAAACGACAGCGTCTAACACCACCACCAACAGTATCCAGAACCAGGGGATATCAGAAGAAAATGAAGACATCCTCAGGAATGTTTATATTTATTTTGATATGGTAGCCTTGAATGCCTCGGTCATGGCATCGATAATCCTTTGCTGGGCTCAGCTATATGATGTCAAAGTTGCAGCTCATGCAGTTTGGTTGGCATCGATTTTAACAGGCGGGGCTATCTACTTGATGTGTATAGCGTTCGTCTTTGCCGTCGCTATCGATGTAGCCAAACACTTCTCCTTCTTCGTTGTCTCCATTGTCGTCGGAGGAGTGTTTTTTATATTCCAAACCCTGGTTTCTATTCCGTTGATTATTCCGCCGAGTGCCAACCAGATCATTGAAAGCATTGCTGCACCTTTCATCTATCTCCTGATTTTCTCCTTATATTACTTCCTCGAATGGTTGTATTTTAAATTGAAGACAGAAGAGGAGCCACAAAAAACAACGTCTTCTTGATATGATGCTCTTCCGTTGATCAGTGGATTGTGTGTGTTTAATCATCGCAATAATTTAATATTGTTGATTGTATTACTTATTTGATATTTGTATTGCTGTGATAATTTGAGTTTATTCAATTCTATAGGAATGAATGTACGGCTCCCGGTGAGCATTGTCTTTATTGCATAAAATAAAAGAAGTGTTTTCTACTAATATACGTGATTTATCTATGCACATTAATGCGATATTATGTTACCATTCCATGCAAGATTTAATAAATAATTAAATAAGTTGAGGAAGTAATATTTATAGAATGGGATACTTGATGATGTCTTGATTATTTGATCCGTAGGCAATCTAAAAGTAGGGGAGTACCCTGTTCATCTAGCCATCGAGCAACGTCACATAGGTGATCACAATGTCTATCTATACTCATCAGAAAATGATTTACACAAGAAAAAAGTTCTTGCAAATACATAATTGTAATGTTCATTGGAAAGATTTATTTTTATTTTCAGGTATTTTGAATAAAATTAAAAAGGTAAAGCCTGAGCTGTTTCACTCTTCACTCTTCAGTAAGGCTCCTCCCATTTGCTTGGCTAGGGCTTCTTGTCCAGTAAGTAAATTTTCAAATTCAACAAGTAATGGTAAATATTGCCATCCCTGTACTGCATTCATAAAACCTCTATATTCAGATCTCAAACCATGAATAACAATATTTTTCACCCTGATTTCTTGAATGGGGGCTTGTGGATCCAACTCAGAAATTTCATGGCATAGTAACTTTCTTTGTAGAAGTACTGAGCAACTGACATGTTGCATTGAGTTATTGATAATAACTCACTTTCAAGTAACTGGAGTCTTGTGTCATTCCTTTTTGAGAAAATCTTGGTGAATATATCTTAAGCTTCTTTGGGAGTTTTAGCATCTCTTATATGCTCTAGTATATCATCATCAACTGTAGTCTTTTAGGCGAACAGTGTTTTGCCCACTTTTATCTTCCACTTCCTCAACATACCAATTGTGTTTCTGCTTCTGGTTATACAGTTTTACTCCCGTTGATAACTTCCAACAAATCTTGTCCTTGCATGTAAGACATCATGCATGTAGACCAAGTATTGTAATTGCGATGGTTTAGTTTCTTAATTCTACCAATGACTTGCAAATCACTCATTTTATATGTTGAAAAGAAGAGAAAATAGAAGTTGCCGTTCAGTGTCTTGAACCAAGCTTTGATAACAAATTGTTGACCAAAAGAACAAGAGTAGTAGGAAGACAAAGGATAAGATGATATGTTATTTGGCAAAGTTGATGTGATTTATATAGGCAAATCAGTTGCATAAAAATAGAAACTAACAATTGCATCCGTTATCTTAGCCACAAAATACTAACAAACTCCTAGAATTAGAAAAACTATATTGCAACTGAACAAACTGCAGAAGAATAGGAAAACATAACTGACTTGGTCAGTTTATTTTGCACGTCTAGTGTTGGAGTTTTAACATATAGAACCATTTGATATAAAAAAAACAATATTTTTTGTAGTTGAATTTGTCGCATACAATTACTTTCTCTTGAATACTTTCTCTCTCTAAAATAAAATTCGATGATAACTCTCTTTCCTCAAACAAAAAAACTGAAAATGAAATTTAATATTAAAATTGAATTTTGTAAAATTCAAGGGACCAGTCTCCTAATAACTAAAAAAATAAGGAGCTCAAATAAATCTGTGACAAATAAATTCATTTTTTCATCTATGTTGCTTGCTTTTTTACCTCAATCTCTTTTCTTTCAATTTTACCCTCCTTTATATATAAAAAATGCAATTGTACTCTAATTTGGTCTTAAAAAAGCTTAATGTGCAAATATAAAAGTTCAAGGGCCAAATTATTTTTTAAAAATTTTCACAATTGTAATTCAGAGTAAAATATAATAGAGTGAAGAGTAAAATAAGAAATATAAAAACTTTACACCATTTAACTTTTTCTTCTTATAATATGTTGAGCATCCTATTTAAATTTGAGCATGATTAATTTATACTTACTCTTGTTAAAATAACTTGTTTGACAAGTTCAAACTTTTTTTCATCTAATCCATAAAAGATATTTGCTAGACATATATGATAGTTAAGCCATAAGAAATATGCGATGTGCTGCACGTTCATCACAATCTATTGCACCTAATCTTTATGCAATGTGCTGCACGTTCATCACAATCTATTGCACCTAATCTTTATGCTTTATATGATAAAAGAATTATTAGAAAATCACTCCACCTTGGATGCCTATGTGCTGCACGTTCATCACAATTTGTATTTAAAAAGAAAACAATTATGCGAGAAAATAAATTAAGCACTGTATGTAAGAAACATGAATTGTATCCGAAAGGGCCAAACCAGAGGAGATGCTTTCGTGAGAAAAAAAGAGAGAGAGAAATCAACAAAAACAAATTATTTTACTTAAAAGCTTAACAACAACTTAAGTTGTTAAGTAAAATTTTAGAATATGATTTATATTATTTTATGATACATCATTTTAAATGAAAGTCTTTTAGACTTGAAACTTGCATAGATTCATGCTATTTTGTGTTAGATTTTATCAAATAAAATGGGGGTAGTGAGATTCGAACTCTTGAACGCTGAATCAATAAAGATCTTATACCATATAAAAAAATCATCTTACCTAAAAGTTTAAATTGTTAGATAAGATTTCAAAATATGATTTATATTATTCTTTTGACAATAACACCTACTTGGATGAGCAAAAAGAGTTGTAAATTAAATTTGTTCTTCTAAAAATAAAGTTAAGTCTTAATTTCTCAAAAAACATCTACAAGATCTTTTAAATAAGTTATAAGACCCTACTTCTAGTAAGAAATAATTAAGAATCAGTCTAAACAGAAGGAAAACTAAAATTAATAGGATCTGAATTAAAACAATAAATCCAAGAAAGTAGGAAAAAAATAAATTAAAACAATATATCCAAATATTAATTTATCTATTACAGATTCCCATTTAGTCATAAAAAAATCTCCATCTTTTATGCTGATACTTTTAGAGATTAGCCTGCGTCAACAAGTTTCTAATTAATTTCGGCTAATCATTGGAAGGCTAAGTACTCGTGGTATCATTGCTGTCGAAACAAAATGGACCTTTCTTCACTTTTTCCTACTCTCTTCTTATGCATACAGAAGGCGATCTTCGTTGCATATCCATGCACGTTAATTTATATAATTTCTTGCATCTTTTTCTACTTTAAAAGATCACTCTCCTTGTTAAGTGTTAATTATTGTATTACAGTAATCCTGTTAAAGCCTTGCTATTTTTTTTTTCTTCTTTTTTTAAGATATATTGATCAGTTTGAGGCCTAAAGTGATGGCTTTAATTAGTTTAATTAAGGTCAGTGTGTATCTTGTTTGAGCCCGATTGCAAACAGTACTGTGCTTGGATTCTAAAGTAAGAGCACCAATGCTCTTTTGAAGTTCTGGAAATTTCCCTCCTTTTTTCTCTGTTCTCTTGTCTGCTAATAACAACTCCTTTAGCCATGGTGAAGTTTATCCTGGCTTTTTCTGTCAGCTGGTCTCTCTCAAGTTGAGACAAGGTATTGATGCAGGTGAATCAGAGTGAACCTCACTTCACTTTGGATTCTGTTCATCTGTAGCCCACGGGTCTGATCATTCTATAAGTAGAAGACCAGCTCGGTGGAAACAATAAAGCCAATTCAAGAAATAAACTGTCACCGTACCCTCTGAAAAACCTCACTGCCACTGTAGTTGCAACAATAGAGCTACATCCAAGAACCATTTCATAACCAGAGTTATGGAATTATCGATAAACATACCCAGCCAACCCTCGAATCAGAGAGACGAGAATTTCCGGAAGTGGAAGGCGAAGAGTTTCCCACCACATAATATACCACGTTCTTATGACCCAAAGAAGATGATGGATAAAGAGCTGTACAATTACGCAGCAGAAGACAAATTTGAAGAATTGTTTGATCACCTGTGGTGTCTTCCATCAATGGAGCTATCATCCATCATTTACTCACAAGTTAGCCCTTCTGGAAATTCGTTGCTTCATGTTTCAGCAAGCCATGGAAAGAAAGATGTGACGGAGCTCCTGCTTCAACACTTTCCGAGTCTAATGACTGGGAAAAACTTCCACGGGGACACTGCACTTCATTTAGCAGCCGGAGCTGGACAACTGGAAACAACTGAAGTTCTTATCAGCTGCGACTTTTATAACATTTTGGAGGTGAAGAATGATAGGGGAAACACTGCTTTACATGAAGCAGTCATCAATCGTCACCACACTTTGGCCAATTCTCTTGTTTCAGAGTGCTCGGAACTTTGCTATACAGAAAACAATGAGAATGAGTCTCCCTTGTATCTTGCAGTCGAGAATAACGATGAGAAAATGCTCTCTATCCTTATGCTCGCTATACCTCATGATGATGATTTACTTGAAAAGCTAAAAGGAAAGTCTCCTGTGCACGCCGCTGTCCAAGGAAGAAAGAGAGGTAGAATGGCCTCTCCTTCATATATTTTCCCTTGTAACATGCCTGTGTTTCTTTCATTATTTGATCTATTATTCATTAATATGTTTTAAATTAATTTCAGAAATATTGAAACAAATAGCGAAAGGAAAGCCAGAGCTCTTGCGCCAGAAAGATGAACAAGGGGAGAATCCACTTCACTGTGCAGCATTCCTGGGTTATGTCTTGGAAACTCAATTCCTGCTGAAAGAATATCGCGATGGTGCAATCCAAAAAAACAACGAAGGCAACATGCCTATCCATGTTGCTAGCAAGAAAGGCCATGTTGGCGTAGTTGATGCATACATTTCCGAGTGGAGTGATCCAACAGAGTTTCTCAACACAAAAAGGCAGAACTTTCTTCATGTCGCCGCCGAGAAAGGAAGACATCAGGTGGTGAAGCATATCCTACAAAATCAAAATCTGGAACCACTCATAAATATGCAGGATCTGGATGGAAATACACCTTTGCATTTAGCATCAATGCATGGCCGATCCATTGCAGCATTTAATCTTGTGCGAAGCCCTAAGGTTGAGAAAAAACAAGCCAATGGCGAAAAGCTGACACCGTATGAGATTGCAGAGAAGCAATCTAAAATAGTGGGATTAGAATTCTCAGGAGAACAAGATCCGAAACGGAAGGTATGTTTAGTAATAAATGTACAAAAAAACTACTTCTAAACATCAAATCAGTAGGCATTTAACCTATAAAATACATTTCAATGTTTTTTTGTTTTAAATTTTCTTGGAGGATCTTTTTGGTGTAGGACAACAAAGTTGACCCAAAGAGTGACAACAATGGAGAGAAGAATTCTTTCATAGTCTTTTTTTTCGGTTCTTTTTCCTCGAACCAGACACATAAAAACATATTTTGATGCAGGGAAACCAAGTTGGTCCAGATGACAGAAAAGGAGGGGAGGAAAAACTAGACTATTATGGAGCCGTATGTCTTCTTCTTCTTCTTCTTCTTCTTCTTCTTCTTCTTCTCTGTCAAATAATCTATAGGTTACTTATCTGTTTTATCGGTGTGTTGTCCAGTTGATGACATTTTCGGTCTTGCATTTCTGGGGTGACCCTAAGAAACCCAAAGTAGAATATTTCCGTATTAAGGGCAGGCCTCTGCCAAGAGAGGAAATCAAGGACAGGATTAGTACTCTTCTTGTTGTGTCCGTACTCATCGCCAGTGTAACATTTGCTGGTGCACTCCAGCTTCCTAAAAGCTCAGACCAGCATAAAACGACAGCGTCTAACACCACCACCAACAGTACTACTATCCAGAACCAGGGGATATCAGAAGAAAATGAAGACGTCCTCAGGAATGTTTATATTTATTTTGATATGGTAGCCTTGAATGCCTCGGTCATGGCATCGATAATCCTTTGCTGGGCTCAGCTATATGATGTCAAAGTAGCAGCTCATGCAGTTTGGTTGGCATCGATTTTAACAGGCGGGGCTATCTACTTGATGTGTATAGCGTTCGTCTTTGCCGTCGCTATCGATGTAGCCAAACACTTCTCCTTCTTCGTTGTCTCCATTGTCGTCGGAGGAGTGTTTTTTATATTCCAAACCCTGGTTTCTATTCCGTTGATTATTCCGCCGAGTGCCAACCAGATCATTGAAAGAATCGCTACACCTTTCATCTATCTCCTGATTTTCTCCTTATATTACTTCCTCGAGTGGCTGTATTTTAAATTGAAGAAAAAAGAGGAGTGACAAAAAACAAAGTCTTCTTGATATGATGCTCTTCCGTTGATCAGTGGATTGTGGTGTGTTTAATCATCGTAATAATTTAATATTGTTGATTGTATTACTTATTTGATATTTGTATTGCTGTGATAATTTGAGTTTATTCAATCTATAATAATAAATGTACGGCTCCCGGTGAGCATTTTCTTTATTGCATAAAATAAAAGAAGTGTTTTCTACTAATATACGTGATTTATCGATCTATGCACATTAATGCGATATTATGTTACCATTCCATGCAAGATTTAATAAATTATTTCTGTCTATGAGATGCTCTTTCTTGATCTCAAGTTAAGAAAACAAAAGCAAAAAAATAGTTTATCTATACTCGTCAGAAAATGATTTACACAAGAAAAAAGTTCTTGCAAATTACATAATCGTAATGTTCATCGGAAAGATTTCTTTTTATTTTCAGGTATATTGAATAAAATTGAAAAGGTAAAGCCCGAGCTATTACGTTTCAAAGACAAAGAGTGGGAAATTCACTCCCTGATGCATCATCCACAAATTATCTGGAAGCAGTTCACTTCCTTTTACAGAAGTTTCCAGATGGAGCAAATGAAAGAGACCAAGAAGGTAACTGTCCTCTGTTGATCTAGTAATTAAAGGAACTTACGAATGTTTTCCCATATCCAAAAGAGCTCCTCAATGCAAAGGGAGGAGCATTCTTCACGTAGCAGCTGAAAAATGACATGGATGAGGATGGTAACACACCAGGCATCTGGCAACACAGGCCGGCCACGCCACGGCTTCATTTTTTTTTTTTTTTATGTGAGGAAACCTATACTCGAAAAACATCATTTATAAACCTAGGTGAATGAGTAAATTGTGACGCAGCAGAAAACATAAGAAATATAATCCAGGTCATATTCATAAATAAATCTAGGATAAGAGGAACTCCAAAAAAAAATCAAAACTTTATTCAATAATTCAATGAGTTCAGCTAAAGACTTACAATTATATTTAAAGCAGAAACTCTAGTCCTAATCCTTGTTGGACAAGAAAGCAACACAAATTATTAAAAATTATTAAAAATAGCAAAATTGAGATATTTACAGAAATTAAAATTGCTAGAAATCCTGAGCAAGCCGGAATTGATGGAAGTTGATTCGGACTTGGAAATCAAGAGTTATGACTAAAATGAAACTTTCTTAAAATGGCAAAAATGATGATTTAGGGGCCTAAACGATGGAATTCGGCCCCAAAATAGTATGCAACAATATCAAAGCTATTAATTATTCCGGAATCGCCGAGACACGTCAACTGGGTGAGTTTCATGTCATTCCGACTTCAATGCCCGGACTACTAGAAAATTCAATTGCCTTTGAATTTTGAATATTCTCTCTTAATCATGTACGCCTTTGCCACTTGTTCTACATCACCCAAACTCTTCTCTTATAAGATGTTTCTGAAAAGCAATCTAAAATAACTGTAGAGCAATATCAAAAACAAGAACAACGCAGGTGATCCAAAGAAAGCAAGATACAAAGCACGCACCCTCAAGGCTTACTAACTGCTAAATTATTATGGGGTGATATTGCTTCTTTTCTTCTTTCCTATTTTTTTGGGGTTCTGATTTTTTGGATATATATGGAAGAGCTAATTGTTTGTTTGAGAGTTTGATTGAGATTGTTTTTTAAATTAATTTTCATTTAAAAATATATTAAAATATTGTTTTTTTATTTATAAAAATTATTTTTGATTTAAGTATATCAAAATAATATAAAAATATTATTTTTTTAATTTAAAATAAAAATAAAAATTTTATAAATGTTTTCAAAAATATTTTTAAAGGTAGTATTCAGTAAAGAAAAAAAGAGGGCCTCTTAAGTGTCTAGGTTTAAAAGTGGTTTTTGAGCTTGTAAAAAAACCAGGAACTTGTTAAAAGAGAGATGTCGAAGGGCTTTTGAGAAGATCAAACAATACTTGGACCAGTCATCGTTACCTGTAATTAGAAGACCTTTACTGTCTGACTTGGGAATATAGTTAATGTTAATTTTAAATGAGATTTTTATTCAGCAATATATTAAAATAATATTATTTTATTTTCAAAAAAATATTTTTAATATTAGTATATTAAAATATCTAAAAATATCAAAAAATTTAATTTAAAATAAAAAATAATTTTTTTATTTTTTAAACACCTCTGAAACCAGTTTCAAACATCTCCTTGTGAATAGAATGCCAGGCCTACATCATGATTTGGGAAGAAGAAAGCAAGTTAACAAATTTATTATCTTGATATGGTTTTATGGAGAAAACTACTTGTGCTTTGGCTTGAAATGCAAAGCGTCTTGGGTAATATATATTTATTAAATCACATACATTGCCATGGCTAATCTTGTAGATGAAGAGACTATTTGAAAATATAATTGAGGTTATTTTTTAAAGAAATTATTTTTAACATCAGCACATGAATATAATCTAAAAACACCAAAAAATATAATTTAATGTAAAAAATAAAAAAAAATCAATTTTTTTTTCAAAAACATTTTTAAAACGCTATGTCAAACAGGATCGAAACCCTTAACATAACCCATTAAAAAAACCCTTTTATCTAATAGGATTTCACGTTGGAGTATTATATCTGTTAAAATATCGAGTTGTTTTATTTTATTATTTATTAAGGATCATAGAATAGTTTTTTTTGTTTTTTTAGTTAATATATAGTTTTTTATTTAGATTAAGCAATTAATTAAATTTAAAGTAATCATTAAGAAAATCTATTGAGCTAAGAAATGTTCTTACATTTTTTATTTCTTCTTTACTCTTTCTAGGAATAAATGGCCAAATCGAAATATGAGATGCTAAGATTGAGTCGAACGAAATCAAATGTTTGTATATTAGTATTCAATTAGGAAAAAGGTAGAAGGGTCCAAGGACATTGGATTTGAGAACAAAAGTGTTTTCATTAATGAACTTGAAAATATTTATTTATTTTGCAAGAAGATATATCATTAAGCTAGTTTGTGTGGGCCAATCAATGCTAAAATGAGATCAAAAGTAAAGCGAAAAAGAAGAATAAAACGGATAGAATGAGAGGAGGTAAGATAGGAAAAGAATAAAGTTGCAATCTTGTGCAATTCATGCTGTGTGCAGCCAAAACACATGTTGATTTTATATTTCAATTAACATTTACAATTTAATTTACAAGTCATGTTTCCAAATATTTTATATAATCATGCCGTCTATATCTGTGTGTGCTCTAGAACCTAATGAAGAAGAAAAAAACTTTCATCCATGTATATATAAGCTCTTTTCTTCATCTATTTAAAATATTAAATTAGGTTTTCACCATAATATATTTGATTGCATGTAAGTTTCAAACCCCCCAAAGAGTGTTGTAGTGTGTGTGTGTGTATAAATATCCTCCTTTGTTATTGTAAAATTTATAAATGAATCGTTAAAAAAAAATTAATAAAAATTTGACAAATATCCTCTTTATTTTTTTAAAAAAATATACATTATAAAACTCAATTTTGCTCTCAAAATCCCCATATCATTCCCCTTTAGCATTAAGAAAAGTCTTAAAATATATAGAAGATTTTGGATTTGAAAGGAAGAATATGTAACATCAAATTTTCAAGTGGTTTCTAAAATTTTATACAAATTTTATAGAATTTGATCAATAAATGACGTGAGACATATAACAACAATAATGTTTTTTTATATATAAAAAGGACGAACACGTAAAAAGAGTACAATTTTTAGTTCAACTATCAAATCACATCTTAGAAGTAGTTCTTTGTTTTTCTAATTATTTTGTAATTCTTTTTCTAGTTACGTTTTAGAATTTTAATTTAATTAATCATATCAATTTACTTACCATTTATATACATTTATAGCTTATTTTTCAAAATAATTAATACTGATTATTCAGAAATTTATCTAAAAATTCTCCTTTCAAAGTGGTTTTTGAGCTAGATGGTTAACCTTGTAAAAAAAACCAGGAACTTGTTAAAAGAGAGATGTCGAAGGGCTTTTGAGAAGATCAAACAATACTTGGAGCAGTCATCGTTACCTGTAATTACAAGACCTTTACTGTCTGACCTGTATATATATATTTATTAAATCACATACATTGCTATGGCTAATCTTGTAGATGAAGAGACTATTTGAAAATATAATCGAGGTTATTTTTTAAAGTATTTTTTGTTAAGAAATTCTTTAAAATAATTTTTTTTTTAAATATTTTTAACATCAACACATGAATATAATCTAAAAACACTAAAAAATATAATTTAATATAAAAAATAAAATAAAATCATTTTTTTTCAAAAACACTTTTAAAACGCTATGTCAAATAGGATCGAAACCCTTAACATAACCCATTAAAAAACCCTGTTTATCCAATACGGTTTCACGTTGGAGTATTAAATATGTTAAAATATCGAGTTGTTTTATTTTATTATTTATTAAGGATCATAGAATAGTTTTTTGTTTTGTTTTAGTTAATATATAGTTTTTTATTTAGATTAAGCAATTAATTAAATTTAAAGTAATCATTAAAAAAATCTATTGAGCTAAGAAATGTTCTTACATTTTTTATTTCTTCTTTACTCTTTCTAGGAATAAATGGCCAAATCGAAATATGAGATGCTAAGATTGAGTCGAACGAAATCAAATGTTTGTATATTAGTATTCAATTAGGAAAAAGGTAGAAGGGTCCAAGGACATTGGATTTGAGAACAAAAGTGTTTTCATTAATGAACTTGAAAATATTTATTTATTTTGCAATAAGATATATCATTAAGCTAGTTTGTGTGGACCAATCAATGCTAAAATGAGATAAAAAGTAAAGCGAAAAAGAAGAATAAAACGGATAGAATGAGAGGAGGTAAGATAGGAAAAGAATAAAGTTGCAATCTTGTGCAATTCATGCTGTGTGCAGCCAAAACACATGTTGATTTTATATTTCAATTAACATTTACAATTTAATTTACAAGTCATGTTTCCAAATATTTTATATAATCATGCCGTCTATATCTCTGTGTGTGTGTGTATGTATGTATGTATGTATGTATAAATATCCTCCTTTGTTATTGTAAAATTAATATATGAATCGTTAAATCTAGTTTTAATAAAAATTTGACAAATATCCTCTTTATTTTTTAAAAGATATACATTATAAAACTCAATTTTGCTCTCAAAATCCCCATAACATTCCCCTTTAGCCGTAAGAAAAGTCTTAAAATATATTGAAGATTTGGGATTTGAAAGGAAGAATATGTAACATCAAATTTTCAAGTGGTTTCTAAAATTTTATACAAATTTTATAGAATTTGATCAATAAATGACGTGAGACATATAACAACAATAATGGTTTTTATATATAAAAAGGACGAACACGTAAGAAGAGTACAATTTTTAGTTCAACTATCAAATCACATCTTAGAAGTAGTTCTTTGTTTTTCTAATTATTTTGTAATTCTTTTTCTAGTTACGTTTTAGAATTTTAATTTAAGTAATCATATCAATTTACTTACCATTTTTTTTTTTTGAAATATCAGTTTTTACTTACCATTTATATACCTTTATAGCTTATTTTTCAAAATAATTAATGATGATTATTCAGAAATTTATCTAAAAATTCTCCTTTCAAAGTTTTAAACTTTTTGATATATATATATATATATATATATATATATATCAAGTTAAGAATTAGAACAATCGTGTAGACTTTTTCCTGTCATGGAACATTTTTCCTTTTCCTTTTCCTGTCCTAGATGGAACAATTGCTTTCTCCGTTGCTATGTTCTAGTCAGAACAAATGGATGGAGTCTTTGAGTACTCAAAGTATATCCACGCAAGTGAAATCAAACTTTCACATCACTCTATTATATTCTACTGAAATGCTTTCCAGTCTATTCAAATAGAGATCCATTCAACTACTACAAACACATCTCTTTTTTTCTTTTTCTTTCGCTATGTATCCCGTAGAAATAAACATACAAGCAAATCTGATCCCAGGAAATGAAGATCAAAATGTAATGATGGATCGTTTCTTGTATGAATATGTGATGAAGGACAACATTGTGACCTTTAAGAGCTGTGTCGAGAGACATTTGCCAGATAAGCTAGTGACTCCATCTGGGAATTCACTGCTTCATGTAGCAGTAGGCTATGAAAGTGATAAAATCACAACTTATCTGGCAGCAGAGTTTCCATCGCTAATCACCAGCCGAAACGACCAGGAGGACACAATCCTTCATGTAGCTGCCAGATTAGGAAAGGTTAGTCATACAATTAAGACTCTGGTCGGATCGAATCCCTGCTTGATGAAGATGGAAAATAGAAAAGGAAACATTCCTCTGCATGATGCAGTGATCAAGGGTAATAAAGAAGTTGTCGCGTGGCTTGTTTGCAAGGATCCAGGAGCGGCCTACTGCAACAACAAGACACACAAATCTCCATTGTACCTGGCTGTCGAGAGTGGCAATAAGAATGGCGTACTTGATGATCTCCTGAATATTGAAGATTCCTTTGGCGCGCTACAAAAAGGAAAGTCCCCTGTTCATGCAGCCATCGAGCAACGTAACATAGGTGATCACAATGTCTATCTATACTCATTAGAAAATGATTTACATAAAGAACAGTTCTTGCAATATATATCATCGTTATGTTCATTGGGAACTAATTCTTTTGGTTTTCAGGTATATTGAAGAAAATTGGAGACCAAAAGCCAGAGCTATTACGTTTCCAGGACAAAGAGTTGGGAAATGCACTCCATTATGCATCATCCATGGGTTATGTGGAAGCAGTTAAATTCCTGTTACAGAATTTTCCTGACGGAGCAAATGAAAGAGACGAAGAAGGCAACTATCCTATCCATATTGCATGCAAAATAGACTCCGTTGATTTAGTAAAGGAATTTATGAAGGTTTTCCCATATCCGAAAGAGTTCCTCAATGCACAGGCGCAGAACATTCTTCATGTAGCAGCTGAAAATGGACAAGGCAAAGTGGTCAGGCACATACTCAAACAGGATGAGAAGCTCATCAAACCGCTGCTGAATGCCATGGATGAGGATGGAAACACACCTTTGCATCTGGCAACACAATCAGGTCAATCCGGATCTGCATTTCCTCTGGTGCGCGACTCACGCGTTGAGCAATCAATTGTCAACAATAAAAACATGACGCCGTATGATATTGCCGAAGAACAATCAAAAATAGCTGTAGATCAATATGAAAAAACTGCTGAAATGGTAAGCTAGTTGATCATCG
This sequence comes from Salix caprea, assembly GCA_964035475.1. Taxonomy (NCBI): domain Eukaryota; kingdom Viridiplantae; phylum Streptophyta; class Magnoliopsida; order Malpighiales; family Salicaceae; genus Salix; species Salix caprea. The sequence goes on from OZ037746.1 coordinate 15,803,329, forward strand.
TTTATCGAGATCTATAGAGGTATATGCTTTATAAGGATAGTCGATTTAGTAGTTTTGTATATGTACTAATTACTCTCTGTTGCCAGCTTGCTGAGGACCGGAAGCAGTTTGATTCAAATAACAACACCCCTGCTGACGGGAACCTGGTATAAGATCATAGATTAGATTAGATTTTTTGAAGGGTTTCTGAGTATAATGATGTCATGTAATTTAAACAATTATCATTAATGCATTTATTCATGATTTCCATTTTCTGAGACAGCAAGAAGCAGTCAATCCAAAGAGACAATATAAAAAGAAGGCGCCCTCGAAGCATTACAAACTGCTAGATTATTATGGAGCGGTATTATTTCTTTTCTTCTGTCCTATATTTTTGGATTTTGATCTTTCGGGTTTCCGGAAGAGGTAAGACTTTAAGAAAGAAAAAAGATAAGCTTCTTGAGCGTCTTGGTTTAAAAGTCGTGCTGAGGTACGTAGATGCTTAGCCTGTATTCTACAGTAATCAAAATTCTGAAACCTTTCCAGAATTTTTGCTACCTTGTGTCTCCAAAAAGGAATTTCAAGGCCAAATGCTTTCGGATAATCTTCAGAGTGCGAAAAACTAATAAAAAACATTAAGTTTTTTCCTCTTGCTATGCAGATGACAACATTATCGATCCTGTACTTCCATGCCCGCCCAAAGAAATCCCTATTTGAGCATTTCCAGAATGCTCAAGGCAAGCCACCAAGGAAAGAGGAGACAAAGAGCAGGATAGAGAATCTTCTTGTGATAGCAGTGCTTGTTGCTGGTGTAACTTTTTCTGGTGCAATACAATTGCCACAATTAAAGAATATCAGTAACTCAAATGAAAATCATCATGACATGAACAGCACTAGCGCTGCCTTCCATAACAACAACACTGCCTCTGACAGTCCTACTGGTTCATCCCTTCTGGATGGTTATCTATGTCTTGATGTGCTGGCTCTAAATACCTCTGTGGTGGCAGCTATAATCCTTCTTTGGACAAACTTGAATGATGTCAAATTTGCACCATTTGTCATTTGGTTTTCATCGTTAATGGTTGGTGGAGCTATTTACATGATGTGCTTGGCCTTCTTTTTTGCTGTGAGCATAGCATTAGGTGGATCCGATTATGGAGTGCTAGCAATCATCATTATTGTGGTGGGGGTTGTTTTTTTCGTTGCTCAAACATTGCTTTATATTCAATGGATTCTTCCACCATCAGTCAACCAGATTCTTGAAGGAATTCTCTCGTATCATGTCTACTACCTCTCGTTTCTCTTCTTATTCTACAGTTGGAGTTGGCTGGCTGATAAACTTTCTGAGCTCAAGAGTGGGAGAGCAAGCAGCGGGAGCAATTCAGTTTGATCTTCAAGAGATGTCAGGATTTCTGTGAGCTTCCTCCTCTAAAAGTAGTTGCTGGGATCAATAAGACTATTTGCAATTGTCATGATGAATCGAGTGCGTCTGTTCTACTTTCCTTTTTTTCAAATCAAGTTCGTTGATTCAAGAAATACTATACTAATACCAGTGTTTTGGTCTCGGAGATCAGGATTCAAAATTGTCTTTCCTTCCGGTGTTTCTCGGAGTTCTTCGCGTTCATTATCTATTTATCGTTCTATCATCTTCTGCATAAAGAATAGACTGCAAAATTCTGCCTTTTCTTAAGCCGCAAGAAAACTAGCATGTTTACTGTCCACTTTTCTGCTCTGCTTTATCTCCTACCATTTTACGTGCTACAGCGCATCAGTAAGATGAAGTCTTAATTTGGAGATGCCATAAATTATTCCAAAACTCTAATTCCATATTTTTTTTGTTTAATTCCAAAACTTAAACACATTGTATGAACCAAATATGAAAAACTATCAACCAAACATTAGCCCCCACCTTGTATTAGATATATTCAGTAGGCTGGGGACTGACATGTGAAACCCATTATAGGTGGGGGCTAATTTACAGTTATCCCTATTGAAGTGAATGGAGACAGCAATTTCTAAGAGCAACATTGCACGTGAAACATGGGGAATGGGGTCATAGTGGAGCTTCAAAGAAACACAACCAACTGGGCCAACGTTGTAGGAGAGTTTGTGAAGATACGTGAATCACTTGGTAGATCATTTGATGAAGAGCTTAAAAAGAAGAGTTCAGGGTTACTTTATACTGAACTAAATGGAGATGTTGCTGGCTATGTCATGTATTCCTGGCCCACTTCTTTGTGTGCTTCTATAACAAAACTTGCAGGTTTCAATACCCATTACCTTATTTCTTTCATTCTCTTCATTGTTTCGGAGTTATAATGGCCTCTTTTTGTTGTTTAACAAACCCATAACCTGTTTGATGAAAATACTCAAAGAGGCCTGCTTTTCTTTTTTCTGATATTGTGGTTGATTAGGCAAAACCCATTTAGTAAAATGTCTTTCTGTTGGTATCTAATGGTCTAGTACTTGCGGCTCAACACAAAAAAAAAAAAAAAAATGCCATTTTAAAACAATTGATTGAGTTGATCTGATAGCTCATTAGTTGATTCAATAACTTAGTAACTCAGATACTTTTGTTCAGGTTGTCTTTAAATGAGGCATGATAACTATGAGCATCCATGGTTTCTCCCCCGTTCCAAGTTTCAATAATGAATTTTTTTTTCCAGTGATTAAGAAATAAAACCTTTCATCTGGGACAATTTCTCGTGCATCTTGATGTGGTAATATTTTTCAACCCACCCTTGGGTAGTATTCACCTGCTATTTCAGTCAAAAATACATTGAGATTCGTGAGAAAAATATATTATTAGTTTTGGAATATTGCTGTAGCGATCATGTTGGATGCAGATTTATTATATTTAATTTGTATTGAAAGTCATTTAGAATACACTTAGATTTGTTCTAATAGTGGCGATCTTGGTTAAAACCTGTGCTAGATCACATCATTCAGCAGAAGATAATTTTTTAACAGCAAACAATCATAAGAGAAATTGTTCTAACGCGTAAGTTCCTGACATTCAGAGTTGGTAAAACACAATAATAACATAGTGAAGTTCTTTTCGTCAACGACAAAACAATGGAGATGAAGCAGATCTGTTCCGAAAACATTAAATCATTTTGATGGACAAAACAATGGAGTTGAAGCAGATCTGTTCAGAGAAAGGCAAAAAAAGAGGCCAAAAAAAGCATCTTGTCATGAAGCGCCAAAATCCTAGCAGCTCTCGAGACGAAGCATGTCAACAGGTGTCCTGCAGAGTTGCTTAATTATTGCAATCAATATGGATGCATGTTTTTAATTAATTTGCAGCAAAAACAATAAGCACCAGCACTGTAAAGTAAAAAAATAAAAATAAATAAAGAGGCCGTGAGAAGGCATATCAGACCACCCAGCAAACTAAAGCTCACGAAAAACATAGCAGTAATCAAGATGTAATGAATGCAGGAAGAAAGGGAAAGAAAAGTCAGATTGTGGTTCATATCAAAATAATATAAATCATATTTTGAAGTTTTATTTAATAGTTTAAGCTTTTAGATGAAATGATTTTTTGATATGATATCAGAGCCTTGTTGACCTAACGGTCACAAATTCAAATCTCACTACACTCATTCTATTTGATAAAAATAAAATACAAGATAGTTTGAGTCTGTAAAAGTTTCAAGCCTAAAGAACTTTCACTTGAAAAGATGTATTGGAGAATAATATAAATCATATTCTAAAATCTCACCTAACAGTTTAAATTTTCAGGTGAATTAGTTTTTATTTTAATTCTTTTTAGATGCATTTACTCATGGAAGTAATAGCACTCAAGATCCTATATATCTCTTAAAACCAGTTCATTAACACAAATAGATGCCAAAAAATTCCGTATATATCAGAGATGACGCTCAATGTGGAATTATATTCAATTTATGGAAACTAAACAACAGATCAAATAATATTTTTTTAAAAAAAAGACACATGACAACAAAAACAATCCCAATAAGAAATACTTATTTTCATGTGCAGGTGGTCGAGCGAAAGCCTGTAGTTGTCATATTCTCATTATTATTCTGTGGTGAACTTGACAGTAATGTGAAGAAAAAAGAAGAGCTAAACATTTAAGCAGAAGATGCTTAGAGACAATAAGATAACATTTATTAAAACTTGAAGATCTCAGCAGAGCCACCAAGAACTATAATCCACGGCATCCAATGCCTCGCAGATGTGTTTTTATCCATTTAAAAAATGTAAGTAGATGTAAAACAAATCGACCTTCAATTTGGATGGTGTCGTTGAGCGTTCTTCGTTGGCATGGGGTGGCTATTCATCGCGGTGCTGCGTATCAGTAACCTTCGATCTTCATTGCTGGTGCAGCTGTTGAGATTGCTTGTGCTTTTGAGTTGAGCCTGGAACGTTAGAAGCTGAAAGAGATGGTGAGGAGCTCAATACTTTCAGCTATTATAATTGTTAAAAAATAACACAAATCATATTTTGACTCACCTAATAATTAAGTTTTTGGATCAAATAATTTCTTAATATGGTATTAGAGCTTTGTTGACCCAGCAATCACGAGTTCAAATCTCACTATCCTTATTTTATTTGATAAAAATCAAGTATAAGGTAGTGTGAACTTGTACAAATTTCAAGCTCAAATAACTTTTATATAAAGATATGTTAAAAAATAATATAAATTATATTCTTAAATATTTATCTAATAATTTAAATTTTTAAATGAGAAGTTTAAATAACAACAATCTCCCAATTTCAGCCCATAACTTCCATTTAGAACAATACATGGAGGCTGGCTAAAGAAAAAGGATGCAGCTTTTTAACGTACATTAATTGGGCGTCAATTCACACAGCTCAAAAGCAGTTGAAAGAATAATATTTATTAAAATATAAATATAATCACGTCAAACAATATGTAACATAAAAAAGAAATAAGATGAGAATCAAGAATCAAGAATCAAGCAACGAATATTAAGCTGTTACAAGCCCTAATTTTGGCAAAATTGAGAGGCTCTATGGAATAGCGAGGAATCCAAGAAAAAGGTAGTATGTGTAAGATTATAAAAAGAAAATTATACAATAAGCTAAAAGAGCTAGGTAAATCACTGTAGCATGTGAGTGAAAACACTGTGGATTTCAATAGTGTTTTTTTTTTTTTTTTTTTCGTTCGTGAACAGTAATTATACTATTTATATATTCTTTCAGAAAAAGAATCAAAAAAATGCATGTAGTCTACTGGTAAGACACATTGCCTCTTACCAGTAGAGGCGCTGGCAGAGGTTCGACTCCTGCCAGCGCCTATGTTTTTTCACTTTCCTTTTTTTTTTTTTTTTTTAGGTTTTCTTTCTTTTTCTTTTCTTTTGGGCGGCGCCGTTTGCTTTCTTTTCTTTTCTCTCCTTTCCTTTTCTCTTCTTCAACCAGCATCTAGGTTTTCTCTCCTTTTCTTTTTTTCTCTCCTTCCCTTTTCTCTTCTTCGGCGCCGTTTTCTCTCCTTTCTTTTCTCTCCTTTCCTTTTCTCTTCTTCAACCAGCGTTTGCTTTCTTTTCTTTTCTCTCCTTTCCTTTTCTCTTCCTGTACGCAGCCTCTCAATTTTTTTTCCCAAGCTAAGAGAGAGTTAGGCTAAAAGAAAGCTAAAAGAGAGCTGAACTGGTGAGTTTCATGTTGCTTTCGTTTGATGTTTTTTTTTTTCTTTGTTTAATTTTCACCTTTGTTTGCTGATTTTCTTTTTTAGATCATGTTTTTCATTTTTTTCACTCTTTTTATGCAGAGATAGATTGCTGTTTTTCTACTTTTCTTTGCTGTTTTCGTTTTCAAGGTATGATGGAAGTTATTTTTTGTTGCTTTTTTTTAATGTTATATTGTTTTTTGTAATGATTTTTCGTTTTTGATGTTGATCTGGCATTTGTTGAGGTTTTTAGGGGCAGCGGGTTGTGGTTGCTGCTGTTTTTCGGTTCTCTTTGCAACTCTTTTTGTGAGGTATGTCTTCTTCTTCTTCTTCTATTGGTAAATTATTTATGTTCATAATAGATTTCAAAGCTGCATTTAGATTTTACGCTTTTATTATGCTGGCATTTAGTTTTTCGGATTTCATTGGGCATAATTTAATGGTAATGGGCATTGTGTTGCTTTTGTGAGCTGTTTTAGAAATATTGTTGTTGCTGCAATATTGTTGAGCTGTTTTATGAAAACACTGTGGATTTCAATAGTGTTTTTTTTTTTTTTTTTTTCGTTCGTGAACAGTAATTATACTATTTATATATTCTTTCAGAAAAAGAATCAAAAAAATGCATGTAGTCTACTGGTAAGACACATTGCCTCTTACCAGTAGAGGCGCTGGCAGAGGTTCGACTCCTGCCAGCGCCTATGTTTTTTCACTTTCCTTTTTTTTTTTTTTTTTTAGGTTTTCTTTCTTTTTCTTTTCTTTTGGGCGGCGCCGTTTGCTTTCTTTTCTTTTCTCTCCTTTCCTTTTCTCTTCTTCAACCAGCATCTAGGTTTTCTCTCCTTTTCTTTTTTTCTCTCCTTCCCTTTTCTCTTCTTCGGCGCCGTTTTCTCTCCTTTCTTTTCTCTCCTTTCCTTTTCTCTTCTTCAACCAGCGTTTGCTTTCTTTTCTTTTCTCTCCTTTCCTTTTCTCTTCCTGTACGCAGCCTCTCGATTTTTTTTCCCAAGCTAAGAGAGAGTTAGGCTAAAAGAAAGCTAAAAGAGAGCTGAACTGGTGAGTTTCATGTTGCTTTCGTTTGATGTTTTTTTTTTCTTTGTTTAATTTTCACCTTTGTTTGCTGATTTTCTTTTTTAGATCATGTTTTTCATTTTTTTCACTCTTTTTATGCAGAGATAGATTGCTGTTTTTCTACTTTTCTTTGCTGTTTTCGTTTTCAAGGTATGATGGAAGTTATTTTTTGTTGCTTTTTTTTAATGTTATATTGTTTTTTGTAATGATTTTTCGTTTTTGATGTTGATCTGGCATTTGTTGAGGTTTTTAGGGGCAGCGGGTTGTGGTTGCTGCTGTTTTTCGGTTCTCTTTGCAACTCTTTTTGTGAGGTATGTCTTCTTCTTCTTCTTCTATTGGTAAATTATTTATGTTCATAATAGATTTCAAAGCTGCATTTAGATTTTACGCTTTTATTATGCTGGCATTTAGTTTTTCGGATTTCATTGGGCATAATTTAATGGTAATGGGCATTGTGTTGCTTTTGTGAGCTGTTTTAGCAATATTGTTGTTGCTGCAATATTGTTGAGCTGTTTTAGTAAATTTAATGTTTAGTTTTATCAATAATTTGTTTGTGAAGGTTGATGTATGTGCTTAATATTGTCGAAGTTTCTTTTTTGTTTATTTCCTAGGATTTTTCCCCATTCGTTGATGAAGAGCATGGCTGTTTTGTTTTTGTTTTCACATTTGTCATTATTTTTTGACTGTCTTTTTTTACACTTTAAAATTTATTGTTTCCTCCAATCCATGTCCTTTAGAAAATGTTTTTGTGCTATAAATAGTTATGAAATTACATGATTAATGTTTTGGTTAGCTGCTTAGTTTCGTTTGCCTTTGGCGGGCAATTTTTTTCTATGATTTGTTATGGAATTAGAAAATCAATGGCAATGATTGCTTGCTGAGAAATAATGCATGGGCTTAATGTTGTGGAAATTTGCCGTTTTTATGTCTTTTGATTTGCTGTTGTGTTTCGTTTTTGCCTTCCGCAGACAATTATGTTTTTGATTATTTTTGGAATTAGGAAATTACTGTTTAGCTTTGTCAATGATTTTAGATAAGTTTTTCCACCAAAGAAACCCTTATTTTCTTCTTTGGAACTATAATGGCTGTGGGCAAAAAATGCAAAATTATTAAAAGCATAGAAAGGAGAAAAGAAAAGGAAAGCAATGCAATGCAAACAATTTGGAATAATGAGTGCATAACACTGAAATTCTATAGATAATACATCAGATAATATAAAACATACATAATAAATAAACTGAATTCTTGCAAGTGTGCTCTCCCAGACCAATAAAAAGTATCGAAATCAATTCTTTTTTTTGATGAAAAAATCAAGTGAAAACAATCTATTGATGAAAAAAAAACTGCTGGTAATAAAATAAAATTATTTTAGATTTGATGTCTGCTTAAACTATAGAGAATAACATGGTTGTTTTTGATGTTTTTTTCCCATCTGTCGATGTTTTTGTCTTCGGCTGATAATTTCTCTCTATAATTAGCTATGAGGTTAATAAATTAATGGGGTGGTTGTTGTGTTTTTTTTTTATTTGTCGTCAATGCGTTGTTTTGCATTGGAGAAAATTTGAGGCAATTAAGCATTAATATTGTTTGCCTTCGGCCAACAATTATATTTTTGATTTGTGATGGAATTAGAAAATTAATGTTTTGTTTTCTCAATGATTTGTTTGCGAAGATTGATATATGTGCTTAATGTTGTCGAAGTTTCATTTTTGTGTATTTCCTAGGTTTTTTACTCAAAAGGTGTAAATTTTTTTTTGCTTCTCTCTATTTCCTTCCTTTCTTTTCCATTGGTTCATAATAACCATGGCTGTTTTTTTGGTTTTTTTTCGTTTGTCATTATATTTTTCAGGTTCTTTTCTTTATGCTACAATTTTTGACAGCTTCTTGCGATGCATGACCTTTAACCAATCGTTTTATGCTGTAAATAGTTACGAGATTAGAGAATTGGTGTTGTGGTTTTACTCAATAAATTGCAGTTATTGTTGTTTTAACTTAGAATATCATGCGCTGGGAAATGGTTTTTGTGCTATAGATTGTTATGGGATTGATGTTTTGATTCGGTGTTGTGTTTTGTTTGCCTTCGGTTGCTTGATGAAAAAATAATGTATATGCTTAATGCTATTCATTTTTTTTTCCCCTTTATTTCCTTGGCTTCTTTGCCATTGGCTCATGATAAGAATGGCTGTTTTTTACGATTTTTACCCGTTTGTCATTATATTTTTAGGTTTTCTTTTCCTTTATACTACAAATTTTTACAAGTTCTTGCGCTGCATTGCCTTTGATCCATGGTTTTGTGTTGTAAATAGTTATGGGATTAGAGGATTGGTTTTTTTAATCGCTGCTGTGTTTCGTTTGCCTTTGACAACCAATTTCTCTCTTTTGATAGCTATCACAGTAGAAAATTATTGCCGATTATTGCTTACTTAGAATTAATGTATATGCTTAATGGTGTGGAGGTTTTAGTTTTGTTGCCTTAGCTTGCTTTATCTTTATTTTGAGTTATTTAGTTTTATTTTGAAGTTTTGATTTTAGTTTTGCTGAGAATTATTTAGTTTTTTTGCAAAACACTTTAATGCAGTGAGCATGTCATTCTTTTTCATTTACTAAGCATGTTATGCTGTCTTCTTTTTTATTTACCTTTAATCAATTATGTATATTTACATTGCTTTTTTTTTTTTATGATTAATAGGTTACTAGGTTGGATTTTTCCAACCTTCAAACAAATAGTGTAATGACAAGTCGTCGGCAAAGACTGCAACCAGAGCACCACAATGACACTAATTTGTATACATCTCATGACGTCGATGAAGCTTTTTATAATTCTGTTTCAATGCTAATTAACAATCATGAGATCGTTGAAATGCAAGAAAATATTTCACTTGAACCTTCAAGCCTTTGCTCAGGCAAACAAAACTATCATGAGCTAGAGCTTGGTTGCTATCAACCACAATCAAATGATCCTCAAACTTCATGTCATGCTTCAGTTACAACAGCATCATCATCTCACTCCCTTGGTTGTAGCGATGCTTATGTTGCTAATGACCATGGTTTTCTCAATTCAAGCAATCATGACCTTAGTTTTCAACCATCATCAGCTATGTCATCTGGTCAAGCTCAATATCAACGAAAAAGAAAAAGTATGTTGTGCCTTTTTTTCCTTTTTTCTTCGTTTTCATCCGTTCCAAGTTGTCACTTTTATATTATTTTTTAACTGCCACTATTTTTTTAGGATCCTCTGTCTCTTACATCGATTTCGGTGAGAAGAAATTTATGTGTCGACACTGTAAAGCTCTTTTTTGGGTCGAAGAACGTCTTGCAAGTTCATCAAAAAGAAATCTGTCCTTTTCACTTTGCTGCCTCGATGGTAAAGTTTCATTACCACGTTCACATTCAACACCAGAGCCTCTTAACTATCTTCTTAATCCATCAAATGGATCTGCATCGAGGAAATTTCGAGATAATATACGGGTATACAACTCTATGTTTGCTTTCACATCAATGGGAGCAAAACTTGATCACTCTGTTAATGAAGGGCACGGTCCATATGTCTTTAAGATCAATGGACATTGTCATCATTTGATGGGTTCTCTTTTGCCAACTGAAGGTGATACACCAAAATTTGCGCAACTATATGTCTATGATGCATCAGATGAAATTAGCTCGCGAATGAGCGCATTCACAGCAGATGGAGGTTCATCTTCTTTAGATGCATCTATTGTTGGTGATTTAATGCAGATGTTAGATGATATTAATGAACTGGTTAAAGTTTTTAGAAATGCTAAGCAAAGGCTCTCCTGTGATAACCAGTCTAATTACAAATTACGGTTGATTGGTAAAAGAGATGATGACTCGCGGCAATACGATGATCCATCATCAAATGATATTGGTGGTTTAGTTGTTGGAGATATTGGTAATTTCCAATCTGAACGTGATATTATTATCGAGCAATGTTCTGGGGGTCTTCAAAGAATTTCTAAGCTGCACCCAAAATTTATGGCATTGCAATATCCATTGCTTTTTCCTTATGGCGATGATGGGTATCGATGCAACATAATCTTGGCTAATCAAGATCATCAGCCGCAAAGAAAACGTTCACGAGTCCCTATGAGAGCATATTATGCTTATCTTATTCATGAGAGGGTAAATTTTGAAAACACCATCATCAAAGGTGGACGTCTCTATCAGCAATTCTTGGTTGATGCTTTTGCCAATGTAGAAGAAGATCGGCTTGATTATATAAGAGCTAATCAGAGTGATTTAAGGTCAGAAATTTATAAAGGAATATATGAGGCGATACTTAGAGGAGATGTTGAGGGTAATGCTGCTGGGAAAATTATTGTTCCATCTTCCTTAACTGGAAGCCCACGTTATATGATAAATAATTATCAGGATGCAATGGCTATTTGTAGAGCTTACGGAAACCCCGATCTTTTTATTACATTTACATGCAATACATGTTGGCCCGAGATTCAAAGAGATATCAGAAAATATAGACCTTACAAACAAGAAGAGAAGCCTGATATTGTTACAAGAATCTTTCGAGCAAAGGTAATTGATATGATTGCCTATATAAAATCAGGCGAACCATTTGGCAGAACAATTGCAGGTGCTTATGCCTTTCTTCTTCTATTTGATGTTTAGTTTATTATAAATTTCTATACTATTTTCCATTATTTTCTAATGTTTTCTCATTAAAAAAAAAGATGTTTGTGCAGTTGAATTTCAAAAGAGAGGGCTTCCACACACCCATCTTCTTCTTTGGTTAGATGCTGAATTTAAATGTCGAAGTGCTGAAGATGTCGATTCAATTGTTTCAGCTGAAATTCCTAATAAAAACACTGATCCCGTTTGTTATGATATTGTATCCAAATTTATGATCCATGGGCCATGTGGTCTACCAAACCAAAAATCTAAGTGTATGAAAAAGGGAAAGTGCTCTAAATCTTTTCCAAAGCCATTTAGGACAGCAACAGTTTTTGATGACAATGGCTTTGTCTACTACAAGCGTCGCCAACAACTTGATAATTTTGTGCTTAAAGATGGGATACAGCTACACAACAACTATGTTGTTCCGTATAACAGAGAATTGTTATTGAGATACCGTGCACACATCAATGTTGAGATATGTTGTCAGTCCATGCTCATAAAGTATCTTTTCAAATATGTTAGCAAAGGATCAGATAGGTGTCGAATGGTTGTGCAAAAAGAGAATAATGATGAAATTAAAGCTTATCTTAACTGTCGGTTTATATGTCCATATGAAGCTGTTTGGCGACTTTTTCAATTTCCTATCCATTCAAGACATCCTCCAGTTGAGCGTTTACAAGTTCATTTGCCATTAGAGCATAACATTGTCTACTCAGGAAATGAATCGCTGCTAAATGTAATGAAAAGACCTGGACTTCAAAGAACAATGCTTACAGAATGGTTTGAATGCAATAAAAATGATTCAGCTGCACGAGACATGTATTATATGGATTTTCCAAACAAATTTGTTTGGGATTCCAGGCAGAAACAATGGTCTAAAAGAACAAGAAGTTTTAGCCTTGGTCGCCTGACATATATTCATCCTGCAGCAGGAGAACTATATTTTCTAAGGTTACTTTTAAGTCATGTTAAAGGGGCTCAAAGTTTTGATGATCTCAGAAAAGTTGCGGGGGTTTTGTATCCAACATTCCAACTTGCTTGCAAAAGCTTAGGGCTTTTAGGAGATGATAAAGAATGGGCAGATGCTTTGAGCGAAGCCATTTTAACTGCAACATCTCCGCAAATTAGACAGTTGTTTGTTAGTCTGGTTCTCTTTTGTGAAGTTACTGACCCAAATGAATTATTCCATCAGTTTTGGAGATCCATGTATGATGATATTATACACCGTTTTAGATCAACTTTGAACATGCCAAATCTGTTGATGTCTGATGATGAGTTGAGAAACTATGTGCTTTATGAACTTGAATTGCTTTTCAACGCTTCGTCGACTTCTCTTGAAAAGTACAAGCTTCCAATGCCTAATGCAAGGTTGCTAGCAGAAATCAGAAATAAGTTACTAAGGGAGGAGCTAAACTATGATATAGTTGATCTTAAATCTCAGCATTCCACAGCTTTCCCAATGCTTAACCAGTGCCAAAGAAATGTCTATGAATATGTTGCTACAACAGTCATGCAAAAAAAACAGGCTTTGATATTTGTTCATGGACATGGAGGGACAGGAAAAACTTTTTTATGGCATACAATAATAAGCAAGATTCGATCTGAAGGTTTGATTGTGCTTGCAGTTGCATCATCTGGGATAGCATCTTTATTGTTGCCAGGAGGTCGTACAGCGCACTCACGCTTCAAAATACCGCTAATGGTTTCTGAAACATCGTCATGCGAGATAAAAAAGAACACAAACCTTTCGCATCTCTTAGAGATGACATCTCTCATTATCTGGGATGAGGCTCCAATGAATCATCGATGTTGCTTTGAAGCATTAGATCGTTCATTACGGGATATCCTTGCTCATGATCAACCATTTGGTGGCAAGACAGTATTGCTGGGTGGAGATTTTAGACAAATCTTGCCCGTGGTTATAGGAGGAACAAAGGAAGATATTATCCACGCTTCTTTAAGTAGCTCACCACTATGGCATGAATTTAAAATTTTCACACTAAATGAGAACATGCGTCTTTCATCAAATGGACTTTCTGATGTTGAGAAGATTGAATTGCAATTATTTGCTGAATGGATCCTTATGATCGGCAATGGAGAAATATCTGACATCCCTTTTGAAGATGATTATGATACATCTCTAATCAAGATACCGCCAGATTTGCTTTTAGATGCAGATTCTAACCCTATTGCATCTATGGTTTCTTCAGTTTATCCCTGTATCAACAATCATTGTCTGGATTCTGTCTATTTTCAAGAGAGGGCAATTGTCACTCCTAAAAATTCTACAGTTTCCATGATCAATGATTTCATCTTTAACATGTTGCCAGAAAACAAGCATGTTTATTTAAGCTGCGACAGTGTTAGCACGTCGTCAACTGATGCAGAAAATGCTGATTTGTTATATCCAGTTGAATTTCTAAATCAACTTGAATTCAATGGAGTCCCTTCACACAAGCTTTCTTTGCAAGTAGGAACACCAATCATGTTATTGCGGAATTTAAACCCATCAGCAGGTTTATGCAATGGAACAAGGCTTTTGGTCACACAACTAGCCGACAAAGTCATTGAAGCTCGGATAATAACAGGTTCCAGTGTTGGTAGCCATGTATTCATCCCAAGAATTACATTCCCAGTAAATGATGAAAGATGTGCATACACAATAAGAAGAAGACAGTTTCCAATTCGTCCATGCTATGCCATGACAATAAATAAAAGTCAAGGACAATCTTTGAAGGTTGTCGGAGTTTTTCTTCAAGAGCAAGTTTTTACTCATGGCCAGCTTTATGTTGCTCTCTCAAGAGTGACATCGAAAAAAGGGCTTAAAATAATTACACTGGATGATAAAGGCAAACCTCTGGATTATGCAAAGAACATTGTCTACAAAGACATTATTAGCTCGGTCATAAAAAGCTAATATTTTAGCACTTGGAATACTAATGAAAATCTCTTATATGGTGCATTCAGTTTAATCACTCTTTTCAAGGTTCGACATCAAGTCTTAAATTTGTTTTACATTTTGAAACTATGTTTAATTATGACATCTGTTTGTCATTCTTACTTTCCATATTTCATCCATGTTCATGCTCTTTTGTGTGTTGTTATCTATTGCTTTTTTTAGTTTTCCCTTTCTTTCTCATGGATGTTATTTTTCAATCCTCTTTTCTTATTATTAATGTACCAATTTTTTTTACAGGAACATGGCTGTGCGAATTAAGGATATAAAGAAGTACACCTTTATCCATTGATGCTTAATTAAAAACCTATATTGACCGCCCATAAAAGTGCTTATTTAGCTGCCATTAGTTGACAAAGGTACAGTTCCAATTTCCATGCGATAACCTACAATTCTTATTTATCTTGCATATAACAACAAATAATTTTGGCAATTAATTATAAACCTACCAATATAATCATATTGGTTTTGTGGAAAATATCAACCCATAAGTAATTGTCTTTTCTTTTGTTGCAGAAGACAATAGACTCAAGGCGACGTTAAAGTTTATGAAGCTGCTGGAAAATTTGCAATAGTTTCCTCACTTTTGTGCTCAAAACTTTTTGCATCAGTTATCAATTTCCATATCTTCAATTATGAGGTTTTTATGTTGATATTGTTATGCTTTAATATGTTAGTATGATCCCGCAGTTATGTATTTTGTCCTCTATTTCTATGAAACCATGTATATAAAACCAAGCGTTGGGGGAATGATATATTTTCCCCCAACTTTATGCTAAAAATGTTTGGAAGCAATTGTCCAAGATGTGATATTTTATTTTTTACAGAACAAAATATATTAACTATGGTGTTTGTTTGTTTTTGGTGCCCGCAACGAAGTGCGGGCAATCCAGCTAGTAATGTACGAAACGATCAGCAAATTATTGACTCCTAAAACCAGATGTTCAGTGTTGCTGCCCAGGATCGAACTGGGGACCTTTAGTGTGTAAGACTAACGTGATAACCACTACACCACAGCAACCTTACGACAATGGTTCTCAAACAAAAGAGTTTGTTTTATTCACAATTTGAAGCATTAACTGCCAATTATACACGGAAAAAACCTTAAGAGCATTAAAAGTCAAACCTTGACCAGGAGAACAACAACAATTTGATTCCTTGTGTGATTTAAGCCCTTATGATTCTTAGAAATCTTGGAGGTTTCTTTTTTTTTTTAAGTGGTGAAATTAGTCCATTTGGTTTGGGTTTTAGAAGATATTAAAGAAGGGGGGGAAATGGCGAGTGTCATGAGGAGTTGCATACAATCAATATTAAAGTTATTGAATTGTGTGATAGGAATGGTTGGAATAGCAATGATGTTGTATGCAGTTTGGCTTATTAGAGTGTGGCAAAGAGAAATTGGTGATTTTCCATTTTTTGATGATGATGATGACGACTTTACTCCTTGGTATGCTTTTCTTTCTTGTTTTTGTGAAATTTTGGTTTGTGGGTTTTTTTTCTTCTGTGTTTTTGGTTCATGGGTCAGTGTTAGAATTGTAAAAAGATGTTATCTTTTGGTTGTGGGATGTGGGTTTTGTTTGGCTGGTGAGGAGATGTAGAAGTGAAGGTGTTTGACTTTTAGGATTGGTTTGTTTGATGTTCCTTTGGGATGGTATTTTATGTCTTACTCTCGTTTGAATGTTTGATTAGTTGCTAAATTGGTTGATTTATGTGTTAAATGGATGATGCTTGGGTGGAGGGAAAGCTGAAAAAGAGGAGCTTTAGAAAGTTGAAGACTGATTTTCTATTGTATGAAAAGAGAGGAGCCTGGCTGTGATTTTCTTTTAATGCCATTACTTTTTGAGAAGGTAGAGGGGGAGGTGTGATAGGCTTAATTGGTTTTGCTTGTGGGTGGAACATCATGAAGGCTGAAGTCTGTCAATACTTGCATCTTCTTTGCTTGCCTCTTTTTTTTTGAAGTGCACGTGTATTAAATTTGAAAAGGAAGTTTGCTTCTATTTAGTGGAGAGCGGGGTTCTGATCTTTTCAAGTGGGCCAAATATCCTTACAACTTTTCGGTTTGTGATTCATATACATTTTCTATTTGCTTTTAACGTTTTCAGTAAGTTGCTGGACAACCAATGAAAAGCATAGGAAATTGAAGTTTGGAAGATTTGGTAGTGCTATTTTGCTTGTAATAGCATGTAACTTGAATCTCTTTGATTAAGTATTCAGTTTAATGGAGGTTATTGTTTCTCAATTGCCAAATTGATAATTCAAATTTTTGAGTTGCTACCTAACCTTTCCCACAATGTTTATAAACAAGCCAGAAGAGCTTTATTTTCATGGCTTCTATAGAGTTGTTACAAATTTTGTAACTCTACAGTTAAAGCCTTACACTGGTGTGTTTTACAGGAGAATTAATAATGACAAAACTGCGGTGCTATTAATGGTGCGGCTTCTTTGAATGGAGATCAAATAAATGATTTTGGCTGGTGTTGGATCATTGATTTGTGATGTTAGTTGAAACAAGAGATATAAGGGGCATGGGCTGTTTTCACTTTCGATTTTAAAGTAATAGTCTGTATGCGGCTGGTTAGAGCTTATTTAACTCATAATCAGTATATGAATGATGTATGATTGTTTGCTGCTTTCTTGTCTGATTATCTTTAAACCAATGTATTCATAAAATGCAGGTTCATTTACACATTTCTTGGCCTAGGTGTCGCTTTGTCCATGATCACATTCTTAGGTCATATTGCTGCTGAAACTGCAAATGGTTGCTGCCTTTATCTTGTATCCTTTCCTCGAATCAGTTAAATAAGTATCTACATTCCCTGCTTTATTACTTTTTTTTTCATGTTAATTATTCTAATAAATATTGGTTTATAGCCCCATACATTACCTTTTAGCATGTGATCAGCTTCATAATATCAGTTTAGTTATACCTATCTTTTGTCATGGTGAATAAGATTTTGAATTCTTTCAATCAATTCTGTTTTCAAAACTGTTGTTTACTTCTTGAGAAGCACGACTTTGTTCATTCATGGAGCTTTAGTTCCTTAGAATGCATGATCTTTTTGGCCAATTTTGAGCTTAACAGGATTCAGTACATGTTGTTTGTATTCTTACTCCTCATGCTGGAGGCTGGAGTTACAGCTGACATATTTTTCAACCGTGACTGGGAAGAGGTATGCTACTTGTGACCAAAAACTCAATTTGATTCTCACCTTATGGTTTTGAGGTTACAAGTTACCATAAGGCCTTACTGAGAATTTATATGTTTACCATTCTGTTTTGCCTGATTTGGCGTCAGGACTTCCCAGAAGACCCAAGTGGGAGTTTTGATCAGTTCAAAGGTTTCATCAGATCAAGCTTTGAACTCTGCAAATGGATAGGCCTATCAGTTGTGTTTTTGCAGGTCTCTCTCTCCCATTCTTCTTCCTTCTCTCTCTCTCATTTTCCTTGCATCTCATTGACAAGGGAATTGGAGTGGGTGTGATAATTAACTTATTTGATAATTCAAAGCTTGTGGAATGTGGAAAACATTTGAGCATTACTAATAATTTCATAACATGTAAGCTTGATGATAAATCAATTCTAGACCATCAATCAGTTATGTTCGTAACCACCGTTAGCTGTTCCAAGAGCACATCCCCTGGCTTGCCTTTGTGATATGTATTCCCTTGATTCACATGCTATGTTTTTATTTGATTCACGTCTAACTCTATCCTTTTTAAGCTATGCCTCAAGTTTTGAATTTAAGCTGCAATATTGTATTCCTATATTAAAAATGATAATTTAACTCTAGGTTTTACAAGTCTTGCTTCATTAATATCTATAGTATTCACATAGGAATTAAGATGGAAGTTCCCTTTGAAAATCTCTTTGACGTACTCAAAATTGTGAATCACCTGTGCCTTAAAATATGCAGGGACTGTCTTTTCTAGTAGCAACGATACTCAAAGCTGTTGGGCCCCATCCATGTTATGACAGTGATGATGATTATGCTTCAGATAGGGTTCCACTCCTGAAGGATGCTGCTCACCTACCTTCTTATGTTGTTAACCCTGGCAATGGATCTAGAAATGATGCGTCCATAAGGTTTAACGAGAAGGTAGAGATGCTTAATTATTGTGGCATTCATGTTAATGATTGAAGGCCTATGTTTTTTCAATTACTGTCAATCTTGAATTTCTCATCATCTTCAACCACAATCATGCACCATCCCCCACCCGCACACCTCTTGTCCCTCCAACTTAGTCTGTCTCTTATTCTTACTAGGATATGATCATTGGTCTGTATTGCAAGCAAGAAAATCATCTCAGCAAACTTCACTTAATTATTTAACCTATGTTGGCTATACACTCTATTGGTCCAAAAGGGCGTGACGTGATAGCAAATAGCTTGTGATCTGCACAGCAGGTCTCGAGTTCGAGTCAGGATATGCATCCTTTGTAAGAGTCTAAAACAGACGGGGTTTTACTCGTTCACCTGGACAGACAAAGTGTGTTTTCCGGATATGGGGTTTCCTCGCATCAAAAAAAAAAAAAAAATCTATGTGGTGGTTGTGGTTACATAAAACCCTATTTATGAGTTCTGGCTGACACCTGCTCTAGAAACTTTATTTGCTCCTTCAAGTTTGCTACCTGACCTTTTCAGCCCACCCTCCTTTTTTATTGTTAATCCAGTTGATGAGCTTGATCAAAAATTGATTCGAGATAATAAAAAACGTTAGTGCAAAATATATCCAAGCTACTAATTTCCATGTTTTCCCTTGTTTTCTCGGTCAACTTCTAGACATTGAATATTCTGCTCAAAATCACATCCGAATTCCTGACCATTAAACTTCTGCTTACAATTTGATAATTATTAGTTAGTTAAATATATCTATGATCTAGCCGCTCATGATCCAAAAGGTGGCCTGAAGTTTTTGTCAGCAATATCTCTGTATCTATTTATATGATCTGTGTTCTTTCTGATCCTAAATCAGGCATACAGGTGATGACTTTCACAAGGATGAGAGCTTGCAATAGGAAGATTGGACCAGCTTATATCATCGGATGAGCTTGTACAAGTGCTAAAGATTTCAAGAAGGAAAAAGCTTTGTGGATGTACCCAACCTTGTGGCATAAACACCATGTAATGTAATGAAAAAATCTCACCTTCAAGTGATGAATTCTTTGTTTTATAACTAAAATCTGGTGTATAGATCTTCCCATAAATGTTTGTTGATCCCAGTAATGAGCAATAGCGATAACATATTCAACTAGAGGTTCCATCATCGGTAGGTTTCAAGTGGCCTTCACTTTCATTAATATTTTTTTTCTCATTTTGCATCATTCCATCAAGAGTAGACGCATGATGTTTGCTGATGTTGCCACACACTTCCGAGTGACTGAAAGAATTGGAAACTGATGTTGTAGCACTAAAAACCCATTAGACATTGCTCTAATAAATTGAATGTGGTTTCCCCTCCTTTCATTCCACGTGTGAGCAGAATTTCATCTCTAATATAGTAGTGATCATAGATAGAAAATTTGGAATAATGTATAAATACTTTTTTGATAGTGTGGTTAAGGTTGTTTTTTAAAATATTTTTTAGTTCAAAAAATATATCAAAATGATATTTTTTATTTAAAAAAAAATATTTTTGATAATAATATATGAATATGGTCTAAAAACACTAATTAAATTTAATTTAAAATAAAAAAAATTATTTTTTTCAAAAATATTTATAAAACACAGTGATAAACAGTTTTAATTCTCTTCTAATGGTTTTTACTAAAAATAGGGATCATTGTCTTTACTGAAATGGAATGTCAAAACACTTTGAAATCAAAATATTTCATTTCAATTAAAAAACAAAAACCAAAACCAGCAAAAACAAAATTGACAACATAAGTCAAAGCCACTCAAAAAAAACACAAAATCTACTTTAACCTAAGCACGCCCTAGCTAGGATGGAGCTCATGCAACCCATAAGAAACCTTTACAACTTCATCAAGTCCCAAGCGCTGGAGGCATAAATAAAATAGAGAAACCACAGTAGGGTTTTCTTTTCCATGCCCTTTGCCCTACCTTGATACTGTTTTCGCAAAAGCATGATTTGGCCACTCATATTATGAACACCTGTGCTCTATCAATATCAATAAGATAGTGATTTCCACGAGATTTTCCCCAAATGTGGCCACTTTAACTTCCAAGATAATCATACTTTATTAAACCTAATCTTCTGTCAGCTTCAGAATACTCTTTTAGCACATAAACAAGTTTAGGGAAGATCTCAAGGGGCACTTTAGGTTTTCACTTGAAGGTTTCAGATTTTAGGTCAGTCCAGGCTAGCTTGTGTTAGAGAATAATATAAATCATATTATGGGGCTTCACTTACAAGTTTAAGTTTTTAGGTGACATGGTTCCTTAACATGGTATCAAAGCCTTGTTGACCCAGCGGTCACGAGTTCGAATCTCACCACTCCCATTTCATTTGATAAAAACCAAGCACAAGGTGATGTGATTCTGTGCAAGTTTCAAGCCCAAAGGACTTTCACTTGAGGAGGTGTGTTAGAGAATAATATAAATCATATTATAAGGTCTCACTTACAAGCTTAAGTTTTTAGGTGAGATGATTTCTTAACAGCTTGATAAGCTGATTTATTATAAAAGAGAGTTATAAAACATATATAGGCTTGGAAGGCAATCCATATGCTTCGTTTACACTGGAAATCCTCAAAAGAGAGTTGTAAATTGGTCAAAGAATGGTTTTTATTATAAAAGATTCATCAAATCTTCTTTTAAGGGCACTAAGTCCTTGATTTGTTCGATGAACTGTTTGTAGGCTTTACAAGTGCATTAATTTGGATTCCCACTTCCAACTTCTTGGCAGGATTAAATATTTTATCGTGAGAATTCATGCATGTGTCATCTATATATAGCAAGAAAATAAAGTATTTATATATATGACTGCTGTATGTATTTCTATTTCCACCTTCAACCACGTTCTGTTTAATGGTCATTATTCATCATTGATTTTAAGAAAATAAAAATAAAAAACATATAAATAATGATTTTATAAGACCCTTGACAATATGATGGAATTGTGATTGTATGCCTTTTTTTATTTTTATTTTTTGCAAAATGACCCCAATTTGAGATATTTAAGTTTGCCACAGCTTAAGACCTAGTTCGATATTTAAGTTTATGATAACTAAAAATGATTCTATTTTTTTTTTTTTTTTTGCAAAATGACCCCAGTTTGAGATTTCAAGTAGAAGGGATTAGGATAGCAATAGCACATAAATCTAAAAAGCAAAAATACTATATAAGAGCTCTAAATTCATAATTTTATTTTTTTAAATTTAAGTATTGATCGATGTCCTTGAAAGGTTTATAAGATCTTTAATAAGGCTAAGAAAATCTATATTTACTAGGAAGCAACCTTAAATTAAAAAAAGGAAATAAAAAATAATAATCCAAAACACTCTAGAGAAATAACAAAATCAACCTAAACAATAATTTTTTGACCTAATTTTGAAAGATATAACACTCTAATAAGAAACAAAGTTCTTTTCATGATAAAAATGCCGATAAAGTCACTTGAAAAATGTTGAGTACACTCATGAATCTCATGTTATCTTAGTTTGAATGAACTAACTCAGTTTGAGCTTGCTGCAATCAAACCTTTTCTTGAATTTATACTTGTTTTATTGGGCCATAAAAGTAACTTTTATATTATCCACACGTTATGTTTGAGTCAATCACTGTATAATAGTGTCAAATCATCACTTGAATGTTCTTAAGTTAATTATTTTTTAAAATACAATATTTCTCGTAGTTTTCATGGTAAAATATTTGAAGTGTCACAAAAGAGCATAAATAAAATGAGTTTTAGGCTTAAGCAACACTATTTTTAAGTAGGGTGACATGATCATCGGAAACTTGTAATCTGCACTGCAAATTTTAAGTTCAAATTAATATATACATCTCTTATAAAAATTTAAAACAATCAAAATTTTAACTATTTACCTGAATCCATGAAAAAATGTTTTTTACTATCCCATTAATGGATAGGACCTAAACAATAACCTCTCACCTCCTTAATTTTTTTTTCTTAGGAAAAATACTTTATTTTTAAAGCAAAAACTGTCAGGTTTTAATCTGGCAGATAAAAAAAACCAAAATGGAGAGAATTAATTATACATCAGTTTTAACTTTAATAATGATTTTATTTAATTTATTCAAATCTGGACATAAAACGTTCTAAATTAATCTGCAGCAAAACAAAGCATATTAATATAAATTAATTAATTACCTCTATGTTATGTTTTTAAAATAGAATATGCTTGCTGATTATATCAAGCTGTCACATGTGGTGCCCAAGCTTGAGGACAAATAAGAATATTTATATAAATCTCTCTTTCAAATTTGTGGAGATGAAGCTCTTACTTTTTTTTATTTTTTTTGCTGATGAATTTTGGAGTTTCCCTCATTATCACCATCAGCGTCCAGATTTTTTGGGCATTGGATCAGTCACAGATTCCCATTATTCAAAAGAGAAAATAAAAAGGAAATATTTTTTTTTATTTTTTTTTAATATTGTTGCATAATTCAGTAATTTATCTGGTTATTAGATTCAGTCTGACGTACTCAGAGATATGCTTAGAGGCAGGTTTTATAATAAATAAAAGCTAATTTAGTATAATTCAATTAAATATTTGTGCCGATAACCCGTTTAACACTAGCTGATTTTTATATTTTCAAAACAATTTTTTTATTTTTTTAAAAATAGATAAATCCAAATTAATACAATTAACCCGTGACTCAAATTATTTTCTGAATTAGGTTTAATAATTATGTTCATTTTTAATAACTTTCAGTTTTTATAGTTGATGTGAGAAACATTGGTAGTGCAATTTGATTTTGTTGGCGAACTGGAGTCATGTCTTACATCATGAATTATTACAAAAATAATTGAAACTCTTTTATTGGGTCTATCCAAAACTCCAATCGGGTGGTCCAAATATCAAATATATTAAGAACAAATGCTAGACAAAATCTTGCCTCCCTGGGCCACAAAATATCAATTATTGAGGACTTTCGTGTCAAATGCTTTTATGTTTTCTTAGATTTTGATACAACTTTTTTTTTAATTTAGAAAAAACTCTATTTTTTAGGTATTTTTTACAGATTTGATTTATACAAGTAGAATTCCAGTTATTTCAGGCTTTTATAAAATGATTATGTCCTGACTGAAATTTAAAATTTATAAATCTCAAGTTTTTTTATCACCACGACACGACACGCACGTGAAAAAAACATTTCTTCATAGAGAAATTAATTTGTATTTCCTGCATGTTATAATTTAATGTTATAATTTTATTTGGAAAGAACTCCTTTGGCACCTAGGCCACACGTAAAGGCTAAAGGCACACCATTTTTATTTTTTATTTTTAAAAAGAACAATTATAGCAAACCAATGGTCCTGATGAATTTTCCACTTTGATAGGTCATGCCAACATGGTCAATTTTTATATGATTATTTTTGTTTTATAATTAAAGGTATATTAGGGTTAGCTTTCTGCTAAGATGTTTGAGTCTTGATAACTATCATAAGAGAATAATATCTTAATTATCATTTTTACCTCCTTCAGTTTTTTTTTCTTCTATCAGTCAATTTAATTTAATTATTTTTAAAGCAATCATAGTTAATTTACACAATCAGCCTATGTAGAAAGAGGAATGTACTTAAATTAAACACACTTTTAATAAATGATAATGGTAGCAGTATAAAATTCTCTTAAATTTAAATCTAGCATAGAAATGTCTTATTTTTTCTTAAATAGAATTTATATTTCACCATTTTGTTCCTGGCATTAAATTTAATTTGTTCCGAAAAACAATTTGCCGGACTCTTGTAATTTGTTATGTTTCTTAATATATTGCAATAAAATTAGATATTTTGATTGAAGATACTAAATAAATTTATTTTATATAATAATTAATTTAATTACTATTCATAATAGATTCTATTAATCCATAAAAAAATATTAAATTAAATTCTATTACAATGCATGATTTTTTTTCCTGTAATTATCAAAATCTTTAAAATGAGCCTGGAAACTGTGTTTTCAAACTTTTTTTTTAACTTTGAATGGATAAATGAAATATAATAATTTTAAAATAAAATAAAACAACGTGCTTAAAAGTTTATTTTGGATGTGAGGAAATTACATCTCTTGAAAATTATACTTTGTAAGTTTAGGTTAGCGAGTAAGACCCTAACTATTTTAGACTTTTATAAAAGATACAAGTTCTAAATCGAATTCAAAATCTGCTATGCAGATCATAATTCTTTTGTCATTACACTACGCTTTTTGGAAACCATGCACTTAAAGATGACAAGATCAATTCAAAGAAAAAATATATGAGATGTAAGATAAATAATTTATGGTTTTAGACTCTATTAATTTTTGATATCTATATATATACAAGATGATCTAAAATACAGGTTTATTTAATTTTAAAAAATATATGTTTGTACATAGTGAAATTAAATGGCATTAATTGACTGAAACTAATCATCGAGAAGCAAGTTGAAAATAGTGGTCGGTTGTGTACAAATGAAATTTATTTCTTACCCAGAAATAAATCGACTGACACCAAAAAAATCAAATCTCGAGGTAATCTCAAGCAACAATTTTGGGCCCTCTGTTTTTCCTATATATATATTTTTTCTTCATATTGTCAAATGTTTAGCTCATCTTCCCCTCCCCTCCTACAAAGAATTATTTCACGGTATAATATGTGTTTTAATGGGATGAAATTGGAATTAAAAAGTTTATTTTTCTATGGTTTTAGATTGGAGTTATGTGGTTGCTAATATGATAGCCACTGAAAATTTATATGATCATTAACTTTAGAATCCATGAGATTAATTGAAGTACAACTGACCCGAACACTCAATGTTAATAAAAAAAAAATTGAGTTTATTCTAATCCCTGTAAAGTTAAGATTTTTGTGATACAGTGTTTTGCTTAATTTTTTTTATTTTCTTTTGTACCTAGTTGGTTTTAGCAATCAAGTTATTTTCGATTTTTCAGCATTTTAGTTTTGGGTTTAGATTTTAAAAATAAAATAAAATAATTTTAATAAAATATTATAAAGAAAAACTAAATTTAATGCAGATAATATCGATATATTGATTTGACATAAACTAATAATGATTAATTTATAAAACTTGTCCGCAAGATAATGGTAAAATCATGAAATTCACAATAAATTAATTATAATGAACCGCATAAAAAAAACATCGAACTAGCATAATTCGATAAACATAACCAATTTTCTATAATTTGATTAACTTGACTAAATTAGATACAGACTTAGTCACCTTAACATAAAAATTATAGAAAATAAAAATAAATAAATAATTATCTTCCTTCTTTCCAGATTATACGTGCTACCCTCTCATGGTCCCAACTCCAAATTCCATACATTGTTACCGCGGGAATAAACGACTCCTTTTTTCATTTCCCTTTCACACTCACTCACACGTGCTCAACAAAAAAAAAATCATTTAACGGTTGAAAAAGCAACTCTTATTCATTTTGACATTGACGGAAACACCCCTACCAAACATTTCATTCTCTCTCCAGCCGACACATACGGTTATGCGGAATTAACGCCTTAACCGTCGGCGGGGCCCAAGAGACCAGTGGCAATAGCGTGAATACGAACAAAGCAAATATACCAAACTGTCATGTGAAAAAACAAGAAAAAAAAAAACAAAAAGCCTCAGTCCTGTTCTTCTATATAACAGCCTGACACAGAGAACTCGCTTAAACAACAACACCACTTTAGTAAATAGTAAGTGAGTGAAGTGTTTTTGTTTCAAAGAAACAACAAAAACTGTCGGCAGAGGTTGTAAAAACTGTTTCTTTAACTGTTTTTCTTGGGTTCTCCGCCTGGGAAGCGATATTGTAAAGTAGAGATAGTGGTGGCGGTGATTGGTGGCGCCGCCCGTTTCGTAGAGAGACCATTTGGTGCAAAGACCCTTTCGGCTCACAATGCAGCTCTTGGGGTTATATGTTGTGGTGTTCTTGAAGTGCTTTTTGGTTGTCTTTGGGCAGCAAATTCATTCTCAACATAAAGTGGCTGACTTACACTGGAAACCGGCCACTGCAACCTGGTATGGCAGTCCTGAAGGTGATGGTAGTGACGGTGAGTGCTCACTTTATGTGCCCAGTATTGTTTTTCCAATTTTGTGATTTTTGGTGCAGCATTTTTTTTCCATCTTGGATCTCTTTTTCTTTGTTTTCATGGTGGTCAAACTCGGTGACTTGACTCACTTTTCGCCTCGACCACTAGCTTGGTACAAGTTGATGGAGAAAGTCATTTTTTACATTCCCAAAACCTAAATTATGTGACAACATGTAATGTCTGCAGGGGGGGCGTGTGGGTACGGGTCATTGGTTGATGTGAAGCCATTGAGGGCCAGAGTTGGTGCAGTGAGCCCAGTCCTCTTCAAGAATGGCGAAGGATGTGGGGCATGCTACAAAGTTAGGTGCCTGGACAAGAGCATATGCTCGAGAAGAGCAGTGACCATAATTGTTATGGATGAGTGTCCAGGTGGGTATTGCTCCAATGGTAACACCCACTTCGATCTTAGTGGTGCAGCCTTTGGTCGGATGGCTATTTCCGGCGAGAATGGTCAGCTCAGGAACAGGGGTATACTCCCGGTCATTTATCGCCGGTATGGATGGCAATAATCTTCTCCCTTTCTAGTTTACCCGCCTGTGTCACTTCTCTTGATAATTTTGGTTTTTTTCTTTAATATTTCGATTTAAAAATGAAATAAAACCCCTTTTTGTAGGACCCCATGTAAGTACCCAGGGAAGAACATTGCCTTCCATGTCAATGAAGGCTCGACAGATTACTGGCTATCCCTTCTAGTAGAGTTTGAAGATGGAGATGGCGATGTTGGATCGATGCATATACGAGAAGTAAGCAATCTTCTTCCTTAATTTCTGCTGTTATTCATTACATCTCGGACTTAGGCTCCGGAATCTTGGCCATGTCTAACTTTGTGGAGTGCAAAGTGAGATGCCATTTACTTCATGGGTCATAACTCGACAAAGGTGCAAATAATATTGTCATCTTTTAGGGGTGCTGTTGCTGCTAAAGTGCTTCTTCGAAAGTGTTCACTTTCACTTTAAAATAAAAAAGAACTGCCTAAACGTGCTAAATCAAAGTAGTGCCCTCGCATGAAAAGCAAGTGTAATGCTAATTTTAGAACTTTTAGTTTGATTGGCAAGACATTATTTATACTAATATTTTGAAACGACAACACCTTGTAGTCAGTCAAATGGCATGGCCCACCATCACCCCATTTCCCCCATCTTTGTTGGGTAAACCCCAAAAGCACTTTGTTTCCTGCTTGGGTTTTCTCTCCTGTATTTTAGTATTTTCTTGACTCGTTGCATGTGATAAATGGGCCACTCTCTGCAATTCAAGAACATGAAAAGGGAAGGAAATCTAAGGACTTGGTGGATTCTAGTTTCTGAAAAGAGATCTGGATAATGAATGGAAAAAAGGGTATAAATCTCAATATTCAAAGAGAAATTATATGAAATCTCACATGATTTTGCGTTTCTAATTGACAGGCAGGTGGCGTTGAGTGGCTAGAGATGACTCACGTATGGGGTGCAAATTGGTGTATTGTCAGGGGACCCTTGAAAGGACCCTTCTCAGTGAAATTAACGACACTAGCAACAGGAAGAACACTGTCAGCAAGAGAAGTGATTCCAAGAAATTGGGCTCCGAAAGCTACTTACACCTCCAGGCTCAATTTCCTCCATTGATACAGCTTCAAGCTTTTCTTGGTGTGAAATCACATGAGAGAAACAAACAAGCCCATTTCTATGACAGGAAAACGTGCCTTGCTGTTCCCTTGACACAAAAGTAGCCGTTCACTGGTGTGGTGTTTTTTTTTTTTTTATATATATAGAGAGAAAAGTAGCCGTTGGATTGCATAATGGCATCCAAAGCTCTTTTTTCTTTTTCTTTTTTTCAGCGAGTGTTTTGATCTTTGCCCCCCCTGCTTTTGTAGTGTGAAGGTGTTTTAATTTAGATCGTCAATGTAGCCCTCTCCAAAGGGAGAGAGAGCGTGTGATATTATGTATTTCATGTTTGTGTAAGTTCTTAGGCCATTTGGGTCATCAATGAATCTGGACCGTTGAATGTTAGATAGTACATGGTGGGACCTTGTTCATCATTTTTTTCACTTCCATCTCATTGTTTTTCAGTACCTTTTATCGAACAGAAATTAAATGGTTGCATAGTTGAATGCCTGTTCATGTACTGCAAATATTTCCATTACTTAATCCTTTAGTTATTATGAAAGAAGGAGATGCAAGAGTTCTTGATGATCCACCAAGAATATTGAACGACTAATCCACCAAGCGACTAGAAATCTTCTATCGATAAAAAAAAAAAAAAATCAATCAACAAAGTTTAAACATGTAAACAACGAAAGAGAAATAGTTTTATTAAGAGTAAAAGTCCTCACAACAATAAATAATCAGAATAGTTTGTTTATATATATATATATATATATATATATATATATATATAAAAACATTTTTAATGAATTTACAAGTTTAGGAGGGGATGATTTGTTTGGAAATAGATCTAGTCTCAATACATAAACTTATTTTGGTTAACGACGATTGAAAAAAATAAAAAATCCCTTCCATGTTTTTTTTTTGGTAACTGGAATGTCCGGGCCAGCTTGCGTGTATCTCGACTATTCCTCGGGCCCACTGAACATCCTGCAAGTCCAATGAACATGTAAGGCACCGCGGGGATGACAGGCATACCGGGCAAGGATCGAACCAGGGTGTCATGAAGGGAACACCCTCCAGATACCATTGGACACTCGAACCACGGTCCCTTAAAGAGAGTCGCCCTCCAACTACCGTTGGTAAATACCCCTGCTGGTAATCATAAAGAACCTGTGATTACGCAGTAAATTTCGAGTTCGAATTAGAATGTATATTTCTTATAATAACCTGAACAGTTAGAATTTTACCCATTCATTTGGACTCCCAAAAGAGTAAAAAAAAAATATTTAATGATCTTGAACAGTGCAATAGTTATATACTTAGAAATCATGTGAACAAAAGAAAATCTTGAAGAATCCAATGGGTCGGAGATACATACAATCTTCAATAACATTAATTGTCTGCTGTCCTCAATCTTGAATGACGTTGGAGGTGCTCCACGAACTAAGAACTAAGAACGTGAGTGCGAGGCAAAATATAAATACAATTGAAATAATGTAAACAATTTTGTGGGGATCACGTTAAACTCACATGCACACCCTGCTTGTTATAGCTACATAGCAACTAACATAGCTCGGTGGGCTGTGGACTTCCGGTGAGTGGTGACAAAGAAAATTGTGGAGACTCCATGTGGAAGGGTGTCCCATTAAACCCTAGCTGATTGGAACTTGACTTTATCTTAGCATGTGAAAGGAAACTCATATGATTCGCTCAAATATAAATGGATATTGTCTTCTTCTTCATTTGATTTTTATCCATAATAGTACGGAAGTTCTTCATTTGTGGGATTTGGGGATCTATAGTATCTTATCAAGATCAATGCAGAAATCATTGTTAAAGATTGGGAAGAGAGGAAAAAAAAGATTTAGAATCGAAGGTAGCACATCCATTTTGACTCGTTGCAACTCAGTTGAGAAAGGTGGCGATGGCTTCTTGGTGATTTTTCTGTCGTTTAACCCGTTAACTATAAGAGATGATGATGGGCGTATTGATGGGAACACTTTTTTAGCATCTTGTCAAATTGGCAGCAGCAGCTTCAGTCACTGTTTTTAACTGCATTTCAAAAAAAATTAATTATTTTATTTTATTTTAAATTAAGTTTTTTTAGTATTTTTAAATCATGCATTAATATCAAAAAATCAATTTTAATAGTATTTTTTGAGATTCCATGGATCTCAATGACATCACGGTAGAAAGTTTATATTGGCCTCATAATGAAAATCCTTGTGTTCTACAAATAGTGGAATGGAGCGGGTTGGATTTTGTTTTTTAATTTTAAAAATATTTATAACGATATTAAAAAGTAAAAACTTTGATGCAGGATAGACCAAATATTTTTAAAATACTTGGAAGATATGTTCTTATTAAGAAAATAATAATAATAAAGGTTAACCTAAGACAAATCATCAATCCTAACCTCTAATTAACTAAATTTAAAAGGCTCAAACTGAAAATAAAATAAAAACTGAAAAAACAAATTAAGAGGACGAAAAAAACAAATTAAACAGTGCCCTCTGAATCACTTAGCCCTACTCTGCTGCTTCTACCTGCAGTGCTACCACCAGCACGACTCGTGTTATAAATGCATTCACCGCCGTCACGTCAGTATCACGATTGTCATCACCGTCATTGCTGCCCTCTGCACCACCACCATCAGCTCTGACCTCTGACATCATTCTCTTTACAAAGTGAATATAAACTCTAAATTGAAGATAATTTAGCATTCACCTTCTCCCCATCAATATTAATCTTCTCAAGGATTCCAATTACACTAATTGCACATAGTGATTATCTGGGAATATAATTGTGGTTGTTTTTTAAAATACTTTTTATTCAGAAATATATTAAAATTATATTTTTTATTTTTAAAATTATATTTTTAACATCAGCAAGCATATGATCTAGAAACACTAAATTTATTTAATTTAAAGTTAAAAATAAAATAAAAAATTCATTTTTTCAAAAAAATATTTTCACGTGTCAAAATTGAAAGAACAGCTAAATAAATTTGGAAAAAATTGCTTTGCCTGACATGCCATGCTCCAAGAAAACGAGTTCAAAATATTCCATAATCTTCTCAAGAAATTGTTCAGGGTATGAAAAACACCACCAGAAATGCAGCAACTAACAATATATACAATAAGCCAACAGGGTCTTTGCCTGGTGGTCAAGAGCTTCTCCTTTTCTCTTACTCCAGGTTTAAGCCTTTTCAGGCACACCTATCATCTTCGCAGTGTCTTATATGCTCATTGGGTTTGCAAGATGTTCAGTGAACCCGGAGATTAACTAAGGTAGCCCGGAAATTAATTAAGGTACGCGCAAGCTGACCCGGACACCCCAATTATCAAAATATTAATAATAATAATAATAATTTCATACCAGAAGTAACTAAACTAAACATAAAGATTCTGTATGATCTATTAATAGCTACTCGTAAACCAAAAAACAAAGAGCTTGTTCGTGAAAATTCGAGCCCTTGTAAGAAGCGAACTTGCATGGCAACAGGATGAACTGAAAAGGTTCATAACCATACAACTTCCACACACAGCATCAAAGCACTATGGAGAAAATGTATAATGCAAAAGGGTTTACAATGCTGATTTGGTCAGCTTCAACATCAAGCACTAGTTAGATTGATAGCAGTTAAGGTTGTCAGTTTTGTTTCGAAACGGCCGATATGTTTCATACTAGTTAAAAAACCAAGATAAAAAAGTGTTTTTTTTACCTCGATTTAAATTCCTGTCGGTTCCGTATTTTTCAGTCAAATACATGCCGAAATGCACCGGTATCATTTTACTTGTGCTGTTTCGGCCAAATAATATTTTTTAAATAATAAATAATCTTACAATATCAATTATATCTCTTAATCTGGCCGTTAAATTGAGACAAAATTTTATGATAAGTCTCTTGATATATTTATATATATTATATTACAATTTCAGAGCAATCAGATAACGTAATGACCTTGTGAGATTGATGATAAAATTTTCATAATATTATACATGTTTATCAGTTTGTTCAGAAGAATTATTTTATTGCTTTTTTTAGATTAAATTGTACAATTCTAAATAATTTTATTTTTAGATTTGAACTATTTTTTTTAATTAATATATATATATAATACAGTCCCAAAATAGCATGCCGAAACTCTCTAAAAACAAAATATTGTGTTTCAATTGAAAAAGAAAAAGAAAACAATCGAAACCGAAATAGAATTGATGATCATAATAACAATACATTACTGATTACTGTCATGCCATGTAACCATAACTTTATGATGGCCTATCATCATGTCGGGCCAAAAAAATCCACCAGGCATGTTCATAACCAGTAAGCAACCACAGAGGGGGCAATAGTTCTAGCAAATCATAGCACTAATTAAAGGATTAAGATGTAGAAAAATGCTGCATCCTCACCAATCAGTAAATATATCCCAGTCCTCGCTACGAAGATTGTGGTGGTTGTTGTCATAATTGCACCAACATGCAAATGTCTGTGGATCCACAGCCACAAATTAACGAGAATAATATAAAAGCTTAAACTGTTATATGAGGTTTTAAAATATGATTTATATTATTTTTCAGCATATTTCTTTAAGTTAAAGTTTTTTAGGCTTGAAACTTGTACAACTCCACACTATCTTGTGCTTAATTTTTATCAAATAGAATGAGAGTGGTGAGATTCGAACTAATGACCGCTGGGTCAACAAGTCTCTGACACCACATTAAAAAACCATCTCATCTAAAAACTTAAACTATTAAATAAGATCCAAAATATAATTTATATTATTCTCTACTAGTGAATTCGTACAGAGCTATTGACAAATTCTAGCAAAATAGTCGGTCTTCGTGACCAGTTTTCTTTTGTTTGAAAGGCTCTCTTTTTTCTGCTTCAGACAAAACAGGAAAGCATCTATAGGATGCAAGAACTATAACATAGATAACAAAGCCAATCATAAAGCATTCCAAAGCAACTTTAAAAATTTCAAAATCAAACAAGGGCCATTTTCCAGATACCTCCTCTGATAAGATATCGGATAACAACACTTGTTTGTCAAAATCTCAAACTTGAAAATAATTGATGAGGGAAACACAGACGTCCCAGGTGATAAGTAAAGAGAAACATCAAAAGGGTGTCATTTCTAATCTACAGAATCAACAGCAAACCATTCAAAAGTGAAGGAATCAGTCAGACGGCAATCAAAACATAACCCAAAACCCTTGCAGCTTCACTGGCTACTAAAACAACAAAAGGAAAACTTTAAAAAACAGCAGAAAATAACATAACTTGACATAAAAGAAACCAAAAGCTGAAATAGAACAGCCCTGACAAATACAGAAGAACTTAATGTGTTAAGGTAGTATTGTGCTAAGATGGTTTTAGCTTTGCTAACTTCATTCACCACTCCCTTTCAAGAATCAATCATATATATTATATAAGTTGAGATATTCCAGAGAGAGAGAACATAAAATAAGATCTTACCTGTGACCACAAGCATGAAAAAAGAGAGGGTAAAAAAAGGAACAAAAAGCAAACGAGGGTGTCAGTTTGATAGTTGACTGTATTGTATCTTTATCAGGAATTTGGTAGGAGTACATAATCAGTTGATTAAAGATAACCAACTAAACGAGTTGGAGTTAGCTTTTACACACACACTCAATAGAAAGTTTCATTTCCAGGCGTTAGACCTGGCCGAACACAGTACAAGGTTTCACCTTCTTCCTTAGCTTTCTTAGTGCTTCTCCTTTCAGGATTTGACTCCTCTTAAGGAATGCACTCCACAATAGCTTTCAAGTAATGAATGTCAGCTTCTTTATGGGATTTCTCTTTGTAGGCCAATTATAGCTGCAAAAGTACACATTCATTTTACCATAGATGTCAATCTCGTTCGTTTCGACCGAAATGACCGAAATATTTCGTACTAGTTAAAAAAACAAGATAAAACAACACAGTGTTTACCTTGCTTAAAATTTCAGAATTCCTCCCAAATTTTAGCCGGAACGTTTCAATTTCGTTCCGCCCGTTCCGTTTCGGCCAAATAGTGTTTTTTTTTAAATAATAAATAATTTTACAATATTAATCATATCTCTTAATCCGACCGTTATATTGAAATGAAATTTTATGAGGAGTCTCTCCACATATTTATATATATTATGTTAAAATTTTATAGCATTCAAAGAATGTAATGACCTTGCGAGATTGATGATGACATTCTCGTAATATTATACATGTTCATAATTTTGTTCAGAAAAATCATTTTATTCTGTCTTTTTATATTAAATTACACAATTCTAAATAATTTTATTTTAGGATTTGAACTATTTTTTTAATTAATATATTTAATTATATATATATATATATATACACACACACATATAAATAGTATAACCCCGAAATAGCAAGCCGAAATGCTCCGAAACCGAAACATTTCATTCCAAGTTAAAAAACGAAGTATCAACCAAAACAGAATTGCCATGCTAGAATTAACAAACTTCGGTAAAGCTGGAAGGGATCTGAAAAGTGTGCGCATGCTAGCAAGCGAGCTCACAGCAGCCTCGGGAGTAATTGGAGAGCATTGTTTAGAAATCTAACCTTCTCCCTTTATCTGTTCTCCCCTTTGTTAGTTTCACCAGTTTGCAGCTTTTCTCCTTAAATAGCTTGTCTAATGCCTCCAAATAAGTTTTCATTTTCACAGCCCAAAGCTGATAATTCTCTCCATCAAAGATAGGAGTGGTTATACGAGAGAAGCTTGCTTCAGCTTCCATTGCAGGTCCCTTAAGACAAGCAGCTCTGATACCAATTGATTGTTTTAAAAGGAAGAAAAGAAAAGAAAAGAAAACATGACGAGAGACTTTTATAATAATTGTGTGCTACTGAAATTTTACAGACTTTAGTTCATATTTATTCAATTCATTGAGACTTCACTACATTTACAGGAAAACAAACAGCCGAAATGCTATAGTAAAGCAATAAAGCATCAAATCAGTAAATAATATCTTAACTAGCTAATTTATTCCTATTTATTGGATGATATCATAATAGAGAAAACCAGGACTCTTGGATTCCTGAAGCAGTCTTCGACAGAAACATATACATTCTCTTTTTTGGATCTGAGCCACCAACAGCTAGAGATGATCAATAGATTGTTGGTGTAGCGTGATGTCAAAGGGCTTGAGATCTGCACAGTAAGTCTTGAGTTCGAGTCAGAGAGCGTGCACTTCTTATAAAAATCTGGGATAGCCGGGCCAGGGTTTTACTCCCTCTCTTGGAGCTACAAAATGCACTTTTCGGGATGGGTTTCCTCAAATCCAAAAAAAAAAGAAACAAAAAAAAGAGCTAGAGATGACCGGGAAATCATGGAATTGGTTGACCCATCTACTCCTTTTGCACCATGGTTCTCTGTGTTAGACCAGTCATTAATGGAGATAATTCCACAATTGCAGCACATTCCAAATTTGCAGCAACAGCTCAATTCCCTCCAGAACTAGTGTGATGAACGTCTTCTTAATTCCCTCTTTCCCCTGTATTATGCTTTCCATTCTGTATATTTCGATGTTTAAACTTTTGTAAAGCTGTAACCCTCTGTAACTTCCTCTATTTAAATCAAATGAAGAAGGAAGAGAAGGCAAGCTGGCCTCTCGATTTTCCACTATCATTTACTGGGATTGTTGAGATTTTACACGCTGAAGAAGATCTCGCAACTTATGCATCATTGTACGAAAATCTGGATCTCGTTTTGCATTACAAGTTCATTACAGGTATTAAACTAGCTAAGTCCTTTGGTTTGTGGATTCTTACGCAACGAAAATTACTCTGAAATGGCTTGTATCTCCATGCAAGAGTTTGGTGGAATTACTGATCCAAAAGTTAAAGCACCAACATTGCTGATCAATAGTAGCTTCAAATTTTCAAATTACAAAAAGTTCTAATCAAAACCCAAAACCATATCCAATTGGCTCATACCATAAATTGAATTACAAAACAAACTATACATTGAAAAAAATGTTAATGGGTTATCAAATATATTTATTGATAACACAACTGTTAAGTAACTGTTTGAATCTCACTTCTTCTTCTTCTTCTTCTTCTTCTTCTTCTTTTTTCTGTAAGAAACCATGGATTTATTATAATTTCACCAATCAAGTAGGTAAGTTGAAAATGATGTTTCTTTACATACTATAATCTCATACGCGACTTTTTCATAATCAAAATGATTCATCTTAATGATTTTAATTGGGAGTTTCATAAGAAAAATCATATTAGGATATGTTGAGGATTCGATGAAAAATGTAATTTAGATAATCAATCTTTATAGTTTGGATACTTTAATGAGATTTACAAAAAAATTTTAATTAAGATCAATAGTTTGATGAAATTAGAAATGACGGTAATTAAAAAGAGAAAAATAAAATATTCTTGCATGTTAATTTCTGTGTCATAAGTTATTATTTATGATGGTGTCTCTTTCTTTTTTTAAAAAAAAACTCGTACTTAATATTTAAGAAATATTGACTTAATAAATTTAATTTAAAGGTGATTGTATTACATGTTTAAGTTACTAAATACTTATTATGATATAATCATATTCCAATTAATGATTTGAAATTAAAGAAGTGTTTATCATAATCAGAAAGCTTTTTTTTTTATGGTGCTTATACTTTGTTTATATAATAATTAATTTTATTAAGATTGAAACCATGATAAATTATTTAACAAAATCTGTAGAAATTTTTATATAACTTACCGGTTGGTGTACATTAAAATTTGGATGGAGTATAGTTTTTTTCTACATTAAAATTAAGTTCTACTTTAGTGAAAATATTTATTATACAAAAAGAATTGGGCAGAATGTGTAATTTCTTATACCTGAGGAGCTTTAAGTTAATTTACTCTTACGAAACATCAAGACACCTGGGGGAATCTTTGACCCACCTTAACAGATCCGAACACAACGTTACCTGCCATAACGACCACCTAGGAAAAGCAGAGAGGAAAATCTGCAAATAATCTCCATTAACCTAAATTATTAGAGGCAAGAAATTGCATCAAATCATCGACAATGTCAGCCTCTTTTGATTCATTCATCCCTGAAGGAGATCAAAACGACCCCACGATGCTGCATGTCCAACATGATCATGCGTCACCTACCTCCCACCCATTCGTTGATGATGGCTACACAGGTGACGACTCGTCATTCCCCGGAGAAACACCATTTCCACAGGAAAATTTCTCCGATGAAAACGTGCATTCTTCTGAGGGGTATGGGTTTGGTATGCCTTCTCCAAGTACTGAATTTGCCTCACCCTTTGAGACTGAGGCGTTTGAGACTAGTGGTGGTACTGGTGGTGGGGGTGATGGTGTTTTTGCTTCTGATGGGCCAACTCTGCCTGAACCTGGTGAAATGCAGGAGTTGGGGGTCAAATTCCGGGATTGGCGCCGGTGAGTTTTCGCTTATGTTTGTGGAAATAAGTAGAGTTTGTTTTCTGGAATGGATCGTGATCTCAGTCATGCACATTTAGAATTTGCAATGGGGTGATGATTTAACAGCTAGAGAGGTGGGATTGGGAGAAAAATATTTATAATTTTGATTGGCATTTGATGTTTAAAAATAAGGTGATTCATTATTACATGATGAGATCTAGGAACACCATTATGGCCATTTTAGCAATGGGTTCTTATCATTATAATCTGAAAAGTGTTGATACAACAGCAAATTTCTAGAAAGATAAGCATCAATTTTATAACTTTGGGATTACCTCGTTCTATGTATACACAAACTGACATTAGAACATGTGTTCTTTATAGTACAGAGAGGCTGGATGCTCAGCCTGTGTTTTAATTGAAGCAGAGGCGCATGTTTACATCTTCAGTGTGCTGAAACAGATTTCACATTCATCTTTTGCAGGCAAAATGCCCTCCATTTAGAGGACAAGGAGAAAAGAGAGAAGGAGATGAGAAACCAGATCATCAATGAAGCTGACGAGTATATACGAGCTTTTTATGAGAAGAGGCAGCAGAATTGTGAAACTAACAAAGCTCAAAACAGAGAAAGGGAGAAGGTAAAATTTCTGAAATGCCACTTTTCCTTGTCTCCTCCCTATCTTTTTCAAAACGCGTGTCAGAGAATAATACAAATTATATTCTGGGAGCTCACTAAACAGCTTAAGCTTTTAGTTAAGGTTTTAGAAGAGATGGTTTCATAACATGATATTAGAGTTTTGTTGACCTAGTGGTCATGAGTTCGAATCTCACCATCCTCATTCTATTTGATAAAAATCAAGCATAAGATAATGTGTGCATATACAATATTCAAGTCCAAAAGGCTTTCACTTGAAGGGATGTGTTAGAGAATGATACAAATTATATTCTAGAGCCTCACCTAATAACTTAAGCTCTTAGATAAGATGATTTCTTAATAGTAATAGCGCCTTACTTCCATCTTTTTTATGAATTAAAAAAATGAATGTGTTTTTTCTGCAGATGTACTTGGCTAATCAAGAGAAGTTCCATAAAGAGGCAGACAAACATTACTGGAAAGCCATTGCAGAGATTATTCCTCGAGAAGTGCCGAACATTAAAAGGAGAGGGGGTAAGAAAGACGATGAAAAGAAACCTTCCATTATGGTAATTCAGGGTCCAAAACCTGGAAAACCCACCGATCTTTCAAGAATGAGACAGCTTTTCTTGAAGCTGAAACAGAACCCTCCACCTCACATGATTCCTCCCCCTCCCACACCAGCCATAGATGGAAAGGATGCGAAGGATGCAAAGGGTGGGAAAGATTCCAAGGATGCAAAAGATAACAATGGTAAAGATGAAGGAAAAGCTGCAAAGAAAGAGAAAACTCCCTCGCCAACATCTGCTACTGCTGCTGCAGCTGCTCCCTCTAAAGAAATTGCCAAAAGTATCTCATTTGACTCGTCAAAATTAGATACTCTTGCTGCGGCTGCTGCCGACGGTGAACAAGCTGCCGACGGCGAGCAAGTTGCTGAAACTGAACCCGCCACTGCTTAGTGATGGCGCCTCCCATTATTCATACCATCATTTCCTATATATTCTCCTTTTAACAAACAGTAAGTTCAGCTTATTTCAGCTTAACCATTCGTTATGCAGACTGCGAATAAGTTCATCTCTCTAGAGATGTTGTCGAGCTTCCATCATGAACTGCGGAGAGCTTTCTTCCTAAATATAGGATATTTTAGGGTTTACATGCAAAAAAACTTATTTCAGCTTTCATCATGCCATGGGCACTGGCATAGCCCCCACAACTAGGCTGTAGTGCTACGTTGGAGCCCATGGAAATTAGTGTGGGCCCATTGTCTGGGGCCTGGACTATAGTTTTGGTTCCAAGCTTCTTTCCAAAGACCTGTAAAAGCCCAATAAACTAGAAATTGTTTTTTGAAAAGAAAAAATACTGATAGATCATGGTGCATCAAAGTGATTGTTTAATGTAGTGATAATCAATCGTCAAAAACTAAAAGAAAGGACTCCCAACTAGAGAAGAAATATCATTCACAAGCAAAAGAGAAGGCATCGTTTACCATTTTAATGAAGGTTGTAAATTCTGTTTCGGTTTATGTTTGTTTTTTTAATTGGAAGAAAATGTTTCGGTTTCAGAAAATGTTTCGGTTTATGTTTATGTCTATAAATATATAATTAAATATACTAATTGAAAAAAAAATAGTTCAAATCCAAAAATAAAATTATTTAGAATTGTGTAATTTAATCTAAAAAAAAGACACAATAAAATAATTTTTATAAACAAAATTATGAACATGTATAATATTACGAGAATGTCATCATGAATCTCGCAAGGTCATTATATTCACTGATTGCTCTGAAATTTTAATATAATATATATAAATATTTCAAGAGACTCCTCGTAAAATTTTATCTCAAACTAGCAGTCGGATTAAGAGATATGATTGATATTGTAAAATTATTCATTTTCATTATTTAAAAAAAAAACACTATTTGGCAGAAACGGCACGGGCGGAACGAAACTGGAACGTTCCGGCTGAAATTTGGGCGGAATTTATGAAATTGATGAAAATTTAAACGAAATAAAAACTACATTGTTTTATCTTATTTTTTTAACTGGTATGAAACGTTTAGCCGTTTCGACCGAAACGAAATTAATAACAATGATTTTAATTACCAAATGTTGACCATATAGTCGACTTTTAGTTTATTTAGTTCATCTCTAATTTTCTATAACCTTGGAACCGACTGAGTTCAAATCACAAGAACACTCTACATCATCGAGTGCTGTTCATGTTTCCATACCAAAACTATTATATATTCACAAAAAAACAAAAAACAGAAACAATCGTCGTGTTATGCATAGAAAATGACCGCAGCCACACCTTGACATCAAAATGCTGGGTTTGGTTTACAGAAAGGAACATCTACATCTTAATCCATCGCCGCCTCTCCCACCATGCTAGATATTTACAATGCCTTGTTAAGTTCATGATCAGCCACTACATAATATATTTTACATGCTCCATCATTTTCATGATCGACCATTTTCTCATCACCAATCCAACGTTATCGTGCCGTCGAAAATAAGAAATGCAGATGATCTCATTGGACGGCAAAGATGGCCCCCACAACTTCATTGTAATGAGTGCAGTAAACGCATTAGCCTAATCTTAAAGGTATAATCGATAGTTGTTTATGGTTCTCTCTTCATTTCATGATTTTCATAGCTATCGGATGTGATAAACAATTCCTGAATCCGGTGAGGATTCCCAGACAAGAAATATAATCCACAATGAAGATAAACTTCCATATTGTCCACATTTTCTGATTCGAAGATTCCCTTCGGCAGAATATGCTAGTCGCCATGCTGCTTTGAATCCCACTATGTCTTGTATGTGTATTCTCTTGCTCAATATTTGTATATTTTACTAGTTAATTCCCCCCCTTTTTTTGGCTCGAGATATTGACTCATTGAATTTTCATTTATCAAGATTAATTAAGTGTCTGTTTGATAGTGTAGTTAAAGTTGTTTTTTGAAATGTTTTTCGTTCAGAAATACATCAAAATAATATTTTTTATTTTTAAAAAATTATTTTTAATATCAGTATATGAAAATGACCTAAAAACACAATTTTTTTTTTAATTTAAACTAGAAAATAAAATATCAAACACCTTCAAGTCTTTCAAGGTAGGTTTCAAGTAGGCTATATATACTTATCAAAATAGTTACACACCCATAAAAAATATCATATCCCATAAATAAAATGGTTTATTTAACATTAGTATCGAAGAGTATTGTATTTGAAGCTAGTAGATAGCTTTGGCTAGATAGAAGGATAAAAACTTATTTTACAATATTTCTAGTTAAATTTATTTTTATGTTTTTTCTACTAGCTATACAAGTTTTTTGTATTTTCTTATATATATATTTTTTTTCTTTTATAGCACATTAATCGCAGTTGTTATATTGAACATTACATTAAGTTTTAAACCACAACGAGTAATATTGCCATCCACGTTCCAGCAAGAAGATTGACAATGACTCTAATCATGTGGCTCATTTCTTCGCACCATCTTCTTCTTTCATTGGACCATTACCATATAGTGTATGAAAACAATTTTGGATCCATGCAAATTAGTATGTTTATGTGTTAATTTCCTGTATTCGAAACTCTTTTGTTGATTTCATATCTGGGGCAGATTCACAAGCCTCAGATCTCCCAAAGAAATTGATTATGACTGCGATCATTCCACACAAGAATTTATGGAACATGAAATAGGGTTTCCATCGAAACCTGACTGAAATCAAGCAGAAATACAAAAGAAGGGTTTAAATGGAATGGAAACAGCGCACAGGATCCGATGATGAAAAAGAAAGATGATGGCACTGCAAATTGCATTCTATGTATCATTACAGCTACTGTTCATAACGAGAGAGAGACATATCATTACAGAATCTATATAATTACAAATGTCTGATTCCATTCTCCAAGCAGGAAAACTACGCTTGTGATGGATAGACCAATGAAGAGGGAGATCACCAAACTGTCTCCTTCTATGCTGGCCCTGATCTTGAAGTTGACTGTCTCCAACATGACATGAACATCCAAGAAAAAGAAAAGAAAACCATGATCGGGAATGCAGAATGAGACTTTCTAGAGACGTGATAGATAATATCAGCTGGAAAGAGAATGCATGAGCTATGTAAAGCTAAATTTTCATCGCATAAAGGCCTGAAATATGCAGCCTTCGTGCAGTAGATGCAATGAAAAGGGATTGGAAAGATCAAGAAAATGTGTGGAGGAGGTTTGGAAAGAAGAAAAAATGAAGTGGTTTGAAGCTTTTGGAATCCTGATAAGAAAAGGAAGCTCAGCTCCATGGGAATCACAGGTTGTTTGTGAAAAATCTGCAACCAGTGAGGATTATAAAGTGGGCACAGCAGGTCTAGTCACTAATTGGCTTGCTAAAA
Source organism: Salix caprea (assembly GCA_964035475.1). Taxonomy (NCBI): domain Eukaryota; kingdom Viridiplantae; phylum Streptophyta; class Magnoliopsida; order Malpighiales; family Salicaceae; genus Salix; species Salix caprea. The sequence goes on from OZ037746.1 coordinate 15,845,898, forward strand.
AGTTCGCAACCTGTGAAAAAAATCCAAGGGCTGGTCCAAAAACCTACAGCAGAAGATTAGAATTGAGAGAGAAAAGTAAAAGATATGGCTACTACGCTATACCAGTAGAATCAATCTTGATCCTTCCAAAAGAATGGTTTCGTGGGGGGGGAAGAAGAAGAAGCTGAGCCCATGCTGTCTTGTTGTCTCTGGAGATCAGAAGAATCATCAAACTGCTGTTGATTTGGAGTAACAAAAGGAAGGTGTGATTGTAATAAAATATTGTTAGTGTTATCCAAATCATCCCACACAGGACTACCAGGACCCCAACCTGCTTGAATAGCATTATACCAAGCTTCTGCCATGTCTCCCCACGCCATCTCCTGAGACCCCGAAATGCTTTCCCCTGCACTGGTCCCCTCTGCCACTGCATGAACCTCATCACTCACAGTAGCCCCACTTGAACCCATCCCGGAATCATCATCAGTATGGTCTCCTTGGGGCTGTTCTGGTGGTGGTGGTGGTGGCGGCGGCATAGTTCCCACCTGCAAGTTAAGGCTTTCCCGGGCTTGTTTTGGCGTTGAACTTTGACTGGGGGTCGGAAGAGAAGAAACTGATGAACTCGGAGCGGTGGAAGTTGCTTTATCTTTGTTGAGGAAAAGGTCAGGGAAATTCAGCCTAGCATTCTCTCCTCTCAACTTAAAGGCCTCGCGATCATAAGCTAAGGCAGCATCTTCAGCTGTGTCGAATGTGCCCAGCCAAAGGCGAGTCCTATTTCGAGGGAGACGAATCTCGGCAACCCATTTTCCCCAATGCCTTTGCCTCACTCCCCTATAAAGCTTTGTTGTATTTATAGGCTGAATCGGTGGCCTAAACAATGGCCTCCCATCTGGCCCCAGCCTGTTCATCATCATCATCCTATCTCTCGGACTTAAGTTCAATGCGTCATTCCAGTACTGAAACAGCTGCTGCTGGTGGTGGTGGTGGTTAGCCAATGCAGATTCTCCTGTAAAAAACGGAGGATACGCAATGCCATATTGCTGGTTTTGAGCAAAAGAAATCATTTGCTGCTGAGATGGTGGACGAAAAATAGTTGATGAAGGGTTTGTTCCAAATTGTTGGTGGAACTGAGTTGGTTGATTAGACCCTTCTAAGGCAAAAGGAAACTGATGTCCTGAACTTGAAGATGAAGATGGCGGATATAAAGACTGGGTAGAGGCAGAGCTAGGAGAAACAGAGAAAGGTGGTAATTGATGAGCTAAATTTGCAGAGGATTGAGTTTGTTCTTGACGTTCAGGGCTACGGATCTTCTTGGAAGGCCTATCCGACAAGGAAGCTTCATCAAAAACAGGCTTCCATTGCCGCCTTTCAAAGCTAATATCAGCTTCTTTTCTGCCTCTATCAAGCTGCCAATCTTGGTCCATTCTCTGCCTCTGAGTTTCATCAACAACACCCTTCTTGGATTTTCCAGTGGTGGTCTTAGCTGAATCCATTGATAGCTACCCTCTCGCTCTCTCTCTCTTGAAAGATTCTATTATATGCTAAGGGAAGGAAGAGAATTTTCAGGATAAGACGCCGCACAGAATCAAATGTATTGGAAAAAAGAAAACCAAATCTACAAAAGCAGCAAAATGAAAAAGTAACAATACCAAGATCCAAATTTAGTAAAAAAGATTTGAGAATCTTGCATCGAAGTAAAAAAAGAATCCGATACCAAACATATCAGGTCTACAGCACTCCATCTCTATGTCTACTGAAAATGAATACTAATAAGAGAGAGAGAGAGAGAGAGAGCGGCGAAAAGAGAGGCAGAGAAATCCAATTGGGGTGCCGTTGCTGGCGGAGGTTTTCCGTTGCCGGAGGTGGTGGTGAGGAAATTGAGAGAAGTTGAAAACAGAGAGAACGCAGGGGATGAACAGGGGAGAGTTTTTTTTGTAGTTGTGAGAAGGGAGGAAGCAGGGGATGTGGGTTTTATATGGGAGTAGGAAAAGATTTTCAACCAAAGACTTTCCGAGTGTTAGAGAGAGATAAAAGAGAATTTGTAGAAGGCTCCTGGTTGGTTAGTTTAATTTGGGACCCACACGTTTTGTTGCCATTCCAATTTCAATGCTTCCACTCTAATACACACACAAGTATATTTTTATAAAAAAAATATTATTTTTAAATTCAAATTTAAACATTTATGTATACCTATAATAAAATAAATCGAGAATAATGTATGTTAATAAATTAAAAAAATACCTAAAAAAAATAGAAAAACCAAGAGATAAGGGTAGAACAGGATATTTAATCTATCCAATTGTGTTTGTTAATTTTTCTTAATTAAAATAAAAACAATAATTTAATTAAACAATAATATAAACAAACACATACATTAAATTGTTTCAATAAAAACAAATATCTTTTGTGGCTGCACATATTAGAAATGTTATATGAAAATAAATATTTTTTTATTTTTAAAAATAAAGTTCTTCCATATAAAAAAAAATATAGAAAAATAACTTCAAAATTAAACACACACAAATAATTTTATAAGAATACCTATCCAAAATCATTAAATAGGCAAACAAAAAATTCACAGAGAGCAATAATAATTGAAATCTAAATATAACATTATTTTTTAAATAAATACATATTAAAAAAAATACAAATAAGATAAAAAAAAATAATAGCCTGAGTCCCAAATAAGTCAAATAATTGTTTATCATGAATATATATATATATATATATATATATATATATATATATATATATATATATATATATATATATATTCAAGACGTGTAATTTGTTTTATTTTTAAAAAAAAGACAAACCACACAACTTATTGTTTGCTTTTTAAAAAAAATATATACATAGATGACATAGAAAAAAGACTTCAATAACATCCTTGGAGCATCCATAAACCAATTTATCAACTTAAAATACCTAAAACATGGTCCAAAAACTTGAAATCAAATTGATTTAGATTTATCTTTCTTAACCTAGATATATCTTTTTCAAGAAATATTGAGACATCAAATAACCATCATCAAGACTCTCTCATCTTATAAAACTCATGGACACACACAAAAATCATTTTGATGGTTGAAAATTGCTCAAACAATGACTCTCTTTCATCATTAGAATCTAACAATCACTTTCACTATCATCTCTTTAATTAGAGGCTGAAAAACAATAAAAATATTTTTTTTGTAACAATTTTTTTTTTATTTCAAGGGGCCCGAATTATATAATTTGTATTATTTTAAAAGTTTGAGGACCTCGGTGTATTTTTAAAAAATTATGGCTGGCCCCATGTCTAGCATTTTTTTTTCATGATGGTCTCTTTTTTTCAATCCCACCATTAACTAAAAAATAGGAAGGGATTGACTTTTAATTTAGATTAAATACGAGCACTAAAATAAATTGCAAAAAAAACACACGTTTTAGTTTTCAACTTAATTATTGCAAAATTATTAATTTGATTTCCTTCGGTTTAAATCAAAGTTGAACTGTGATCCTATGGCATAGTTTTAGAACCAAAAAAATCACACCAGTGTATTTCTAACTTTGTTTTAAAAATGTATTTTTCTTGAAGAATTTATTTGAGAATAGGGGAAGTTATTTTTCAAAATATTTTAACTATATATATATATATATATATATATATATTAACATTAACACATGAAAATAATAACAATAAAAAAATACTAAAAAAATACTAATTTGATTTGTTTTCAAAATATAAATTCATTTTTTTAAAAAAAAAAGGTTGGGCCGCAATGACAATGGTGCTCAAAAACATTAAATTAATAATTTTTTAGTATTTTTTTTTATAATTTTGATATTTGAATATAAAAAAAATATATTTATACATTTCTAAAATTAAAATTTTTAAAAATACTTTATACCACAATCCAAACACATATTAAAAAAAAGGAGGAAATCTTTCTTAATATATATTATTATTTCCTCTTCTATCTATCTATCTATCTATCCGGTAGTTAAAAAATTTGTACGTGCTGGAGTTATGGATAAATTCAATTATGATTTTTCTCATAAAATATGGTAGATTTTTAATTTTCGTTGAAATGAAGATAATATTTTAGATTTTTTCATACTGTTATTCCAATATCAACTACACGTCCAATACATCAATCCACGGTGGGGGCATCTTTCCCATCACAGGACAAAAAACAAATCCACAGAAAAAGAAAAAAGAAAAAAAGTCTTTCTTTCTTCATCTAACCATGGAGAAATTGGGCTCCAAGAACTATTTGGCAAGAAATTACACACCTGCCACCCGGCTCACCTCTGTTTCTTCGAACTTTCAACTGTGAAGCACCAGTGAAGTGTCCATGGAGGGTCGGCCGAGTAAAATATAGTTGCTTCTCAAATCTCAATGACCGTACAATTGGGAGTCATAGTTTTTTCGAGTGGACTTGACTTCGTGTGTTGCTGCTCACTGATCGATAATAAGCATCTTTGAGGAACACGTGCCCTCTTGGCTCGGCTTGTGAGTGGGTGCTTCCAACAGCATCTTGGGCAATGACAATTAACAATAAATAAATTATTATTATTATTATTATATATAAATATAATGACTTGAACACAAACTACATCAATGCATCTTATGAGTGTTTTCTTAGTTATTGTTTTTAGATAATGTGATAAGTTTAAAAACAATCTGTATAACTTATAAAAATATATTTTGATTAAAATATATTATTAAATTAGGGTTAATTTATTAAATCTATTATCTGGATTATGAGATTGTTATAACCCATGGAAAGTAAATCAAAACCATTTATGAAATCTAATAGTTAAAATTAACCTACCAAAGCCTCGACCCGAGCTATGAAACTTGGATAACGTCATAGATGAAAATTTAAAATAAATTATGAAACTCAATTTTTAATTAACTCAATATTGTGGGATGAAATAAGAAAATAAAAAAATTCTTAGTCAACTCAAGTTAAACTTTAATCTCTTAATTTAAATTATAAACAGTCGATCAACGTAAAAGGTAAGGTAAGGCAAGGCTAAAATATATTTTATATTATACCCTCTAAAAATAAAAATAAATAAATATGTTTTTGTATACCCTTAAATGTTAGTACCAGGTTACGCCTTGGAATCCCTGTACCCACAATATTAAAGGAAACTACAGGCAACGCAAGTCCACAGCAATCAAACATTTGGCATCCATAAAAAAAACTACTCCAAAAGTTTGGTCACTATTAAGTTTTAAAAGTTTTTTTGAAAAAAAAAAATATATATATATATATATATTATGTTTTTATATCATTTTATTATGATAATATCAAAAATAATTTTTAAAAAATAAAAAATATTTTAAAAAACAATCTTAACAACATTTCTAAAATATGGTGCTAATATTGGTCTTATATTTGTAAATTATTTTAGAAAAAATTTATGGTAATCTGTGTTGATTATTTGATAGCATCACTGAATTGGCTGCAAGTAATTGAGCACATAAAAGCACCCAAAAAAAAAAAAAAAGAGGAGAACCCAGTTAACATGCTCCTGCCACAGTAACATAAAGCAAGAACTGCAAGTTTTTCAAGCAATAAAAGACAACAATTAAATCACTGGAGAGTTTATAGAAGCTGTTTATAAAAATATTTTTAATTTAAAATATATTTTTTATTTTTTAAAAATTATTTTTAACATTAACAAATTAAAATAATTTTAAAAAAATATTTTTGAACGCCTCTTAAACCAGATTTCATAGATCAAATCTTGATCTTGACCATCCCGTAAAAAATACAATTTAAATTTGTATTAAAAAATAAAAACTACAATGTTTAGTTTTTTTAAATAGTATTAAAACACCAACATTTTATTTTTAATATATTTTTACTGATACAAAATTAAAAAAAAATATATATATTTTTAAATAAAAAATATTTTTAACATGTGCCACAGAAGAAATGATCATCCATCCACTTTTATTAGGGCTATAATCACTTTCGGTGAAAGGTATTTCAATCAAGAGACAAAGCGAGAAAATTGTCGAAGATTCTTCCTCTGTTTTTTGTCTTTGGAAAGTCAACATTTAACGGTGTGTCGGTGTGAATCGGTACGTGTCGGTGGTCCACCCAGCTACCTCATCATTTTGTTTTTTAAATTTATTTGTATTTCTCCAAGTCCACCACTTCAAGAAAATGAATAACTTTCGACGTAAAACTCCTTTTCTAGCTCTTTAATCGAGTATTATCTATTTTATGGGAGGATTTACATGAGCTTCCCGAGTTTTGTACAGATTAAATCTTTTATTACAATTAATAATTATTTATTAGTTGGATCTTGATGATAAATATTTAAAATATATGATAAAAATAAAAGAGTTAAATAAGACGGATAACCTTCTCAAGATCTCTAGTTGAAATATCATTAATATTTTTTAATCGACTCTTTGCACTCGATTTAAATTGAGCTGCTAGCTAAATTAATAAAACATTAAATAATCAAACCCGCTAATTTAATAATTAATGTATATTACTTTATTTTTTTATCACGTTTTTAATGTTTTTGCATTAATTGTCTTCATCTCCTTGACCTTGTTCTTTTTGTAGAAAACAATTTGTGTAATTCACGTGATTGAATTAAAAGATTATATTGAATATCAAAACCATCTAAAGAAAAGAGGTAAAGATATGTTTTCTACTGTGTTTCAAAAATATTTTTGAAAAAAAAATGAATTTTATTTTATTTTAAATTAAAATAATTTTATGTATTTATATTATTTTCTTGTACTGATGTTAAAAATAATTTTTAAAAAATAAAAAATATCATTTTGATATATTTATAAACAAAAAAATACTTACAAAAGCAATTATAACCGCAATCCCAAATAATCGCTAAAAACTTCTAAAACCAAGGCTAAATTTAATTATAAAATAAATTGAAAGCAATCACACCCACAATTTCAAATTCAATTCAAATGGTCGCTAATAATTTATAAAACTAAGGCTAAATTAAAGTGCGAAAAGGAGTTGACAATGATACTAATTCTGCTTAATGGGAATATAATTAAGTAAAATCAACACTAAAAAAATTAAATATAGAGATTAGAAATTATGATAATGTATTTTATTCAACCAATGCCCAGACTCTCAAAGGTTATTGCGTGAGAGTGACCTGGCACTAGACGAAGCCCAAGATAACATGACCACCACGTCCTCTTCTCTTTTCAAAATAATTTTTTTATTTCTTAGTCGGTCAAATATCAAGCCACCCTCGCTTAGTGACCAAGACAGAAAAAGCTTTCTTTTGAAGTTGGTGAACCCAATGAAGGACACGTGGTACCCATTCCATCATTGTGGCCACATCAATATCTATCTCCAGAGCTTTAAATAAATAAAATATCTTTACCAGTTCTTGGAACCAATCAAGAACAGCGAACACCTGCAGATGCATTAGAGGCTGTTTGTTTGATGTTCGGTATATATTTATATTTTTTATTTTTTAAAGTTTATTTTGTACATCAACTTATTTTATTTTTTAAAATTTATTTTTTATGTCAGTATACTAAAATAATCTCAAAAAAATAATTCAAAACAAAAAAAATAATTTTTTTTTATACATATTCATGTTAGTTTATACACATTTTAACCAATCCCACATATCCTTTAACAACCATATAAACATAAAATAATTATTATATTAATATTCACAAAAATAAATTTTTATCATTAAACCATCTAGTAGATTGGTTAGGAGCCACCTAGTAGATGGTTAGGTGAGATACCATCTTAATGTGATGAGTTGATGTTAAATAATTAAGATAGTAACTCGTGAATTATTGTCTTAATTCAATGAATTAATTTTAATAGTAAATCTTATCACATCATTCAAGTCATTAAAGTCTAACAAAATTAAACGAGTTTCATCAAATTACACATTCAATCAATAATACGACGTGGGAGTTTATGGAGAACCCTTAGACATGTTTTTTTTTATGGTCGGAGTTATTTATACGTATTTCGATTAAGCTCATAAATTTTAAAATTAATGACCAGTTAAAATCTTTAATAACTCTGAGTAATATAAGACTCAAAATAATAATATCTGAAGAACAAACTTAGGTTTGACCAGTTGAGCCACACCTCTTAAAATTACAAGCGCTAACAAATGGAAGCATGCACGAGTATATATCTCACAAATTCCATGGATCCATCATGCTTTGGCTGACCACCCATATGTAAACATTGTAATTAATTGAAATTTAAATCTTATCCACATCAATTCATGATTATTTGTATTATATATACCAATTAATTGATTTCGATTTTAAACAATGTTATCATTTGCTTTATACTAATTATATATTCTGTTAATCAAATATATGTAAAAAAATAATGAAACTATTAAATACTTGATCGATGCTAAGGAGCGTATTTGTGCTTGTGACGCAAAGTTTCATGATTGCACTCGTGAATATAATTACTTTCTAAACATAAAAGCTGACCCAAGTAAATTCAAATCTTTATAAACCAAAAAACAATTAATTGAATCTGAATGGAGATCAGTCAAACTTGATTCTTCACTAATTTAATTAATTTTTCAAGAGCTATTTTTCATTTCATTTGGTCAACACATATTTTCATTGGTTCCGGCCACCCTCTTTCTCAGTGAGCTTGAATATATTCCAGATTCAAAAGAAAATCTTGGTCCTTACTATAAAGGGACTGCTATAGACTATAAACCCTAAATTATATATTGCAAACTTGGACACCATTATACCCAGTACATGGGCATGGGCATGATATATCATTAAAAATAAATAAATCAATTTTCATGTGCAAGCCTCGAGATTTGAAATACCACCTCTCTCTCTATATAAATTGGAGAAATGAGTGGAGTACTGTTCAACAATTATAATATCAAAAAAGGCATTAGTATATTCTATTACTAAAAGAATATAATAAATTAAAAATCTTACTATTTTTATTATCCATTGTAGATAAGCCATCGTAGCACTCAAAATATATTTTATGTAATGTTTGTGTTAAAGAGAATAATATAAATTATATCTTGGAATCTTAATTAATAACTTAAGTTTTTAGGTGAAATAATTTCTTGATATGGTATTAGAGTCCTGTTGATCAAGCGATCACGAGTTCAAATCTCATCACGCTCATTCTATTTGATAAAAATTAAGTACAAAATAGTGTGAATTTGTATAATAATTTACGGGGAATGAGGCTCGACAATAAACCTATAATGGTAATGTGAATATCTAAGATAATTTCTAATATTATCTAAAAACTTGAATTCAAATAAGAAGTGGAGATTAACCTATAGTCGTAATCGTGATAGTAGTACTAACCCCATTATCTTACAAGTCTTAAAATAGTGAAAGTGTTCATGTCATTGGCTTGCAACTAATTAGTACTGTGGGATGACTTTTCGATTGGCCATTGGTTGCCGACGGATGACTTTTCGATTGGCTATTGGTTGCCCACGACATCGTTTTCCTCGAAATGGACTAACCTATGAATCTATTATTAATATATGTTAGAAAGTCAACTCCAATTTCGTTGAGAATACAGAGTGGATCTAATGGAAATAATGCTGACAGAAACTTGCTTATTGGCCCATTTGGGTAATGGTTGAAAAACAAAATTGGATTCCACTCTCCCCGTTTCTATAAATGGTGTTTGGTAAGCACTTTTTGAATTTTGTTGTTGTTGTTATAAATGAATTTCTTTTAGTGTTTTTATGTTGTTTTGATATATTGATATCAAAGTTAGTTTTTAAAAAATAAAAAATATTTTTAAAAATAACCGCAACTACATTATCAAACATCTAGGACCATGTCAGCTTTTTTATAAGAATTTCAGAGCTCACAACACATATGAAAATGGAGGTTTATAGCCCACAACACGTTTGAAAATGGAGGTTGTAAACAATCCTTGCCATTTTGTGATTGTTTAAAAGTGTGATTCAGATTATTTTTTAAATGTTTTTCATTCAAAAATGTATTAAAATGGTGTTTTTTTTTAAAAAAAATATTTTTAACATCAACACATGAAAATAATCTAAAAACACTAAAAAATTAATTTAAAAAAAAATTATTTTTTTCAAAAATATTTTTAAAACGCATTACCAAACAATACTCTCTTTGTGTGTTTTATGGTGCGTGTGATTCAATTTTGGCAGATCTACTAGTGAAACAAAACCCATAGTTAATATTACTATTCATCTCAAGGATGGAGGAAAATAATTAAATTCTTACATATTGTAAATTATAAGACTCAATCTTATAAATAACATCAATTATTAAAAGATCCTTATTTGAATTTGTAGCTTACCTTAATTGTTTGGTTATTATTTCAGCATAAATATAATAAAAATTTACAATATTTTTTTGTTTTAGAATAATGTTTCTACTTTATATCTTGTCTTACAATTAAATACATTTTTGTTTTTTTGTATCTGTTTTTTCTATCTAGAAATAATAACTAAACGTAACAAAAGATACATACATACATACATACATAATCAAGCCGGGACTATTATTTCAAATAGAAACTATAATTTGTTTAATTATTTATTATAAGGAAGGAGTAAGGGAAACTCTTACATGCTATAAAAATTATATTTAACTTAGATACCGAGCAACTAAGACCTAGATGGTTGATATTTTTTCTTTAGTGTTTTTTTTTTTTTACTGTTTTGGATATTTGTTTTTCAAATATCTGAAATAAAAAAGTTAATATATTAAAAAATTTACAATAGATTGTACAAATCTTTTTTTATCGGAGAAAGCGTACCCAAAAGATAATAGCCATTTACAATGGAAATGAATTGTTTTTATCCGGCTTTTTATTCAATGGGAAATTCTAACTTTTAACCATTAGAAATAGTTTTCACATCCTTGATTCGATTTGTTTTGATTTATTTTCTACGCTAGATCTTAATCATAAATAAGGTCAATATGACAGCAAAGCTTGTGTTCCATGCATCAATCAAGCTGATATCCGAGCACGTAGTAGGATTGGATCAACGCTATAGTTAAAGAAAAAATGATACATATGAAAAGCAATTCTTGAAGCATGATGAGATTGAATAAGTCCATTGATATTCCCTGATTTCTATTTCATGGATATATATCCATCTCGCAATATATGTTACAGAGTACAGAAATCACCACCGACTATACATATATTCGTCTGTAACCGGAAATCCTGTCGGAAAAAGGCAAGCTCGAGTTTGAGGTTGCCATAAAACACAGTAAAGTATGCACCGGAGAACAAAACGTTCACCGTGAATTATATAAAATGGATGGGAGCGTTCGCTTGAATGCCTTCTCCAAGTAGCTTTCTCCCTCCTCCATTGCGACAGTGTTCCTCCTTTTCACAACCTCTGTGATATGGATTTGCCGGCACACGGTTACATGGTTTGGGATTGTTTGGACTGCATCCGGGATTGCCACCTTTACCAATAGCTCCATAGCCAACCACAGGAGAGGGAGAATTGGTGCCAGCAACAGTGGGTACACCGGCGAAACATGCACCGACCACCATCACGGTGAGCACGAAAACCATCAATGATTTCGACATTGTTCCGGATGGTGATCGATCGACGCGCCGATGAGCACTGCTTGTGTTGACAGGAGGCAGGGATTGAAGAAATATCGAGGGCTGGTCGGCTGTATTTATACATAAGCCTTGCCTATTTATTTCTCTGGTTGGCCATGACATTCGCTGTTTCAGCGTGAGCGTGCATGGAATGTGTTCCTAGTGTTTTGATTCATTTACTGTTTATGTTTTTTTGCTTGTAATAGTCAACCTGATCATCATATCAATTAAACAAACAGTGAGGGTTGGTCATTGATAAGAATGTTGTGATGATTAATGGAGAATATGGGAAATAATACTTCATTTCAAGGTAAGTGGGTTATAGATGGAGTGTTTTTAATTTGAATTGTGGTTGTTGCTGCCTCATAGGTAGGTGGTCGTAAACACAATATTTCACCACCTGAAAACGCCTACCCAATTAGCCAAAATACTAAGAAGAAGATGAACTGCAACAAAATAATACTGCAACAAAATAATCAATATAGTTCTCTCTATCTTTCAATTTGTTCAATTGTGCCCTTAATTACTCTCGAACTCTTAATTATGTGCAATTTTCAATTGCTGAACTCAATTTCCAAGCCTAGACTTGAATGTCTTTTTCACTTCAGTCATTCATTTCTGATTTAATCAAATAAACCTCTAAGTGGTCAATAAAATATTTATTTTCTTCAATTTGGCCCTTAATCTTGTTTGATTTTAGTCCTTAACGTCGTTTTACGAATTGATTCTAGGTCTTTGATTTATCCAATTAAGTTTTTGATTGTCCATCACACTTTGAATTTTAAGCAATTAAGCCCCTTATCATGACAATGTTTGGAAAAAAAAAATCTTTCTCATTTAAAGCATACCCAAAACATTGGCGTACCCTCCATGAGAGCGCGACGTCGCGGCAACCCTCCTCGAAAATAGGGATTCATGTCAGGTTTTATTTGTTTTGTGAAAAAGAGAGTCATCATCTAGTATTATGGTTACTACAAAACCTAACTGGTCTCTTAGAGATATTAAGGCAAAAGACTGGTTGTGTAGAGAGAAGGTTTCAACACTCTAGTATGCCCTACCTAAGATAAGCTGCTTGATGTTTTGATTTGTCTTATAATTGCTATGGTGCTGGTGTTATTTAATCAATTTTCCTAGGATATATTCGCAAGGAAAAAGAACAAAAATTTCGATGATAAATTTACAACCTATAAATCAAGAGACAACTAGAATAGAAATCTAAGGAGATTCAATGAGCTTAAAAGCTCATTTTTCCCGTGACTTGTAAATCGTGACTTGTAAATCGTAAGGAAAAGGAATAAAAAATTAGAAATCTAATGAAATTCAGAGCGCTTTAAAAGCCTATTTTTGCCTTAATATTTCATACTTTAATGACTCGTAAATCATGAAGTCAAAAATTAAAATGTCTCCAATTATAATCGAGGCTTCTTTCAAAGATATGTTGATTAAATAATAATGATTTATTATTCCTGGAAAACTATTTTGTATATATACCGTTTTAGGATTTGTTTTCTAAATATTAACGGTTAATAATAGCTTATTGTCCCCACTAATATTTTGGATATTAACCCCTTTGATATTTTTTTACCCAAATATTCACAGTTAATAATATGAATCCCCAAAAAATAAGATTTTTGTATTTTTTTGGATTATTGGCTAGTATTCTTTGGACTTTACAAACATGTTGTAAAACCCACATATGCAAGAAAAAAAAAATTGTGTTTATGAAATCCATGGTAAAACACATTTTCTTTACAACTCTGAATATTTGTTTTTTTTGTAAAAAAGAATGTTCAAGGTATGTTAGCGTATTGGTCGTATACATAAAAACATTTGTTTTTTTGTATACATGTATATTTTTCGTATCACATTGAAAACCATGTATTCTAAATATGAGATTAATATTTGAAAAATATAAAGCAAATACATATCTTAAACAAAATATGCCAAAAATCATAAATCTCTTCCTCATATTTTATATAAGTTTTAGAGACAAAAAAGAAAAAAGTGTCGGGCCACTTGGTCAAACCAATGAGCTTTCTCACACATGCCTCCTTAGTTACTGTTCAAGTGAATTATAATTCACTTGAACGGTAAACACAAAGGCAACAAAGTGAATAAATTAAAATGTAAAATGAAGAAGAATGCATGAGGCTTACTGACGGGCAGAGGCGATTTTGCTAGAACTTCTGCACAACTGGGAACCGCTCTTCTAGCGATGCAAAGCTAATGGGAGGAAGTCTAATCAGGGTTTTAATGACAGTTGTTGGCTGAGGGAGAGGTTTAGATGAAGGGGAAAGTGTTGGTTGTTGTTTTTCTTGTTGGCAACCTGTCTCTCGTACTATTCCCCCTCTCTTATGAAGAATTTGAACTAAGAAAAAATCTTTTTGAAGGTCAAAATATGTCCGCAATTTGTTCGGTTCAAAACCAAACAGGACTGGACATTCAAACAAAAATATCTCGAGCTTTCGATATTGAAATCAGGCGATTCAAAAATCACAGTCATCTTATGTATAGGACTACAACTTTCATGAAGGATTTGAAGCAAGAAAAAAATCATTTTGAAGAACAAAAATTTTCCGCAATTTGTTTGGTCAAAAAGATTTTCTAATCTGATTCGGAAACTGACAATTCAATCATCCCCATTTGATTGGGAATATGACACTAGGAAGTGGGCTCTAAGATCCAATAAAAGTTCAGACCAAGTCTTGAACATGTCATTGATCACAGAATATAGTTGGGATGGTAAGATATTGCATGAAATCAAATCACATTTAAAGATTAAATGGGAAGAACAATTTGATATTGTAAAAAATAATTGCGACAACAATAAAATCAATGCAAATTCTAAGGGATTCATCCAACATTAAAGACCAGATAAAGAAAAAATGGCTTTAGGTTTATGAAAATTCTTAATTGGTTTAAGAATTCAAACGATTTCATCAGTAAAGGAGGAGGATATGAAATACAGAAAGAAACAAAGAAAGAGCTCAAAAAAATATTTTTATTCTCTACTTTTATCCATAATCCAGTAGCCATGTGTTAATCTATTGCATTTGATTGCAAAGAGGTATATGTCATTTCCAACACGTGGTGTCTAAAACTAAGTAAGAACAAACATAATAGCAACTGACAACATATATTTATGTTTTCTTCCGGCTCTAACTAATGATAAATCCTATAAATTGACGCAACAAATTCCATCCTTGAAACTATATTTTGATTGCGCCTCAATTATCATATACCACTTTTATGGAGCTACAAACCTTAAAATGAAGAAAGAGTGGATCCAGTTTTTTCACATATACCACTTTTATCAAGTTTGAATGCTCCCAAGCGACAGTGATGTTAGAGTTGATCCAACATTCTGGGAAAGTGATCAACCCAATCAATATTGACTGAGACATTTACTTGCACAAGACAGCCATTGTTGGTTTAGATGGTCAACATATGTCGTGGTCCTTAGAGCTTCATAACACAAAGATAATAGGAGTCCGACCATATGTTAGCAGTATTCTCAGGCAATCTGAATGAATTTCCATAAAGAGGGAGTCCAAGAGAACATATCTCTAAAAATAGCAAATACCAAGAAAAGAAAATCATGAACTTCGGTTCGAGAAAGACCCTTTTCTTTCTGCGTTCAGGAAAAATAAGTGATGTTTGAGAGATTATTATCTAAACATAAACAGTGAATGAATCAAAAAACTTGGAACACATTGCATGCACGCTGAAACAGCGAATGTCATGGCCAGCCAGAGAAATAAATAGGCAAGGCTTATGTATAAATACAGCCGACCAGCCCTCGATATTTCTTCAATCCCTGCCTCCTGTCAACACAAGCAGTGCTCGTCGGCGCGTCGATCGATCACCATCCGGAACAATGTCGAAAACATTGATGGTTTTCGTGCTCACCGTGATGGTGGTCGGTGCATGTTTTGCCGGTGTACCCACTGTTGCTGGCACCAACTCTCCCTCTCCTGTGGTTGGCTATGGAGCTATTGGTAAAGGTGGCAATCCCGGATGCAGTCCAAACAATCCCAAAGCATGTAACCGTGTGCCAGCAAATCCATATCACAGAGGTTGTGAAAAAGAGGAACACTGTCGCAATGGAGGAGGGAGAAAGCTACTTGGAGAAGGCATTCAAGCGAACGCTCCCATCCATTTTATATAATTCACGGTGCACGTTTTGTTCTCCGGTGCATACTTTACTGTGTTTCATGGCAACCTCAAACTCGAGCTTGCCTTTTTCCGACTGGATTTCCGGTCACATATGTATAGTCGGTGGTGATTTCTGTACTCTGTTACATATATTGCGAGATGGATATATATCCATGAAATAGAAATCAGGGAATATCAATGGACTTATTCAATAATATAGAATAAGCAAGGATCTTGTTGAGCCTTAATTCACTTTTGACTATGCATTGAAACAAAAACGGAGAGAAACAATTTCATTTTATATGGGATTGATCAAAACGACGTTGTTCTGTAGCATTTGCATCTTCTTCCTTGTAATTTGGTTAATCTGGTAGGCATCTTCGAGCAATCGATTATGGTGTTTTAGACCATCTTTAAGGTTGCAACCACCACTGTTTAGCTTATAAACAACCTCTCTATGATGATTAGGTTCACATCTTTAAACAAATAAATATGAAACTCCAAACCTTAAAAATTAGGAAAGAATGGATCCAATCGAAGCCAGAAAGGTATGCAACTTCTTTATCAAGTTGAAATGGTCTCAAGCGAATGACTTAATTACCTTTTAAAAATATATTAAACTTGCGCAAAGGGTCTATTTCAATTTTTAGGTACAATAAAATAATTGGATTACCCTTAAAATTAAAAAAGATATCTCAAGATGGCATTGAAAGGCATTTCTTTCTTTTTATTATGTTTTTCTCTTATAATTATATTCACTTATAGGCTATTGTTAATTTGACTAATTTAAATATTATTTAAAAAGTGGTTAATTTTGTGTTGCAAGTGTCAGGATGTGGACGGTCTTTGAACACTTTAAGTGGTGTTTATAAGGTTGTCTCGTAACTTAATTTTGTCTTTTGTGGCAGTGTTTGAATCGTATTCGTAGCTCCTTTATGACGTGGCAATGCTTGATGTCTCTAGTTTGGTTTGAATGACCTTTTTCTTTTTTATCCTTTTTTTCTTTTCGATTTTCATGTTTGACCCTTTAATATTTTAAAGCAACTCTTCAATTTATTTATTTTTAAAAAAAATAGTCTTTTCTTTTTATTACTATTCGTTTATACGAAATAATTTATGAAAAGGAATTTTTTTTCAATTTAATCCTCATTTAATATCTTCTTATATTAGATTTAGTCCCTATTTTTTTATTGCTATTTGTTTTACTTGAGATATTTTTTAAAATTAATCTTTTTTATTTCATTCTTCTTCAGTTTTTATCCTATCAAATTTAATCCTCATTCTTTTTATTGTTAATTGCTTTACTTTGATAAAAATTTAAAATTACTATTTTTTTAGTTCCATCATCCAATATTAAATTTGTTATAAATTGAACATCTTGATTGTGTTGAGGATTAGGATTTCACAGATTATGAATTTGAGAGATTAATTTAGATTTAGGGGATTCACTCGGGGTTGCTTTGTTTTTTTCCTTTTTTAAGCTTTTTTCCTTCAATATTTATTTAATTAAATATTAAGCTTCAATATTTTTTTATTAATTTGTATTATATTTTCACTAATTTTGAAAATAATTTGGGTTATATCACCCTTTAACATTTGGTTATTTGATATTTTTCTTTTATCAAATATCATAGATAAATTTACTTTTGTCACAAGCTAAAATTTGTTTTTGTTGCCATTAAGCTCCTTAATTTTATTCAATTTATTTTTGACAGGATTACTCAAGTATCACAACTTGGTTGTAAGTTTTACATGTTAATCGAGGTAGATTCAGTTGAGTTTTTTAAACTTTTTTGGATTATATATTTTTTCTTCAACTTTAACCCTTTTTTTGTTTGCTGGAAATTAAACTTTGATTGTTTTTTTTTTTTCTGTGGTTAATTTTTTCTTCATTATCAGATAAAATGCTTTGGCATTTGTGTTTTTAATTGATTTTTTATTTTAATTTTATCCTTCAATATTTGATTAACTAGAAATTAGTTTTCATGTCTTTTTTTTTTACACTTTTCTTTTGTACGGTTTTATCTCAATCTTATGTTTTTGATCACGGAGATAGTAGAAAAACCTAATTTCACTTGGGTTTTTTTATTGTTAATTTTTAAAAAAAAAATTATAATTTCATCATTTAATATTAAATTGTTTGATAATTAAGCTTTATGATTTTATTTGATTTTCTTTTGACGGGTTACTCCGGTGTCACAATCAAGTCGTATATTTGACATACTAACATAGATGTTCTCGGATCGAGTTTTTAACCTCTTTTGTTGATAGTTTTTTTCACTTTATTTATTATTATTATTATTATATTTTTTGTGTGTGATATTAAAATAGTTGAGCTTATTAAACTCAATTTAGTCAACAACTAAAGTTTCGATAATTCTTTCTTTTTTATAACATTTACATCGCATTACGATTTTTTTGGTTGAAAAGAAGGGATCTGCCACCACCTATCTAGTAATTACCAAAAGAAAGTTTCACTTACATGGTATTTTTATGAACCTTTGTTATTTTATCACACTATGAATAAGACGCTTATAAGTTATTTTTTCAACTTGATTTTTCTAAATATCATCACAGTACGTTTAAAGGAGTAAAAAATAATTTAAAAAAAAAACAAGAAATTTAACAATTTGAAAAGGATAAAAGTTTTTCTTATCACATAATGGCATCCTAATCTCTACTTCCTAGCTTTTCCCCTCTATTATACAACGACTTTGGAAAAGATAAATAACAAGCCTGCTGCACATACAGGATGATCCACAAGACAAGCAGTACTGTCTGAAACTAGCCGGGCCAAGACTTGACCACTTTTGCGAACCCTAACCCTTGTGGGATTAGCTTCGGCTGATTCTACCAGAGGCTTTCGGGCAGCAACATCTGGGATTATGTTTCAGTAAAATCTGTGCTTGAATCAACAAGTAATGACCTAAACATGGATTAAGATTTCTCAATCTGTGCAAACAAAAACAAGTTCTGGGTGAAATTTAAGTTACAGAATTACAGTACTGCTACATAAAGTCGTGTGTAAATCCCAACAGAATCCTACAAAGCGCAAGCAAAAGCTTGTTTTATAATCAGAAATCTACACGATATAGCCTGAAGAACATCCTCTGAATTCATCTCTGAGAGAGGAAGTAAATGGCATGGATGCTATTAGCCAACTCTGCTTCCCCTTTCCCTTTCATCCAGACTCGATGAAGCTAATGAAGAAGATGAAAATAAAATTGTTAGGGTTATATATGGAGCGTAATACCTTCGAAAGCATAGGTGTATGTGCTTGACAGAATCCGAACCCTCTTGTTGGGTGCCAAGTTATCTACAACCAGAGAACAGTTGACATTAACCATAAACTGTCTTAATGCAAGACTTTTGACCATCACAGAAATAGGTGCCTTGACGATTACAAGTAAAGGGATCCTTCCTGTCTCCCTGTTGTCCATCAGAGCTTCTTGAAGTCCTGAACCGAACTCGCTTTTTCCTGTCAGGACGACACGGATCATGGTTGTGTTCTGGAACGGTTGGTGAAAGGCAGGAAGCTTGCCAGAACAGAGAGTTGAATCTGAATAGGCTACAACAACTGAACTATCCTTGCCATAGGTGAAAGCAATGTCTTTGTTAGGATTGTTAGATTTCACGACGACGACAAACTCGGTGTAGAGGCTGAAATCCGGATCCATGGTGAAAGCATTGACCTCGAAACTTTCGACATTATATTGAGGCATTTTAGGGTTTAGTGTTACGTAAAGAACTGCGAGAACGCTAGCAAGAACGATGATCACAACAATGAAGAAGCAGAGGCAACAGCATACACATTTTAAACAACAATGGCCGTGAGAATGATGATGGTTTGAATGGTATCTAGGAATGTTACGCCTTTGAGGAGGAGGCCTTACGCTTGAAGAATTACTATTGTTGAGCATAACATATTTTGATGGGTATGCAGGGGCAGCTTCCATTGCTGCCTCAACATCAGATGGATGCACCCTGCGCTGAGCATAGTCCATACAAGAATACAGAAGAAGAAAGAAAAGCCCTTTTCCCTTCTCATCCAAGAATCTAGAATGTGGAGGTACAGAGGAGACAGGGGACCTTTTCTGGGGGAATTTTGCTCCAATTTTTTTAAGGAATTGTTATATAATTGGCATGGTCGTTAGATAACTCTCCATTTCTCTATTTTTAGCACAAACGATCTGGGGCTGCAGCTGATATTTGTTAAGACCATCCAAGGAGGAGCCAATTCAGGAAAATCTAACAATTCTTTGCTAAATCATTGTTTAAAAAGCTTGGCTTACATAGAAAAAACCAGTTACTCATAATAAATGGTAGCTACCAATGACAAATTGCAGCCTGTCATTACAGTCATAAATGGTGAATGATCGTCCTATATATAACTATAGCCACCCAAAAGAAATGACAGTTTGGAAAGTCCAACTCCAATCTATATAGTGAAAAAACATTCTCTTGGAGTTGCAGATTAGTCCAGGCATTTTCCACACTTGACACACAGAAACACTTGGAGCCATTGGAACTATGAATGGGAACCACATCACATTATGAACCTAAATCGTAGGATGTAATGAAAATTATGAGGAAATTTATAGGAAGCGTTTGGTAAGTGAGACTGAATAAGACAAAAAAAGATGCTTTACTAATCAGTTCAGAAAATGGAGAAAAATTAAAAACCTAGCAAGACTTGCTGAGTTGCAAAGGAGAGGAAGCAGAGATTGATGATTTGGAATTACAAGATTTTAGAGCATTTCCCCTCATAAACGAAACTGCTGATAACACAGCCATCCTAACCTTAACCACCACCTTCTTCAGCTTCAACGATCTTGATCTTCTTCTTCTCAACTCGGTTCCTGAAGCTAACCTGTAAGACTTCAGAAAAACCTGTCGTTGCTTTGCCCTTGCACTTCTGTGACCCATTTCACGAGGATCATTGTCAGGCAGAGCACCATAACGATCCAATGGCTGATAACCCTTTAATATACGGCCAAATTCTTTTGCTATGGTGTCATGAACAAGGGTAGTGGTGTTCATGTCTCTATAAACAGAGGAACAGAAGACAAGATCTTGATCCTTGGGGGTAAGTGCACTGATATATAGACCTGGAAAAGGAGTTTACGTTTGAAAATTTATTACATGTGTCGTTTCTTGGCAGCCGTACATGAATTACTATATTTACAGGAATTCAAAACCTAGTCTTCGATGTTAAATAGGCAATGAATTTGTGCATTAACCTTCCAATTTTGACCGTTGACAAACAAGGTACCGTGTATATTCAGAGTATAGTAAGCATGAAATTGAAAATATATATTCAGAGTATAGTAATTAAGCCTCCTATGTTAACCTCTCTGTCGGGTAAAATGTATTTACATGGATTGGTGTTTATGTTTTCTTCTTTTTTTTATTATATGATGCAAAATATGGATTATTATTATTAATATGATGCAGAAATGGATTATTTTTTTAGCCCTCGAGGGAAAAAGGGTAATTAGTGTTTCAAGGGTACCAATTAACTACTATGTAAATACATTCTCTGTACTTCATTTATTGTTTGATTTATAAAAAAAACAAATATGAAAATAAAATAATGTTTAATGAAAATCAATCACATTTAATTGGATAAGTATTATTATATATGGTAATATATTTAAGTATTCACAATAAATTTTATTTGAAAAAAGGAAGTTGAAGATTGATTTACATCATCAAATGATTCTCAAATATTGCTCTAAAAGTATCCATTGTTTGTGCACAATTTTTTTAATTTTTCGAGGTTTGGTAGCATGAATGTTAAGTAAATTTGTTTTTCATATTGTAATCATGAACCTGTTTCAAAATTCAGAGATGGTGAATTTAATATAGAAAGCAATAAATATTTACAAGGAAAAAAAAAATAAAAAGGGGGTGGTGAATCTGTAACATGCAGCAATTAGGGCTCTCTGCAGCAGAAATCATCTCCCTACAACGATCTCAGTCCGGACTTGAAACGATTCGTGGAGTGAATTCTCTCTTTTCTCTTTTAAGAATCTTTCCAAAGGATAACATGTTAACAATTGCATAAGCTTTGTTTATTTATAGGAAGAAAATAGTGATACTCACAGGTCTAATAACTTATGGTCTTCAACTTTATTTTGTTTTGACCATATCAACTAAACATGCTTTAGATTTTCTTGGAAAAAAAAAAGAAAAAAAATGTAGCAAGAGATGATGCAACAAGAATGGAGAGAAAAAATAAATGGATCAAATCATGGTATGACTGTCACCACTAAAACTTACCACTGGCAAATCAAAAACCAAGAGAACGAAAACTCGACCGGATATATCTGATACAATTTGTCCCAACGCCGGTTGCTAGCGACGGAAAGTTACTGTTGCTGTAGTTGCATGGCCATCAAGATGGAATGATAAAAAGGATTGCAGAAGGTGGCTAGGATATGGCAGCAGCTTCTTTGGCACTTTCTTTCACCATTGTCTTGACAAAGAGTTCCCCTGCTCTGTAAGAGGATCGAACCTGAAAAATAAAATCAAAAGCTCTTGTAGGTAAATTTAAAAAGGTTCGATGGAGTGTAAAACATTGAACTTGAAGCAAAACCACCATGCATAAGCTCGCAAGCTTTTATTATAGAGGCAGACTGAAATTTAGACCTAAGTTTGAACAGTCAGGATTTTAATGAACACAAATGGATTTGAACAGGGCTGCATTGACGAATTATAGCACTAGCAATTAGCCTGTCTTCCCATTTGTTGTTCGTGTAAGAACACAAATGTTGATGTCTATAACCTCCAATGCAAATAATTATTAAATTACTTACCAGAGGTCCACTAGCCACATAACGGAATCCAGTAGACTCTCCATACTCCTTCCAATAAGCAAACTTCTCAGGTGAAACATACTCCTTAACCGTTAAATGTAATGGAGTGGGCTGCAAAAGATAAGCAGTTTCATATTGAGAGCTAAGGCTACCAGAGTCAAATAAATACATCACCACGATATAACATGACAGCTTAACAAATGCCTTGGCAGTGTTGAACTGAAACCATCTTTTGGCAATATGAGAATCATTCAGGCAGCAAAACACTGGACTATGGAAAGCTTTAATAGTTTTACGTGATTAAGAAAGCAGTGGCCTGATTCTTGGCATAACATGTAAATTACTCGAGCTAAATAGCATAAGAGCATACTGGCACATAATTTACCTGTAGGTATTGTCCAAATGTTAAAATATCAACATCTATAGCCCTTAAATCAGCCATGGCTTCCTTCACTTCATCATCAGTTTCTCCCAGACCCAACATTATAGAAGTTTTTGTTATCATTCCCTTCTTACTGATTTTTGCATGTTTCAAAACTGATAAACTCTGTTCATACCTGCATTTCCCATGCTAAAAATCAGGATCAAAATTAGCATTCACAATAAGTTTTCTTGAAAGAAAGACCAATTTGCATAAGCTTTCTTCCTACAAGTACACCAAGCCTGGATTTGGTTTGTTCATGCAAATTGTCCTGTTCTCAACAAATAATAGAACGGGACAATCTATTATAATTATAAAATATAATTTTCCTAAACAAATAAATACCAACTCCCATTGTTGCCCTTGATTCTCCATGAGCTTGATTTGAAGATAATTGTGAATGCTATATGCTAAATATTGTTTATATTTTGCATCATGAGTAAAGTCAGAAATAGCCTAGAGCAACAAACCACCAGAAACGTTTGATTTTGTTTCAACTTTTGTCTTTTGCATTCAAATACTATAACCTGATCATTAAATACAACCATGGCTGGTAAGCTTCAAAACACAAAACAACTGATATGATGTTGACAGATCCATGTTTTGTGCTTGTACAAAAGAAATAACAAGCCACTCACCCAGCTCGGGGATCTCTAACAATTCGTTGGAGGCGCTTTACAGTCTCAACATTGTGGGCAAACACATCCAATCCTGAATGTACCAGAGTATCTACAGCCTTTAGGTCACCTCCGAAATCAGAAGTTAAGCATTCAACCATGATCTCTGGCTTCAGTTCCTGCAGAAAAGGTGTACAGAATCCAATATGTGATTCATGTATTCTGAAACAGTAAATAGGAGCATGATGGCCATAAAGTAGGCCTGATAACATACATACCTTCATGGTTCTAACAGTTTGGGCAAAATGCCCACTTCCCCCATCTGGTATATCATCACGATCTACACTTGTTATAACAATGTAATCCACGCTACATAATTAGGAAAGAAGAAACATGCTCTGTTAGTTTGGTGCTTAAAGCAAGTTGAAGACTATAGCATGAACCACTGTCTATCTTTTCATTTCTTCTTACATATTGAAGGAAATGGTATTTTGAGAAACACTGGAAAAACAAATTAAAAAAGTCTTTCATTTGAAGACTATAGTATGAACCACTTTCTATCTTTTCATTTCTTCTTACATATTGAAGGAAATGGTATTTTGAGAAACACTGGAAAAACAAATTAAAAAAGTCTTTCATTTGATCATCTAAAACATGCTTGTAAACAGTACAGAAACAACTTTCCATAATTAATTCTAAGAAACAAACTCACCCCCAACTTGCAATAGCCAAAGCAGTGTTAAGTGGCTCCATGGGGTCAGGAGGAGGAGGGGTTTTGCTGGTTTTAACAGCACAAAATCTACATCCACGGGTACAGGTATCACCTAAAACCATAATAGTTGCTGTTGCAATTCCATCCCCACCTCCATTCCAACACTCTCCAATGTTGGGGCATTGAGCTTCTTGGCAAACAGTGTTGAGATTCAAGCGAGAGATAGATTCTTTTACCTCTTCAAATCGTTCTCCTTGAGGAGCTCTCTGCCTCAACCACTCTGGCTTCTTCACATTGGGATCTCTCCCAGTGTATGGCCCCATCTTTCCACCACCTGGATAAGGGTATGGGCCCTTCTCCTTGTTCTTCAAATCCACAGACGCTGATGATGTGGAGCCATTATTGATAGCGGTAGAAATTTGTGGGTGTTTTGCATCATTTTTTGTCGAAGAGGGATAATCAACAGATTCACATCGAATTTTTGAATAGGAGCAAAAAAAGGAGGATTTAGATATAGGGGATTTGGGAATGGGAATTGACAATGAGAATGAAGGTTTTGAAAGAGATTGCTCTATCATTTTTATTTTTATTTTCTGAGTTATTCTTTGATTCAAATCAAGAAAAAAAGGACTCTTTTCTCTTTTGATTTATTCGCCTGAGTAGCAGCTGCTGTAATATATCTAAATGCTGTCAATCAATGGTGCCTGTGTCCACTCGGAAGACATTGTATGGATCAGAATTCCATCTAGTTGTTTTGCTACAGAAAATCTACAAAGTCCATTCAGCTTTCAGGAAAATTACACACTATAACACCTTTAACTCAACCTGCCACCAAGCACATCATCTATCATGACAATGAAACAAGTGTCACTGATGCATTATCAAATCCAAAGATACAGTATATCAAGCTTCAAACTTTAACATTTCCATGAATCTAACATTTTGATTACAAGAATTTCAAGGCATCACAAAATGCATAACTATATATCTAATGCAAAAAACGCAATGATTTTTAATCAAAACATCAAATTAATTACCAAATTATTCAAAACCCATCTCCACAGTCAAACTATACTGCACATTTTTCAAATATATACAAGCATCAAAGACTAAAACCCAAAAAGGTTATCATATTGCAAGTTCACATAGGCATTTTGACAAACAACAAAAGCCCATATCATCATTCATTTCACATACATACGAACAAAATGCA
Source organism: Salix caprea (assembly GCA_964035475.1). Lineage (NCBI taxonomy): Eukaryota > Viridiplantae > Streptophyta > Magnoliopsida > Malpighiales > Salicaceae > Salix > Salix caprea. The sequence goes on from OZ037746.1 coordinate 15,871,404, forward strand.
AGCACAAACCCACCTGTGATAAGAGAAATCTGTGTACAGGCATTATGTTTGATGAAATGATATGATGCTGGACTTTGAAAGAGAGGGCTTTTGTTTTGGGTCTTTGAGTTCTATGTCCAAACAATAGAAAGACCTTTCTGGTTGTTGTTGGTAGTTGCAACTGTGATAGAGCAGTTGGTAATGGCAGGCAGCGATCACACCAATGCCTTTGGCAGACAACATGTCTTTCGAGAGAGAGAGAGAAACACAATAATAAGAATAGGTGACTGTTTAATAGCATTATTTGTAAATTGTTTTTTCTTTAAAAATATAATTTTTAATATTAACATATTAAAATAGAAATGATCTAAAAATATTAAAATAATTAATTTAAAGTAAAAATAAAAATACAAAAATTTCATTTTTTTTCAAAGAAAATTTTAAAATGCAGTGTCAAAGAAGACTTATATGGATTATATGAAGATAAAAGATGAATTACTCCCTGTATATTAAATATTGGTTTGGTTTGGGAGTATGGTTAAAATTGTTATTTTAAATATTTTTATTTAAAAATATATATATATATATATATATATATATATAATATTTTTTTAAAATACAATGTCAACAATCATTAAATTAAATTAAATTACGAGGATCAGAATAACATTTCTAATAATTATTATAACAAGTACCCTTCATAGCTTATTGAAAGTAATTAATTACTTCTTGGAGTACGAAATCCAACTAAATAAATTTTTGACGTGTATTAACCATCCTCAATTTAATTGTTTCTTTTAAAAATAATCCTTTTTTTTTTTCAAATCAATTTTTTATCCTACCCGCGTCTCTTATTTCAATTAATTTTTCAAAAAAAAGAAGAAAATAAATAATAAATAATTTGGAGAAGAACATCAATTCACAAAAGGCTTGAGTAAAAACCAAACTTTAAAATATAAATACATACTTATCTAACTCGCTTGGCTCGGGGAGTCGACTTAACAGCTTGTTGACTTGAAATGTATTTAGTCGAAGAGATAATATTGATGTAAAATAAATTTATTTTTGAGATTTTTAATTAAAAATTTGGGCGATTGCTGCTTCTGTTTTTTAAGAGCTCGTATACTCTAAGACAAAAGTTTTATCCATTTATAGATGGAACTTCAACTACAGCTAAGTTTAAAGGGAAATTACAAGTAGTGACATAAAATAAATGAAAATATTTATTTTTAAGTTGTTTTTGGAGACAATTTCTATATTTTTTAAAGAATAAATATATAAAAATATGTTTTCTTTATTTCTATTAGCTTTAAAAAAATCATTTCACTTGAAGAATAACAAAGGAAAAAAATAAGAAAGATTATTTTTCAAATGATCACTAACACAAAAGGACTAAATTAAAAATAATAAAACAAGAACAAAATAGAAAATAATAAAAATTAAAAACAAAAACTAAGAGCATATACATATAAACATGGACAAAAATAAACACTATTTCATAAATATATATAAAAAAAGGAATTAAAATAAAATCAAAAATTCAAAATATAAGTACTGAAATGAAAAAACAAATATGATTAATTTAAATCAAAGGTCAAGATTGAAAAAAAATAATCAAACTTCTATACCAAAAATATTAAGGGATTTAAAACAAATCCCAAAATTAAAAGAATAAGAACTGAAATGCAACCAAAATATATAATCAATTTCAATTGAATGATAAAATTAAAAAAAAAAATCAAACTTTTATATCAAAAATATTAAAGGATTTCAAATCAATCCGAAAATTAAAAGAATAAGGACCAAAATGAAACTGAAATATATAATCAATTTCAATTGAAGGACGCAATTGAAACAAATCAAAACTTATATAACAGAAATAAGGATCATATAAAATAATCAAAAGATCAAGGACTCATATGAAAACAGCATAAACAAAGGGGATTGTGGTGTTATTTAGCATGCAGGAGAGAGAAAAGGGGGAAAAAGATCAACTGACCACCATCAAGTCATTGGCCACCATGTGATGCCACGCGCCACACCATGAGAAAGAGGACATGACAGCGCATACGAAGGGACACCGAATGAACTTTTTTTACAATCGGAAGACGTCGCACGCGTTGCCTGAAGAGTGGATGAGGTAGAGTACCGTTGGCTGATAGACGCACCAACAGTATTCGACATAAAATAATAATATAAAAATGGTAAATTACTAAAACACTCTTACAGCCAACTCTTGATTTTTTTCTTATATGAGGCCATATTCGTATTTATACATTTTTTAAAATATGAAATGCCTCAAACACCCCCACATGCAACTCTTGTGTTTTGTCTTATTTAAGTGTAAAAAAATTATTTTACTATGCAATGAAAATATGAAATTACAGTGATATCCCTGTGGAAACTCTTGGTTTTTATCTTATTTAAGGATATTTTAGTTATTGTACTATGTACAAAATATAAAAAATCAATAATACCCCTGAGTTCAAGACTTCAATTACTGTTCACTGGAAAGTAAAATAATAATTTTATTATTACAATATACAGTATATGTCTTTATTGCTACAATAATTAACAACGGTATAATTTTAATATTTATGAAAAAAATCAGATATGTGCCAACATGTGGGGAAGCAAAAACAGCATTAATGGCAGTCACATAACATCTACAGTATCAAATTTATTAGCTCCCACAATAACTCGAATCTATGCAGAAATTCAATAAAATTTGAAAATCCCTCGAAACATTTATTGCTATGCAAGCAATGCCCTAAGTGCATTAGTCAGAAAGTCACGTAAAAAAAGCAATTGAATTCAGTCAATCCTTCCACAAGCTCCATTCTATATGTTTATATAGATATCATTCTTCTCCCATGGAACCAAACACATACATGCTAGGGCTCGAGTCCTGTGAATATTGCTTGGCACACACTCTTGCCTGTGATTTGCTTCAATACTTTCCTTTTTCCCACCTCTTTATATATATATATATACATTCCTGTGCTTCCACTCTCACACCTTCGTCTCAAGTTTTCTTCCGGCACTCCATTAATTACCAGAGCCATGAAGGTTTTTGTTGCAGCAATAGTCACTGCTCTCATTTTTCTTCCTGCGGCCATTTCTGCGAGGCACATAGGCAGGCCACGAACACGTATGAACCTCTCGTTTGCTCCTTTTGCTTCATTTTTCTGAGAAAAAAAACACAATTCAAACTTATTTGTATGCATATTATGGTGTTAACTCTTGATACATTCTGGAACTGAGACTTCGATTCTTCTCCCTTTTTGCTAGGGTTTCTATATATGGATACTAATATTGTTCCTTTTAAATGCTAATTAAACAGACCATGGGCACCACCATTCGACACAGCCTCGAATTAATGAGGGGACAGTGGAAAAACCCAGTTTCTACAGGGAAAGATGGCCGACAAAGAGAAGGGGCGACACTGTCCAGATTGCAGGGTCGAGGTTGCCTGATTGCTCTCGTGCATGCGGCTCATGCTCGCCATGTAGGCTAGTAATGGTCAGCTTTATCTGTGCTTCAATTGAAGAGGCTGAGACCTGTCCCATGGCTTATAAATGCATGTGTAATAACAAGTCTTACCCTGTCCCATGACCCTCTTTTTTCTTTTTTCCCTAAAATTGTCTAACCAGTAGATTTAGGTGCCCATGTTCATGTTCATGTTCATGTTCATGTTCATGCCTGAATTTGTGTAATCAGAGAGGTAGTTAGTTGATTAGTTTCCTTTAGCATTAATTACGAGATCATTGATATTGTTATTTGCTAGCTTTTCAATCTATTATTTGTTTAATTTAGGCCTTGTTTAGTGTTTTCGTCAATGTTTGGCTATAGTAGAAATCTAGTGGATAAAATTCACTTTTTAAGTCAGAGAAATATAAATTGTGAATGAAAGAAGATATTTCTGAATTTAAAGAACCAAAAACAATTTCCATGAAGTTTCCTATTAAGATATATTAAGATAGATAATAATTACTCGAAATAATAAATTTTCACCCAAATACTCAACCCCATGTTGAAAATAAATGAAAAATGAGCCATGGTTATTAACCTTTGCAACCTTTACATTATGAGCAGTAAGGTGGTAATGGCCAATGGGCCTCATTCAGAACATGGCCGACTTGTCATTCAAAAGCAAAACCAAAAACAAAAGGATGCTTCCGACCTGCCGGATTCGAACCAGCGACCTAAGGATGGCTAATCGGATTTTACCCACTACAGTCCTCCGCTCTACCAACTGAGCTAAGGTCGGATGCCGATCGTACGGGTGGGAAATAACTATATGTTACAATATAAAATATATAGATTCTGATACATTCATTTCGATCTACCTTTAGGTTTTGATTTAATTTGAACATTAGGTCAGTTGGATCTTTAAGTTGCAATAAAAATAATTAACTAGAACGTTAGGATTCGATTTTACTTTATTAAAAAATTATATAATTCATTGGCTACCACAGCTAGGCTGAGTTTTACAACTACGAAGCCCACCACATTGGCTAGTAAGTAAAAAGACTTACTCAGCACAATTGAAGTTCTTGGAGATGGGAATTTCCGTTTGAATCTTGCACTTTGTGGGCAGAGAAGAGGCAGCGTAACCGTTAATACCTGAGATGGGAGCGGCGGCTGCTTTGACGTCGTGCTTATCTGCAATGGTTACAGCACTGTAATCACCCGGCCGGCACAACATTGTGGCGGAGGGATATCGCCGGCTTTTCCAATAAGATAGGAAACACAAGCAGCCAAGTCTGAGCTCACGTCCCCGCAGCTGATGGCGGCCTCTCCTGTTTCAGCTACATATTTTTTGCTTCTTTCTTCTCTAATTTCTTGAAATGTCACCTGCTTTCCGTGATTAGCAAAGACGAATTTCCGGTAGGGTTTTGGCTCGCATTTCTCTTCCCGAGAATCTTACCGGGCTCCATGAGGAATGATTTTTAGAAATGATCGATTGGCTGTAATGTTCAACCAGACACAAAGAAGGATGGTGATGGGCTGAGTAAAAGCCCAGTGTCCGCCATTACGGTCCAATTTGTAGAGTAGAAGGTATTATTTTTTGAATCTCCATTCTATAATAGCAGTGATTAAAATGCAATCACATACACGAAATTACCCCACTAGAGCTTTAAAAATTCAACCCGTGACCTTGACTAAAATACGTGTTGAAAATGTTAAGAATAACAAGATTGTGAATTTTCAATTTGAAATTTTCATGATTTATTTATAATCATGAATCTTGTCTTTTATAAAGACAAAGGGTCAAAGTCAATTTTATCATTATATTATTTTGAGTTATATTATATTTAAAATAATACATATTGGATCAATATAAAATATCAAAGAACTCATATTAGATGATGAAAAAATTCTCAATAAAGTGTTATTTGCACCCAAGCATATTAAACTCAATTATGGAAGTCCAAACATGACTTGAGTTATTTATTGTATTGAGTTTAACAACAAAAAATAGATCGAATTCAAAAATAAAGATGATAATAGTTTGCAAAAAGGAAAAAATAACAAACTTTAATTATGAGATAACATGATCTTAAATAATGATATTGAGACAACAAAAAAAAAAGATCTAAATCAACCCAAATTAACATGATCTTAAATAATGATATTGAGATAACAAAAAAAAATGATCTAAATCAACCCAAATTAATATGAAAAACTCATAACTCGGGTTATAAGACCTTATTAATTTCATAAAAGAAAAAAAATATATATTAATCGATCGCAATCCCTAATAATTCAAATATAAAAGGATAAAATTAAAACAAAATCAACAAGAAAAGCCTTAAAAAATAAAAACCCGCAAACCCAAATGGGAGGCAATTGCAGTCTTCAAGCGGTATGTAAGGTATATCATGGAGATATTAGAAGTGTCACTCCACGATTTTATTTATGGTGCGACAAATAAAAAAGTGTTAATTATAATTTCAAATAAATTAAATCTAGAGGGGTTAAATTGAAGAAAAAAAAGAGTCAAGGCTTGTATGTACGTGTCATAGCAAAGAATTGGTGGTTGCGTTTTTTATATCCAAATTATTTTTATTTTGTGCATGGTTTTAATATAATGATACCAAACACACACAAAAAGCAAGAATTCCACAACACAATAGATTTTTTTTTTCTCACAAGAATACAACTGATCCTAGTGATCTATGAAGCCCTTTACTAATAGTTATTGGTCCCTAGGGATTTGAGTTGCGTGCCCTAAAGGGCACAAAGGCTAGACGACATGGCAGTCGTTCATATTTAGTGTAAGTACTCTCCATGCCTTGACAAGAATGGCAAAGTCACAACTCCTTTAATAGTAAAAGGCTTCTAATTTATACAATAAATTTCGAGTCCGAAACAGTCATTGTTTTACTCGTTTATTTGAATCTACAAAATATATTTTTCAAGAGATGGGGTTTCCCGCATCCAAAAAATATACCATTTTACTAAACACATCTACCTATTAAAGTAATTATATATATATATATATATATACACACACACACACACACATTTAATAGTAAAAGGCTTATAATTTATACAAGAAATTTTGAGTTCGGGTCAGGACGTGTATCTGTTGTAAAAATTTAAAATAGTCATTGTTTTACTCGTTTATTTGAATCTATAAAATATATTTTTTAAGAAATGGAGTTTCCACGCATCCAAAAAATATATCATTTTACTACACACATCTACCTATTAAAGTAATAATATATATAATTGTCAATACCCAACTAAATTCCAAGTGCTATTGATTTTCCGATATGTTTTGCCACAAGAAATTTACTCTTGACCACAAGTTCGACAAATTAGGGTAACTTTTGTTTTTTATTAATCAGAGAAAAAATATGTGGTTATTCTAGTTATTTTTTTGCATTGAACTCGTATATAATTGTGTTTAAACGTTGATTTTGTAAGAGTTAAAATAACATGTTTTTTATTCATAAAGATATTTTCTTATTTTACAAGTAAAAATGAATCTCAAAATAGTTTTATTATATATATATAGTAAAAAAAAATTATTTCTTAATCTTTTTTTAAATCATGCGTAAGCGACTACGGGATCTTTGAAATAGAGTAAGATTATGTTTTTAAAGTCTTTTTTATTTGAAAATGTATTAAAATAAATTTTTCTTTCTTTCAAAAAACTCTTAAAACGTAAAATCAAACGGGTAATCCAATACATGACCAGGAACTAAAGTGGTTTGTATCCACTGACATGAGCTTCAATGCAAGCACACATAAGCATGCACCCCAAGTCATTGGCAACAAGCATGTGTTAATGGGCAATAATTGTTTAGAAATTGCAGCCGAAGAAGTCAATAACAGACTTATAGTGGGATTTTATAGCAGCACTATCAAGAACCCATTTTTATAGACTCATCTTCGAGCTTCAACATTTTTTTGTAAATATTAGATTTTTTTATTTATGGATATTTTACAAAAACTAAACTCGTCATTATGGCTATTAAACTCGTGTTAGTCCCAATTGATCTGATCAATTATTTTAATATATTTCTAAACGAAAAACACTTTTAAAAACAACTTTAACCAAACTCACAAGTCACTCATATGCCACTATAAGTGATTCATGATGCAAAAAAACAATAGATTTATAATAATGATCACGAGAGAGTGTTGTGCTGGAAAATCCAGAAGCACATTCACACGCCTGTAAGTTGCTGTAACTTTAGAGACATGCAGGGAGCTTTCAAAAGTAGCAGTAATTTCCTCATTTTCAACGATTTCATAACTCTCAAGAAAAAGTGTTGCACAATATTAGAAAGTTCAAGAGACACTAATCCTATATCTCACAAGGACCTCGTCCATCACTATGCACAGATGGCCCCATTTACCTCTTCAACAGCAGAAGAAGAGGATTCACTCAAACTCGCATACCCTATCCGCTAATCAAACCTCGTCGAAACTGGCTGGCTGAAACCTGAGCATGGTTATGAGAAAGAACTAACTAGAGTCCTCAGACACGACGTCCACGCTATCGCGCTGGAGATCGAACAAAAAGAGGAGGATTTTAGTGATTAAAAGGGGAAGTAACAGAGGTGAAATCTTAGAGTTAAGGTCTTAGTTAATCCTCGTGAAGTAATTGAAGTCATGATGCTGGACCATTAGTTGCTTTAGCCAAGAATCTGCCACGCTTAAAAGTGACACTAGCCTATCTTGGTCCTGGCCGCAATTGCCTGAGACCCACACGTTCCCTTGCATCTTGTAAGTGGCCAGACCAAATGGAGGGAGAGTGATGATTTCCCCCTCCTTTCGCTTCTTTGCCGGACTCTTAATGTCATCTTCTACGTCCATATCTGAAGGCATAAACATCCATTAAACGCGTGCTAAATAAGCTAATCAATCAGTTTATTCAAAGCCTTCTAAATAAAGATCAGAGAATGGGGCTGGAAAAAAGTACCTTGAAAAGATGATGAAAGGGTGTGGTAAGTGAGGAAGCATGTGGACAAGTCCTTTATGGTTCTTCCCATTGGAATGTGATAGATAGGGTACCTGCAGATAATTGATCACAAATGCTTCAGTATTATTGATATAAACATGTTGATGGGTTGAGAAAGAATCATTCACTGAAGCTCATCAGGAAACTCCCATTAATTGTGAATAACAGGATAAACAATTAGGCACCATGTTAAATGTTTAGTTAACTTTATTATTTTGATTACTTGTCGTGTGAGTTTCTGTGAGAGAGAGATTGAGAAACCAACCAGGCAACTGCCATCCAACTAGCCGGTGAAAGATCTACATTTCTCAATGTCATTAAACCCGGAAACTGTCGAGCTAATCCATTAATCTGCAAGCAAAAGTCCAAGGTGTCACAGAATCCAAGCTTTTAAGCAAAGCGAAGGAATCAGAACATTTAACAGTCAAAATCAACCCTGATTTTAAGAACTCATTTAGTTGACGGTCTTATGGGTTCTTCTTCCAAACAACGATATAAAGTAAAAGTGACAATACCGATTGAATGTGAGAATATATGCTCAGGAAACACTATGATGAACTCAACAATGAAGATATGAATCTATTAGCTTAAGACATTGTATTTCTTTCTTTTCTTGTACAAAAGTCAAAAGTTGCAATTCCTCTTTACAAGATTCCTATCATGAAAAGGATGTGGAATGATTCTCAACAAATCAAATGTAGTTTTGCTTTGTCTTGATCATTCATAATCCTTGACAAATAAAGCTGAAACATGCTAATCAAAGTAGATTGAAAAGGCTACAAGGTGTAAGATTTGCGCAAGAGCAGGAACCAAAAATAAACACCAACCTTATCCATCAAAGGAACTCTTCCATAAGGAGTTGATCTCTCAAAGTACTGAAAATATCGCCGCCCCAATTTATCACTTCTAAGCCAAGGGTTGTCTTGCTCTGACCCTCCTCCTTCTGATGAGCATCCATCACACCTGTCACTCTCACTATCATCACTCAACAAATCGCTGAAAGAGTCTCTCGTTTCACCATCACCAGACTCAGTGTCTTCCCTACAAACAACAAATCAAAGACATTCCAAACATTACTTTCTCGGCCTCGTCTGCTTCAGATGAACACTCAAAATTCACATAATTCACCCTCCCAATTAGTATGTTATAAACTTCCAACAATCATAAATTAAAAAACTTGATCAATGAAAGGACTAATTGCAACAGTACCGGTCACAAAATCAATAAATTTTTAGCTACTCCATCTGGGATTTTGATATATTTCTGTGATCTTATATCTTCAATTAACATAGTAACTTACATATTTCGTTAATTTCAAAAGGATTATTAAAAGAGCTTAAAACCAAGAAAACAAAGCGATACCTGAAACTGTTGACTGAAGACTTGCTTGTATAAATTTGGATAGCAGAGAGGTACGGCACATAGTATTGAACCAAGGTTTCACCATTGTCCAAAGTAATAGGAACTCCAGCCCCATAAGCACTCCATTCATCATAACAATTCCATAGATCACCCAAAGTAAAATACTCCACTGTGTCTCTCTCCCATGGGTTCCATAGGCTGTTTAGATTCCTAATCTCCCTCTAAAGCACAAATACAACAATTAGCCAACAATCACACACAGCTGAATTTGCAGATAACCTCATCAGAAGCAAGACAAAAATAACACAAACCTTGGGGAGGAATTGAGATTGGACCAGCGGAGTTGTGCAATGAAGGAAGGAATCGAGGTTTGATTGCATTGACCCTTTGTCAAAAAACATGATTTCAAATTAAAAAGGACAGGAAATTTCGACTCAAAGAGCCTTCCTCTTGTCCCTTTGAAAACAGAGCAAAAACAGAGGGACAATAGAGAGAAAGGAAGAAAGAGCAGAGAGGATGATGGATTAGAGGGATATGATTTCCCTATTCAAAGAGAGAAACAGAAATTTTAGAGAAATCTATTTTTTGACGTTTGGACAACTAAATATAAGGGGAGAAAATAAAAATAAAAATCTAACTTCTTTTCCTTTTCCTTTATCTTTATCAAACAGAAACTAAATTAAATAAGTCTTTGCTGGCAACAAGAGGGAAAAATGACAACGTTATGATCAAATCTTTTCCCTGTCACCGGAGACTGGAAACTCAGGCAAGATTTTTTCTTCTAATCGGAACACTAAAACCTTCTCTCAGGTGGGAATTACTCCTTGTTTTATATTGTTTTGTTTTTTCCTTGAAGAAAACTCAACCCTTAAACTACAAAATAGTGACACTCTGCTTTGATCAATAATGAAGAAACCAAATTACTTGTCTTGGTAATCAAAGGACACAAACTCAACGTTAATTCTTCAAGTTAAATCAAAACCCAGATATAAAAACACGTTAAATCAACAGAAACAGCAAGAAAACACTCTGGATTTCGAGGGAAGGAGGCAGCGCAAATACAGGAAAGTGAGAAATTAGCTACTCCTCTGATTCTTTTTCTTCTGTCGCTCTATGATCAAGAATGTAGTTCTCTTTATAACAGAAAATGATAAAAAGGAATCAACTTTGTGAAAAGAAAAGCAGAGGGCGAGAGCTTGAAAAATCAGGAAACAAACAAATAACCAAAACAGAGCATGACGATGTCTTGTTGTTTAGAGAGAGATGTCAAGCAGTGTGTAGTCAATTATATTTTATCCGAATGGAAGATAAACAGAGAGCTGTTGATTTCTCGAGAGAGAGAGAGATCGAGAGTGAAAATATGGATACGCAGTAAAGGGTCAGAATACAGGATTTATATCATTTATGGTTCTCATCTCTCTCTCTCAAGGGTACAAATTTTTTCTTTGTTTTAATTTTTTTATGGTTTTGTCGTGGGACTTGGTCCATTGGAATTTTTAGCAACTAGTATACGATCTTAGATTTTTCATTTTCTTTTTAGAATTAATAAACAAAAGCTTGGTTAAGAGAAATCAAGAACAGTTTTTTTCTTATGATGAGGATTTTCTTAACACTTTTTATGTATCTGGATTATATTTCTTTTTTATTGAATATATATATATATATATAATCTTGAAATTCTATATTTACAAAAAAAAAATATTACCTCTTCTTGACTTAAAAACAGGGATGATAATGAAAATAAACTCATAGGGATGATAATGAAAATAAACTCATATAGTCGGAAATCAAATCTTAAAAATGTTCAGCTTCAAGAAGAAAATGAAGAGAAAAATTATGCTCCATTAAATATATAATCTTTCTTTCTTTTACCTGTGGACGCAAGTCATGGGTTGATAAATTGATTGAGTTGCATATTGATGTATTAAAACCGGTATTATGTTTTAAAAACACTTTTGAAAAAAAATACTTTTAAATTATTTTTTTAGTATTTTTAGATCATTTTCATGTGTTGGTGTTAAAAATTATTTTTAAAAATAAAAAATATCATTTTGATGTATTTATGAATAAAAAATACTTTTAAAAGCAATTTCAACTACACTTTCAAACATACATTAAATTAACTAAATTAAATCAACTTTAAAAATATCTATTGATGGTGATGATCTATCACATATTAGGTTGAATTTCTGAATTCAAATAATGAGAGTAAAGAATCTTATGAGTTGTGAGTTGTATAAGATATATTTTTTTATATATAAAATCTAAGGTATATATTTCAGTAATCTCTTAATAATTTTGTTCCAACTCTAATTTCGTTAACATTAAAAAATCTTGATAGCTATTATATTGACAAATCAACTCAAAATTACTAACTATAGAATCTGAAGCTTTAAATTTTATCTACTAATTAATTAATTAATTAATCAATTATATTTTAAAAAAATATAATCAATTTATTAGCACGGGTTCCTCTTATCCTAAATACAAGCACTTAACCCATCTAGAAATGGCTCTAACATTTTTCATCATCCCAAGCGAGGACGGATTCAAGTTCAAAGTCTTTAAAATTTAAATGTCATTCCTAAGACCATGTCCAAGTAAAATTAATGGGAGTTGTTGGAGAAGAAAAAAAAAAGATTTTCACGGAAGTAAAAGAAAAAAATAAGAAAATTTTATTTTAAAACTTAATTAGGCCGATTATTGAATTTAAGATAAGTAGGGGGAGGATCTTCACTAGGATCTTTCTCGGAATGGAAAAGGAAAAGAGAAAGAAAGGCATCTGGGTTAGGATTTCACTTGACCTATCATGGAAAGGAATAAAAAGCGACAACTTATTTTTTATTTTAAAAAAATGCAAGCTTTCCCTAATTTTATTTTTGCAATATTTAGTTTGAGTTTCATTGTTTTTTCAAGACCGAAAGAATAAATATTAAAAAACATAAGTACTCTATTGTAAAAATATAGACAAAAATATAAATATATCATTTATATATATATATATATATATATATATATATATATATATATATATATTATTTCTATCCCTTTTTTTTGTCTAGAAATAATGGGTAGATTCCATCATATCATTAAAATCTAATCATAAATAAAAATGAAAGTGTACCTAAGTGTTGTGCTTCAAATTCTAAAACACCAATTTTCCATGAATTGACTCTTGAGTAGCGGTCTATTTAAGGGGGATGCATTCGTTCATTTCTTGATAAAAAAAAAAGCCGAGAAAATGAAAGTTTTGTAATTAAAAATAAGTTTATTTACTGATAAAAAAGTGTTTTTTTCCTGAATTCTATTATGACACAAAAATAATATTTTATGCTGTCAATAATTATTTTAAAGAAAAGTAATTGAAATCTCGTGTTAAAGTCACCCTCGTCAAAAAAAGCCAAAATAGGTTGCGTAACTTGTCTTACTAAAATATATTCCGCGTCCTTGAATATCAGATTATTTAATAATCTGTAAATAACATGTTTCGATTTTAAGTTAGAATATTTATTTTATATAAAAATTTAGTATAGTTAGAATTTTACTTGTTTATATAGACCATAAAATATATTTTTAGAAAGCAAAGTTTTCTAGAATAAAAAAAAAAGAAAATTATTCCAGTTTTGAATTTTATATTTTAATAACGTTATAAGATGATATATTTATTTGTAATTAGTTTTATTCATAAAATATTTTACATTACAACTAATCATCTATAAAATAATTTTTTTCAATATTAAATATTATTTAAAAAAACAGTAAGAAAGCTAAATTATACGACAAATCCCTAATCAAAGTTGCTTTAACGTTGGATTGAAGTTAAATAATTTAAAATTACTTTTGAATTGATTTTATTTTTTTAGTACTATTTTTAACTTTTAATTGAAGTTTAATCTCTTACTATTGTTTTTTTTTTTTTTTTAATTACCAGAAGGAAACCGCGTGAACGCAAATACTACTACAAAAAATATATGAAAAAATAATTTTCAACTACGCACGCAGGATGTCTGTTAGCTGTAACGGATTGACCGACTCCCTCCACTAATTCCTTTATCACCACTCATGTAATGAGCCGACAAAGGCAGAGGATTTGTTTGGTTTCTTTGAGAAACCTAGATTTAGTCCCTAGTGTATTATCTTATTATCAGTTTAGTCCTTGATGAGTATATGCTAACTGAATGAAATATTTGAACTTCCAGAAGGCTTTACATTATCTAAAATTGATTGCGTTTGGAGAGAAATTGATTAAAAAAAGGTTTGGAACTCAATTAGTAATAGAGTAAGTTAGGGATGAGATTGAAGTTTGACGTTGTTGCTTTTTGTCACGTAACCATACAAGAAAGAAAAAAGGTCTTTCAAGGAGAAAGCAACACGTGGATATCCAGCACGGCATGGGGCAGTTTATAGTAACAGGTAGAGGGAAAGAGGGCTAATCTGAATAGAATAATAGTGTGGGGCCTTTATTTTGACTATTTGTTTTCTTCTCTATGGGCTGATAGATGGATTTATGGTTGGGCATGCATTTCCATCCATAGCCATAATTTAAAATTGAGAAAAATATGTAGTGCAGATTTTGTTTTTGAAAAGAGAGGTGGAGAATGATTTGAGCTCTTATGAAATAAAAAAAAAATGTGAGAAATGTAGTTTGCATTATGAAAAAAAACTGAAGCAGGGATTTAAAATGATAGGAAAAAATAATGATTGTTTGTTTAATTTTTTTTGTATTTTTAGATTATTTTCATATTTTAATGTCAAAAATATTTTAAAAAAAATACATTATTTTGATGCATTTCAGAACGAAAAGTATTTTTAAAAACAATCATAATTATACTCTCAAACAGGCATTATAAATAAATTATTTCCATCAATTAGTTAAATGTTATAAATAATTAAGAGGATAGAAGCATATAATGTCATGTTTTTTTTTTTTACAATGAATTATTGTGAAAGGAGGAAGCATAATTGAAGTGCAGCAAGTTTTATTTTCGACAATGATTTGTTTATACTTTTGGTATATTTGGGATGTAGTTAATGTTATTTTTTAAAATATTTTTTGTTTAGAAAAGTATTAAAATGATATTTTTTATTTTAAAAAAATTATTTTTAACATCATTACATAAAAATAATTTTAAAATATTAAACAAAACTTAATTTAAATAAAAAATAACAATAATGTTTTTATTATTATTTTTAAATACTGTTAAAACATGATATCAAACATACACCTTATCATCGTAAGAATTTTGCTGGGTATATACGTGGATTCGTCTCCTATTATTTATTTATTTGTTTATTTTTAAGAAGGTTTGTAGTGGGAATATACTCTTTTGTTTTTAAGTGAATAATTTGGGGTTTTTTTTTTTAATGAGAGAATGCACGGGATATTCTTCAAAGATGCCCTAACTCAAGATTGTGATTTGAGAATTATGGCAATCCGTCATTTATGAAATGTCTACTTCAATATATATATATATAAGCATGAACTTCGTTGTATTTTATTTTATTTTCATTTGTAATTCTTGGATTATTCATCAACGTTCGTGATTTTTTTTTCTATTTTGTTTTTAATCGAAAACAGATCTTCAAGAAGGAAACGACATGGACTTCCTTTAATGTAAACATCCTAAAATCAAGACTTCCACGGCCACAAATAAAAATATATCAAAAAAAAATAAAAGGGTGAAAATGACACTCACGAGCAAATAAGTGAAGCCAAATCACATGTTCAATTTTCGTGTTTAAACTTTAAATTGCATCTTCGATGAGGGGCCCTCTCGGATTTTTTTCCTTTTCTTTCTAATCTTAATTAGATAGGGATCGACAGGTGTCTCCTCTCTTCTTTTTTTCTTTTTTTCTCACGCTGAGAAATTAGATTAATAAGATGGAAAATAAGAAATTGAGAACTAATTAAAACCATATATATATATATATATATATATATAATAAGCTCATTAAATTAATTTATGAGATACTTGAAGGTGGGGAAACAGTACAAGTAACTAAATTTACAAAATATAATTGATAGCAAAATATGCCCCACCTCATGAAGATTGTAGAATGTAAATGTAGTCGAATCCTTTGAAAAATAAGCTACCAGAAATTCAAAGCTCATCCACCTCTCTGTCCCATGCACATGCAAATTAAACGAGTGATCAGAAATTTATATTTGAAATTAAAAATATAAGCTTTGAAAATTAAAATTTGGGTCTCAGAAATTGATTTTGATTGTTTATTCAATTATGTAAATCTCATACGGTGTTGTCACACATCATTTGCATCACAATCAAGCACCGCTTGAACGCGATAGAATTTTATTTTTTATATTATCATTGCATGATTTGAAACTACCTTCATTTCAATCTCTTTCAGATTTTTTTTTTAATTATCTTTTTGACAATTGAATATTTTCTTAGATGCCAACTAGATTAATAGATAAATATTGTAGATAGCTAGTTAGTTTAAATTATAATGGATTAATAAACTTTTACGTAACTCATCAGCTATATTTTCTTTCTCTAAAAAAACAGCAAGAAGAAGAAGAACTCTTTGGTTTTTCCGATTTTGTGGGAAAAGTTCCAAATTAATTACTTTAATTAAGGAATTGATCTTCTTATGAAGTTGGTAGCTCGTAGCCAGGAACCCTAAAAATCACCAGTTAAGAAGGGGGTAGAAATTTGTTGGAAGCTAGAGATGTTTAGACATAATTTTTTGCTGGTTTGAATTGTAAAGAATTTAGTATTTGTTTAGTATTATGGTGCATTGTGTTTTTTAACAGTATTTTTATTTGAAAATATATTAAAATATTGTTTTATTTTTACATAAACATATAAAAATTTCAAAAAACACTAAAATATATATTGATTTGATTTTTTTATATCAAATATATTTTTAAAACACGCTCAAACACATGTTAAAATGCAATAATATATAACTTGAAAATAGTTGGAGTGTGCTGTGTTTTTCAATCAGTTTTATGAATTATTAAATTTCAATTTATTATTGAGATTTTTTCTATAGTTTAATATTGTGATCTTAGAACTTGAAAAAACCCTAATTCTAGTTTTTCTCTATACAATATGTCAATTTAAACCTTTCAATAAGTCAAAATAAATTAATTTCTAACAAAATCTTATCTTGCTCTATTAAATATGAAAAGTCAGAAGTAGAGAAATAATATTAAAAGAGTTTATACTATTTCTTTTTTAGGGTGGATTTTTGTGGTCAAAATTAATTGAGTTTTTCTTTTTTTTTAATTGTGTAGAATATCTTCATATAAGTTTTCAGTTTTGTTTGATCATCTTATTTATTTTTATTTTCGTTATTTGCATGATCTTCCATTATATTGTTTTGTCCTCATCACTTCAGTCCTTTTTTTTTCTTTTTTCTCATTTCACTCCCTAATTATTATTTTTTTTAGTCCTCAATTGTTTTTCATTTTTATTTTTTATCAATAAAATTGATATCATAAAATAAAATAAACAGATCAAAGCACCAAAAATTAAAAAATAATATAAACTCCGTGAAAAAAAATTGATTTCTAGAAATACGCTGAGAAAGTAGAGGTAAAAATGAATTATTACATATTTTAAGATTTAACACTTAACATTTTGAAAAAAACAAAATAAAACCAAAATTGTCAAATGTTAAGCACGATGGAAACCTAACCAAACAAGTATAAAACCTAACAAATTCAATGAATCTATACATGGGCTGAAGATTTTTTATTTTTTTTGTAACAAAATAATATTTGACAAGTCACCCATGCCTGAGCAGGAGTTGAATGCACGTAGGTTGTTTGAAGCAAACTACATGTTACCTAGATTTTTATTTGACCTTAAATATATTTATTAATCCTATCATTTATCAAATATTATCCAATTAATTTCCCAATAAACAAAAGTGACCATATGTTAAGACATATGGTTATCATTTTTAAGATTTTAGAGGCAAAGATATTAAGACAAGGAATAACTAGATAATTTTCAATCGAAAAAACTAGATTTAAATATATATGTTTGTGTTTCAAAACTGTTTTTGAAAAAATTAAAAAAATATATTTTTATTTTTTATTTTAACTTAAATTTTTTGATATTTTTATATTATTTTTATGTGTTGATATCAAAAATAATTTTAAAAAAATAAAAATATATATTATTTTGATATATTTCTAAATAAAAAACATTTTAAAAAATAATATTCACCGCAATCCCATGCACAAGATCTAAATGAGAACAGGATGATAAACGAGAATACGAATCTCCTTTTCACAAAATGAAAAAGAAAAAGAAAAAGAACAAGAAAAAGAAAAGAATATCTAACTTTCTAGTGGCTTTCGTTTTGACAACGTTGCCTAATTAGCTCCATCCTTAAAAACAAAATTGTTGTCTGTAATTTTCTTGAATGAATTGTCCATTATAAAGGTCAAGGGCCATGCCATCTAAAGTTATATATTCTTTTGATAGATGGAGATCTTCTTGTATTCTTTAATTTATATCATATTTAATCATTTTCAAGATTTAAATTAAAAATTAATGGTAATGATTTATAGTATAAATGATAACTACTTGATAATTAATTTTATTTTAAAATTATACATCATGTGATCCAAAATGGATGATAAAACATGATTGGTTGCATTTCTTTTCGAATACAAGAGGATCTAAATAAAAAAAAATAAAAATGGAACAACTTGCTCTAGAAACAGCATTGAAACCACTGTTTGACATTGTAGTTCGTGGAAAATAAAGGCAAGCAAGTTGAGCTAAAATGCTTTGATGGCTGCCCGAAAACAATTTCAAGATGTCAATTAGGTTTTTGAAGACTATTTCTCCTTCGCACTCTATGGAATTATGGAAGTCAGCCAGGAGGAGCCATGCAGAATGACCACAGTATGTTGTGGGCATTTTTTAAAAGCAAAACGGGTGGTCTTTTTTATACTATATTTTTTTTTTGAGTTTTTGAAAGATTTGGTTGTATGCAATAAATATATTTTTTATTAATTAGAGTTTTAATCTCTTTATATTTTTATCTATTATTTGAAACAAAAAGAAAAATAAATAAAAGAAAAAACACCACACACTAACTTTACTATGTTAATCTAACATTTACAAAATACACATATTTGCAAACACAAAAATTCAAAATAATTTAAAAAAACATTAAAAATTTACAAAAAAAAAATTGAAGTTAAAACTTATTACAAGAAAATAAATATGACAAAATCCTTATTTAAAAGAAAGAAGACTTTCATTTAATAATAAAATCTATAATTAATTGCAGGTTAAGGTGGACTCCATAAGCAGAATCATTCGACCGTCCACCATAAACAGAATAATTAATTCAGTGAAAAAATAAATAGTATCTCTATATATTATTGTATAATAAATTATACTTGAGAATTAATTAAATAGATACTTCAGTCTTGAGACAAAATCAACGGCCAAAAGTTATGGATAACATAAAAAAGATTTATCCAGACAGTCAAATACTTTGCTCAAGTAGTTCTATTTTGAGGTCATTTCACAGCAAAAAAAATAATTAATTTTTTATGGGGTTTTAAATATGTTATTCAAAAGAAAATATATTGATCATGTTTTCTAAAATAATGTTTTGAGATAGTAAAGAAGAGAGAGTAAATTCACTTGTCATGCAACTGAGCTGACCTCCCAACAAAAAGATAGATGCTTTATTTTCCTTGATATTCCTTTAAATGTGTTGCTTTTAAAAATAAAATTCCTAGCAATATTGAATTTTCCAGTTGAATTTTTTGGAATGTATTAAAAATATTACTTTAAGTATTACTTTAATAATATTTATTTATTTTAGTGGGATTGGTGGTTCAACTCTCTCTCGCATGCGAGAGAATCTAATGAGATTTGTTGAATAGATCGATCGTGATATAGAATCTTTACTCGATACGGTGTTTCTCATAGTGTTTTTTTAAGTATTTTTTAAAAAAATAAAAAAAAATATTTTTACTATTTATTTTTAATTAAAAAATATTATTTTTAGATATTTTCATGTTATAATATCAAAAATATTTTTTAAAAAAATAAACAAATATCATTTTAATGTATTTATGAGCAAAAATCATTTTCAAAAAACAACAAACATGCAATTAATTCTTCGTGGCTTCACTATCATATTGATTTCGATAGTTCATATTGAGTTTAAATTAATTCCTATAGAAAGCGATTCATTTTTAACTTTATATAGTATTCATATGTTTAAATCATATCATCCCATCATCTCTAATTAATTAAACTAAACATAAAGTAGAGGTAGATTAATTTATACAAATTTTAATTCAAAGGGATTTTCATTTATAAAATTATCCGTAGTCATTTAACCTTTTGAATCGAATAAGTTACTTGATAACAATAACTATGTGCTCGCCAAACTGCAATAAGGCTGACCATATTGTAATTAAATATAAAATTTAATCTCGAAAAATTCCAGCAAATCATTCACGGCAATAGAAATTCTAAGAATCAATCCATGGTGCTCATTGAAGAAAAAGGAAAGAAAAAATAGAGAAAAAGGAGAAATTAAGAACACTGCTTGACTTGAGTCGCCGTCTGTGGAAAAAAGAAAGGCAAGAAGGTGGTGGCGCGAGGCGAGTGGCTCCACTGCTTTGATGGATAAGAAAGGCAATAAATTAATGGGTTTTGAAGACTTTTCTTTGCTCCGGCATGCATTGAATGGATGGAAGATCTAGTCAAGAACAGTGGGACTGATTGTGGAAAATTGTAGTTGATGATGGTAAACGCGTCGAGATTTTCTTCGAAATCTAATGAGGTGGTCTGCTCTCTTGTTCCCCAACTTTGCTACTGTTTGACATCACCTATTATCAAACAAAATAGTTTAATAAAGTTATAATATATATATATATATATATATATGTATATGTATATTTATATGTATATGTATATGTATGTATGTATATGTACAGTAGTCCAAGTATTGAAGAGAGTTTTTTTTGCTGTTGGTTTTTGGTTTTTAAGAGAAATAGAGATTTTAAAATATGGTTGGTTGTTTGAGATAAAAAAGAGATTTTATTTTTGTTTCAAGAATAATTTTTTAATCGTTTAATTTTTATATGTGAAATTGAAAATTAGAAAATAAAAATGAGAAAAAAAAACTGAAAAGTTATGATTGAATGGAATTAGATCAAATTACATGAAAAGGCTGCCTGACAATAATGAGAGAGACTGTACTCTTTGTTATAGCAACAACATGAAAAACAAATCAAATAATATATCATGAAGCAATCACATCACATTTATATTTAGTTAATTATTTCAATTTAGTTTTTTTTAAACTAAATTTAACAAAGAACAACAAATAAAAAAAATTAGAATAACTCAAGTCAATCTCAAAATCAATGAAAAGTCCTACAGAATACAAATAGAAAAAACAATATAACTTAATCTCTAATTAAATAAATATTGAAGAATAAATTTAAAAAAATATGAGCTCAAAAAAGAATAAAAAAAAGTAAATATAAGCAAATCTCATAAACATGTATTAATCTCTCAAATTTGCAACCCATAAAATCCTAAACACGAGTTAAATTAAGAAGTTCAATTCTTATATTTAATTAATTGATTGATTTGATTAAAAAAAATCTTTTAAGAAATTTAAATTTAATAAAGAATAATAAATAGTGATTATCTCATTTTTCAATATTAAATTTGATGATAAAAACTTGTCTGTATGAATCAAGTAATAAAGCTGCATGTAAGTATTAGTCAGGGCATACCAAAACTTCGTGTGAAGATTATATGCAATTTTTTTTTTTAAATAATAATAAGGCCAAAGAATTCGATGCTAGAATTAATTAGTTTATTGATGAAAAATTTTGTTGGTATTATAATCTAATTTCCATCGATTATTGGTTTCTCGACCAATACATGGACAAGAAATGTTCGTCAATAATTTAGTTCTTACCTCCATCGATTATTGGTTTCTTGACCAATACATGGACAAGAAATGTTCGTCAATAATTTAGTTTTTACCGGTGATTCTATCGGCAATGTTCTTATTGACTAAAATATTGATTATAATTATACCGATGAAAATACCGATTGTAATTATGATGGAATCCTTCCGCCAGCAAAGACATCGGTAAAATACCGAAAGGAATATACGTCAATAAATACCAATGCAAATGGCTACCCGAATATTCTGACGGTAATAATATCAACTAAATATCGACGAAATGTTTTTGTCAGTAGTAGTTTCGTATAAACCGTCGATTTTCCGATAATAAATAGTATTATTAATTAATTTGGTTAAGACCTAGTTAGAACTAAATTAAATGGTCATCAATGCAGAGGGCAACATGGGATGAGCATATTTCCACAAGGAAGAGGGAAAATATTGACAAATTTGCAACCACTTGTTCATCCACATTAATCACTTTGAAAGGCTAACCAAGTGGGCACCCAATATATATATTTTATGTCCCCAATTGCAATGTCAACTCGATGAAACAATGGAAAATTTGACCACTAGAAAGATTGGCACGTGTTGTGTAGATAACGACACAAATATTCAACATGGAAATTAAAGCATACCAAGTCGTTTGGTCAAGCTTCAAGAAGATGGTTTCTAGGAAATCTCTTGATTTCAATGTAAAAAAATATATTTATTTATTTTTATCACAGGAAGATAGATTTAATAACTCAATTCATTCAAGATTTGACCTAACTACTCAAAGTCCAAAGCTATATTACTTGAGCTCTTGGTTTTGGACCTTGAACTAGCATTGGTTTTGGGACTCAAGTCCTGTTTGGGAGTGATTGCGGTTGTAATTTTTTTTGAAAATGTTTTTCGTTTAAATATAAATTAAAATGATATTTTTTTATTTTTTAAAAATTATTTTTGGTATTAGCACATAAAAATGATTTAAAAACACCAAATTTTTTTAATTTAAAATAAAAAATAAAAAAAATCAATTTTTTTATAAATATTTTTAAAACGCAGTTTCAAACACCCTTTAAATTTATTACGTAGCAAGTCAAAACGTCATCGTAGAAATTGTCGCCAAATCGAAATGGCATATCCCAAGATTCCAAATGCTACAGTTTAGGCTTCTAGATATATAGCACAAACTTGTCACGTGGGTTTTTTCAACTTGAACTCGCAATTGAATCGGACTTCCCAAAATCATATCACATCAAGATGGCCACGAAGAAGATCATAGATGTATTTCATGCTTATAGAAACGGTGCATTTTAACAATAAATATATTTGTTAGATAATCTAGAGATAAAGATGGTTTACCAACTTTGAATTAATTCGTGGTCACATGTTCCACCCCTTTCCTTCTCGGAAATAATTTATTCGGTATTCTTCGCCTATAATTCAGTGCAGAATTGCAGACGTGTTACCGTTGCTCATGAAAATTCGATGACAATTTTGCGGACTTTCTAGGCACAAAGGCCAAAAGCATGGGCCAAGACTTTTTTTGGTGGGCTAATTGAACATAGTTGCTATTGTGTGGCCTGAACATGCCCCCTCCAATTTGTAAATGCTCGAAGAAATATCAAAAGGGGTGCCAAGAATCGTGCTTATGGTAAAGAGCTTACAATTTATATAATAAATTTTGAATTTGAGTTAAATCATGTATTTTTTTGTTAAAATCTAAAATAATTATGGTTTTATTTGCTCACATGTACCGATAAAATGTACTTTTTAAAGGATAAGGTTTTCTCGCATCTAAAAAAACAAATTAAAAGGGACTAAAAGGGGTTTACCTAGACCCAAAAAGTTTACTTTTCAAAGGATGAAGTTTTCTCGCATCTAGAAAACCAAATTAAAAAGGACTTGCAATTTGCACAACAAGTTTTGACATTTCTTATAAAAGACTAAAACAATCAAAATTTTACTTGCTCATCTAAACCCAACTGGACTCACACACTTTCTTAGATTTCCTCGCATTTAAAAAAACAAATTAAAAGGGACATTTTATCTCAGTGGAAGATTTGGTTAACAAAATAAAAATAAAAATTAGGCCCAAGTCACTTCAATGGTATGTCGACGACAATCATATTTATCTTCAGAAATTGGCAGAGGAATACTTTTCTTCACCCTTTCTTGCCATGATTGTCGGCAAGAAATTGAGACCAGCAAATCAGGACCAAGGTTATCTGGTCTGCATGTCAAACCATGTTTGTCTTCGATAAGCCCGATGACACGCATCCATGTCCAAGACGTGGAAGCTACATCCTTCTTGTTATAGTTTTATACAAATAATTTATACACGAATTGTCCCAAAAAAATAAAATCTTGTTACCTCTTTTTAAATGCTCATGATAATCATCTCTTTTTTTAAAAAAATAAATAAATTGGAACTCCAAATACATGAGATTTTTATTTTGTTTATTCCTTTTAAATCAATATTTTAAGAGGATGATATATCAAATAATAAAATGTGAAACTCTCTCTTCAAGAAAAGCACAGCTTGAATCCATGATGTGTTGTTTATTTATTTTTCTCTTTTAACGATGGAGATAAAATACAAAGGAGGTTAAAAATTATGCTATATTAATATCTCGGGATATAAAAAAACTTTACCCTAAAAATAAATTTATGTACCTCTAGAAAATGATAAAATAAAAAGGATACGAGATCACGAGGAGATAATATAGAATCATGTTTCGTGAACCCCGCCGTCGTCGACAATGTTATTCGGATTCCGACGATTCTGCCCGGAAAATGATGGGATAGTTGTAGAGGAAGAAGAGCGTTATTTGATCCTTTGCTTAAAGCTTGGGCTGCATCCTAGCCTAGGCTTGTATGGGCTTCCTTCCAAGCCCATTAGTGTCTATAATTTGTCACAGCTCCAAGCTGATTATATTTCTTCTTTTTTTTTAAAAAGAAAAGAAAAGAAGCCAAATCCCTTTCTTTTTTACATTTATTTTATAAAAAAACTTATATGTTACATATATATTACTTATTACAATATAATTGTATCAGATAAGTTGATTTGTTATATTTTGGAATGCAAAATAATTAATCAAAATATAATATATATTTTTAATATATATATATATATATATATGCTACATTTGTTTATGTTTTATTTATTTATTAAAATTATATTATTTTATGTTTTTATGAATAAATATAGATTGAATATGTGAAACTTGGAACATCAGTTTGTAAGTATATATAATTTATAATATTCATTTGAAAAACATATCGTGTGCTCATTATCAATATTTTTTTTAACTTGATTTTAATCAATGAAAAAGTTATCATTTCAAATAATTAAACAAAATATTTGATAATATATTCAAACAAAACAATTTTAATAAAATAAAATAAAAAAATAATAGATAAAAAACAATTTTATCTCCTTACATCAAATCTTATATTGTTTGAACCACCAAAACATTACCTAATTATTGTGATTTGGTAGCCCATTGGTTTTGAAACAAAGTTTAGCCAAGTCTTACTTTTTCATGGAATTGGGGGAAATAATTAGCTTGGACCCCATTCTCCATTGACTAAAACTTGGATCCATTCGACTTCTATAATTTATGTAAGCCAGCATGTATTGCCCATACTTTAAGGGGATTTTTATTTAAAATATTTTAAGATAAAGTGCTTGTTGCTTCGTAAAAAAGACAAGGTTAAAGTTTTCTCATCCCCTTTTTAATTTTATTATCTTGTGCCATTTCGCTTATTAACTGTTTATGATTGAAGTTTTTTTTTTTTATAAAAAAAATTGTTTATAAATATATTAAAAAATATTTTTTATTATTTTTTTAAATTATTTTTGACATCATCATATGAAAATAATCTAAAAATATTATTTTAAATAAAAAACAAAAAAAATCAATTTTTTTTTAAAATATTTTTGAAACACAGTATCAAACATCCTCTTCGGTCTTAGTGAATGCTATTGTGCATTATCCTTCCTTTTTCTACCTGAAAAATAAAATAAAACTGTAGTTTTTTCTTCTGCTAGCTGCCTTGAAGGCATATAATTAATTAATTAATTAATTAAGTAGGGCTCGGATGTACCATTTAAACATCATCACCAACTCAAAGATACTCACTCCTGTAAGAACCAGCGGAAGCAGGAGGAGAAACATCCTTGGACCAAAAAAAAAATGGTTTCTTCAAGACAAATAAAGAGAAAAGAATGTTAGGATTCATAAGGAAAAAAAAAGAGGATAAAATCTTAATATTATTTAACAGGGAAAGGCAGTAAAATAAAATAAAATAAAATAAAAATACCCTAGTGTCATTTTTTTTATTTTTGGGAAGATAAATTATCGGAATTCTCACGTGTTAATGCATGGCAAAAATAACAGTAACTCAACTACTCATTATTATTATTATTATTATTATTATTCAAATTTTTTTATATTCGAGAAAACATCAATTCTCAGAAAATATATTTTATGTGTTTAGACGAGCGAATAAAACTCTAATTATTTTAATAAAAATAAAATATTGAATTAATAATCCAACAATAGTTTCATGTACAAAGAGAGAAAGTAACATGACAAAAAAAGAAAAAGAAAAAAAAGGGCCTACATTTTTAGACTATGTAGTAAAGGCAAAGAACATTGGAGAAGCCATCACAAAAGGTTGTGGAAAAGATAGAAATTCTTTTGATCGATCGATCCCCAGCACCAAAAAAATATACAAAATAATAAATAAATAAATAAATAAATAAACAAACTATGAAAAAGGTTTCTTTAACAGGTTGTCAAAGATTAGATTTTTCAAAGTGTAGAATATCAAGATATGTATTCTATCAAGATTTTAGTGTGTGTGTGTTGACTTTTTTCTTAACAAATTTAATACTATATCCGGCTAGTGTTCCATGATAATAATAATAATAATTAAAAAAAAAACATTCTTTGATTGGAAGAATAAAAATAAATGTTTTAAAACCGATTTAAAAAATAAAAAGGTCAGGTAATATGTCCTAATTATATATATTTTTGTTGCATTTATGTTCTTCAGCTAAATTTGGTTTCTTCATTAATTGCTATCAAATTCATTTCAATATGCTTCAAAGTCATTGTCTGATTGCAGTTGGAGATGGTTGAATCAATTGTTCACTGTAATAATTCTAAAAATAAAGAATCAGAACTACTTTGACCACCGACCAAGGTAAGCAGTGTTTGTTATTATAATAAATATTGTTTTTAAAGTGTTTTCTTATTGAAAAAATAGTTAATTTTTTTCATATCAAAATATCAAAAAAATCTGAAAACATTAAAAAAAAAAATTAAAATAATAAAATAATTTAAAATAATAAAAAAATGAGATTAGAAAAACAAAACGAGGATAGGTCATAGAAACAAACAGTGTGATGGTATTTGACATTGCATTAATATTATTTTTCAAAAGTGTTCCACTGAAAAATAGATTAAAATAATATTTTTATTTTAGTTTTTGAAATTTGTTTTTGACACCAATACATAAAAATAATTTAAAATTAATTAAACAACTAGAATTTTGGAATACATGACATGTTTAGTGTATCTTAAATGAGTGTTTGACTCTTCAGTTAAGGCTCACCGCAGAGCCAAACTGTTTGATAAATGAAGGAATCACAATTTTGCAACGGTGAGTCCATCTAATACTGCGGTTGAATCGCAGTTTACAAAAAGCATCGTTTAGATGCTTTTCGCCTCAACCACAACACACCAACACACAGGCACA
The DNA here is from genome assembly GCA_964035475.1 of Salix caprea. Lineage (NCBI taxonomy): Eukaryota > Viridiplantae > Streptophyta > Magnoliopsida > Malpighiales > Salicaceae > Salix > Salix caprea. The sequence continues at coordinate 15,898,918 of OZ037746.1, forward strand.
CCAAAGGAATGATCATGTTTCACTTGACATTGAAAGAAATGGAAGTGCATAAAAAACTATACCTGCAGGAATTTTTAATCTGGGTAAGGTAAGTATTGAGGAGTCTATTGCAGCTAGTGCAGAAAGGGAAACAAGATTGCACAACTATTATGCAGATAATTTTAAAAATATTACTACACAGGACTTTGTGAAAATGGTGTTGTAGATAGCTCCTTTATCATTGTGATCTTCCAGAAAAAGTTTATCGACCTCTCTATCACTCCACAGCAACCAGCGGTCTCTCTCTCTCTCTCTCTCTCTCTATCCACAACAGTCAGCGGTCTCTCTCTCTGTCCATAGTCAGCACCAGCTCCCGGAGAGCACCATCCTCCTTCTCAGCAATGGCAGCTTCTCTTCCATGCCAGAAGCTCCGCTATGACCTCTAGTAGTAACAACAAGCCCTGACGTAGAAGCAGCAACAACACTAGCACAACACAGAGGCAAGCTTTCGACGCTCCTTCCAGCCATCACAGGCCACCATTTCTAACACCACCACCATAGGAAAAACCACCTCGATCTCCTCTACTCGACAACATCGGCAGGTGAGCCTCTCGTAATCGTCGACCGACCATACTGCTACTGTTCACGTGTTGCGTGAACAGTGCAGCACATCGTTTTTCTTTTTTAAAACTCTTGGGTTGGATCTGCTATCGACCCAGCCCAAGTCCAGTAGAGTTAGGCCGACCCATTTAGTTGGGTTAGACTCAATCTGATATTTTTACAAAATATATAAAAATCATATTTAAAAATATATGTAGATAGAGATCAGCCCTAATGAAAAGGAAAGGCACGTGACCTCATTATACTCTATAACCTTGTTGCTTTTCGATTGATTATGAATTAGAAACTTGTAGCTGGATTGGCCTTGGAATTATATTTCTACAACATATGGATAGAGATCCTGAAACTCAGTTTAGATCGCAGATGTTGTTCTGGATGATATTTTACTAGATGTTCCTCGATCAAATAGTAAGGGATTGCAGAGGCCTTCATGTATGAATTTAATTCGTGATGAAATTGCAAGAAATTTGATGAGAGAATAAAAACAAGTGTCTAACTTACTTGAATTATTAATTATATTTTATTATTATGATTATTAAATCTACGATATATATATATATATATATATATATATATATATATATATATATATATATATATATATATATATATATAATATCTCTGTGTGTGTGTCCCTTAAAGTAATTTAACAAGTTGACAATATATATATGTGTGTGTGTCCTTTAAATTTATTTAAAAAATTGACAACAATATAAAAAGTATTGTAACCAAACACACAAAATTAATTTTCATTAAATCTCAAACTCAACTACAATTTTAACTAAACACTTCAATTTCAATTATGAGCCGCAACTAAAATTGTTTTTCATGAAACTATTTTTTTTAAATCTCAACCATAACAGCAACCGCAATACCAAATACACCTTAAATAAACTCTCAGTGTATGTATTAAATTTGATAGAATTTGAAATTTAACCATTTAAGTTTTTAATGATTTTTTTGATATAATATTAAAAACTTAATAAAGTTCAAATCTCACCATTTCATTCTAATTAATAAAAGTAAATATAATATAGTATGAGTTTCTGCAAGTTTCAAGGTTAAATAATTTTTACTCAAAATAATGTGTTAAGTAATAATATAAATTATACAATAAAACTTCTCTTAACAGCAAAGAAAAACAATATAAACTATAAGTGAAAACACTATTTAAACAAACAATGTTTTCACAATTTTACAATCCCAGCAAAAAAATAACACTAAAATTGATCTTAGGGAGTATGAGTTATTTTTAGAAAGCTCATTGATAATATCAAATTGATTAGGAATAAATAAATTTTAAAAATATAGTGTAATGACCGAAATATCATTGAAATGAAAAAAAAAGTTTGTATCATTGTTTTTTTAATATTCTTACAATGTTATTATTAATATTATTAAGTTAACTTATGAACAATTTGATATTTGAATAATTTTTTTGTTATTATTCATAAGAACAATTTGTAACAATTATTTTTTGTTATTATTGAATGTTAATAAATTTAATTTTTGAATAAATAGAAAAGATAAAGTACTGGTGAGTATGATTGAAATTATTTTTTAAAATACTTTTCGTTTAAAAATGCATCAAATAATGTTTTTTTTTAACTATTTTTGACATCAGCATAAGAAAATAATTTAAAAACACTCAAATTTTTTAATTTAAAATAAAAAAATAAAATAAATTTATTTTTTTCAAAAATATTTTTAAAACACGACAAACACTCCAAAAATCCCAAATATCCATGTTATTATTTATAAATCAATTCAGTTTAAAAATCAACAGCACTCCATGCGAGCAATAATAACACTTGAATGTTTTAACAGCCACCAACTCAACCCCCAATACTTATAGTGCCATGATGCATCTCTGTTTGTAGGGCAACAAGATTTTGGGTCCCCTCCCCTCTAGGAGCACTTGATTAATGTTATGATTGATATTATTGTGCAATATAATTGAATATTCTCTTATGTTCATCATAAAAAAAATATTGCTTTTTATTATTTAACTCTATTTTTTACTTAAATGATTATTAAAATTTGAATTATGTTTATTTTTTTTGTTGAAACTGTAATTTTAACCGCTATTACAACACCATAAAACACTAGGGAAAACTGCATATATATATATATATATATAATTATGAATGACTAGACAACAATTGATTAACCCCAAGCCTCTCTTTTGTCTCATAAGATGTCAACATTAATGCCTCGTATGGTCCAAAAGCTAGAAAATTAAATACGAGGTGGACTTTAGCATTGTTCATATATTATTATTTCTAGTTATGTTAATAGTTGGTTTTTTTTTTAATTTTTTGTTAGAAAATATATAAAAATAATTTCTTTTGATTTTTTTAAAATAATTTTGACATACTTTATATATATAAAAATCTAAAACTACTAAAAAACTATTATATTCAAGCAAAATAAAACTCAAAAAATTATGAGACGTTGATTAAACTACAAAACAGAAACACTCATGAATCAACTTGCACTAAAATTTCTTTGAGATTTTTATCTAGTTTCATTTTATTCACTCGTCTCTTAGAACAAGATTCATATCAATTAAAATAGGAAGCAAGTAATCTCTTATTACATCAATATGAGTACTCAAAATATTAAGTGCCTGTTTGAGAATATTGTTTAAGTTGTTTTTGAAAATGTTTTTTTATTAATAAATATATTAAAATGATATATTTTTTTTAAAATTATTTTTGATATCAATATATGAAAATAATTTAAAAACACTATTTTTTTTTAAATTACAATATTTTTTTTCTAAAAAATGCATGTAAGTACCCCTAAGGTTAAAGAAGATAGATTGTATGGTTGCAAAAGTATAAAATAGGTAAGTACACTTGTGCATGGGGGCAATGATTTATTGACACATAGCTAGGTTAGGCATGTTTTTGAGTCTGTACCATATATTATATTCAAGACGGTCCATCAACTTTTCCCTCTATTCCATGTACAAAAATTAAAGTATTCTGGCAGAAAGAAAAAAATAAATTTAGTATTTATTTAAAAAAGAAAAAGGAGAAGGGAGGACAGCAGAGCCAACACGGAGGGTAAGTGATTGTGGGCCTGAACTCTACCACTTGCAAATACCTTTTTCGTGGCCCATCATTTAATTTCCCCTTTCCCCCTTCCGCTGCCACGTCACGTGACCAAAACTAGGTGTCCATTTTTTGGCCTGCCCCTCTTTAACAGGAAATCCCCACTCCACTCTTTTCAAGTGTAAGGCACACCCTTCCAACATGGGACCCACAAGCCATCACAGGACAATCAAATCATCATGATTTATATTTATTAATCATATATTTTTAAATACATAAACAAAATTAAAAAAAAAACAAAATACATTCCACACTTTTCTACCAAACGGAACGATGTTGCATTCTGAATTTTGTCAATAAGAAAAAATTTAAAATTTTTATTTTTATTTAAAATTATTTTTTTTGATATTTTAAGATTATTTCTATGTATTGATATAAAAAATAATTTTTAAACGAAATTCATTACTTTGTTTTTGCAATTATTTTTTATAGTACTTATGAAAATAATATTTTAGCAAATTTTTTAGTTTAAACACTAAAAAAATCAACAAATTTTAAACTATAACTATATTATCAATGGAATTCTTCCCACAAACCAACTCTTCGATCTTTTACCGCCATCCTCTTTCATTGCAACTTCTCTTCGTTTTGGGGTCTAATAATTTTGAAAAAAAAATTATTTTAATATATTTTAAAATAAAAAACACCTCAATCACATTCCCAAGTCATTTAAAATCAACACTTGGCATGAATCAACACCAACGCGCTTGACGAATGCGAGTGTTGTTTTCCTTAACAGCAGAATTATCTAATAGAAAAAAAAAATCATGATTTAGGCTTTGAGCCCACCTCCTTACCATATCAGTTACTTGCCCGTCAATGTCTCTCTCGCTCGCCAGCTTTGCTTGCTTTTGCAATTAATGCACCACAACACGAACAAGTCCACCTCTCTCTCTCTCTCATTATTATTTCAACATATGTTGTTCCTAAATGGGTTTTGCTCTGTTCTTCTGATCCTAAACTCTGAACTTGTTTTGTTGCACTTCTCAGCAAAATATTAAAGGTGCTGTCTTTGTTTCAGTTTTGAATGCCCCCTTTCATGAACTTTGGTTGTCTTTCGATGATAAATGTGTTTTCTTTGCTGTCTTTGTCTGTTTAAGATAATGTTAGCACTTAATGCAAGAAGGTTTAAAGACCTGACACATTTAACTTAAAGCGTTCATTAGCTAATAATTCTAATTGGTTACAGGGGAACTGAGGAAAGCAAAGGAGAAAAGAAAGATGCATGCTTTAGGATTATGGGGTGTTCTTGCTTTTAAAAATTGAAACTTCCTGTTCTCTGCTATGGTATACAAAATGTGGCTCTTAAAAAATGGAAAATTTTGAATTTATATTCTTTGTTTTCTGCATTTTGTGAGTGGCCAAAGAGGGCAACAGAGTTTGGGTTGGGTTGGGTTAGTTTCTAGTCCGAGTACATTTTTGTTTTGTTTTGTTTTGTTGTGTGTTGTTTGGCTCCCTTTTTTTTTTGGTTTTCTCGCTTAGTTGATGGTAATTATGTAATAGTCGATATCTTTGTTATATTCACTTTTTAAGGCCATCTTTTGATTCTGTTTGACAAAATAATACCTTTGTTTCGTCCTTCTCTACTTTTCTGTTCTGCTTTTTCTCTTCTTGGTTTGCTCTCTCTAGTGGGAATTCAAAGTTCTACGTCTCTCTCTCTCCCCTCTCGCTCCCCCCCTCCCTCCCTCTCTCTTTACTTTGAAATAATGGTCAAGTCTTAGTTTTGAATTTGCTTTGATGGATTTCTTTTTTTAAGCGGAAACTAATTGCAAAATGAGTACTTTGTTCTATCTATAAGTCTTCTATGGACAACCCACCAGAAATCTGAGGTTTTTAATTGAGATTATGCCAGATAATATACTACTTGTCAACTCTTTGTTTTGATCTCTTCTTTGGCTCTCTACTCAAGCATAAAAGGTAAGAATTTAAGAATCATGAAAATACTTTCCATATTGTTGTGTGATTGTAGTGTGTTTTGATGCATTTTACTAGGCAGGACAAACAAGCTTCTTCTTTTCTGATTTGTTCTTGAATTTTATACTTCCCTATCTTTGTTGCCTTCAGTTTTTTTAATTATTTGTTTGTGGATTCTCAAGTAACATGATTACAACTCTCCAAGTAGTGTGACAATATTGTGAATGGCAAGATATTAGGACAGCCTTTTAAGAATATTCTATTCCAAGGTCACATGGAAGATTTTTAAATTTGGTTTTGTTTGATTTGTTGGGAGTTTAGTTACTTGCAGTCATTTCTGGTTTCTAGCAAGGTATTTAATTAACAATCATTAACTTTTGTCCTCTTGTTTGTGTTCAGCCTGTTTGATCGTTGATTTGCGCAATCACTTATGGATTGTATTTGACCAAGATTAAAAAGGCCATGGTTTTCTACGTTGAGGTGTAAGGAATTAGTGTGGGAATCTTTGATGTTTTGGATAGTCTTTTTTCTTGGTTGACTAGCTAGCAAATATCGTAATTTTATGCGAGATCTGTTCTGGAAACAGGAGGAAACTTGTCAATTAATTACACCATAGATGTCTTTGTTCTGGGATTGAGCAAATGGGAGCTTGTGTTTCAACTAGTCGGAGTACTTGCAGTAGTAAGAGCAATGGAGAGCCAGTTCCTCTGCCATGCCTGGGGATTGGTTTTTGCCGGCAAAAAAGAACTAAAAGAACATTCTCTGATCCTGTGGCCACACTACAACATTTACCATCCATACCTAACAGGGTTTTCACCAATGGAAAGAGCCGATCTTCTTGTATATTCACACAGCAGGGTCGCAAAGGCATAAACCAGGATGCAATGATTGTGTGGGAAGTAAGTTTCATTTTCCATTGAGATTAACTTTTAATAACATTTGGAGTTAAATGCTTAGTTTCACTTTGGATCTATGTAGGATTTCATGTCAGAAGACGTGACCTTCTGTGGCGTTTTTGATGGTCATGGCCCTCATGGCCATCTAGTTGCCCGCAAGGTTAGGGATGCCCTGCCTGTAAAATTACAATCATTCTTGAACTCTTGTCAGTCAAAGCAAAATGGGTCAGATCAAACATGTTTCAAGGGGAACTCGATGAAATCAGATGTTGGGGATTTGGACAAGGATGGTTCTATCGAGGATAAGTTGAATTCTTTATGGAGAGAAGCATTCCTGAAGTCATATAAGGCCATGGATAAAGAGCTGAAATCCCATCCGAATTTGGACTGCTTCTGCAGTGGGAGCACAGCTATCACTATTGTGAAACAGGTGACAGCTCAGTCTTGATATTCCATTCATTTAGCTTGTAGGAAGTATAGCTCACTCTCCCTGTTTCATTTGCTTAGCTTTAGCCTTATTTTATACATTCATTTGTGATTTTAAAGGGCTCCAATCTATTCATGGGATATATTGGGGATTCCCGTGCAATCATGGGATCCAAGGACAGCAATGATTCCATGGTGGCAGTCCAGCTGACTGTTGATCTGAAGCCTGATTTGCCAAGTAGGTCAAATGCATTACAATTAGCTTGGTGGTTTTACCCCTCTTTGCAAACCCATGAGTTGATATGAAACCAAATTGTTGCAGGGGAAGCTGAAAGAATTAAGCGGTGTAAAGGTAGAGTCTTTGCATTGCAAGACGAGCCTGAAGTGCCAAGAGTTTGGTTACCATTTGATGATGCCCCTGGCCTAGCAATGGCTCGGGCATTTGGTGATTTCTGTTTGAAGGAATATGGAGTGATCTCCATTCCTGAATTTTCACATCGGACCCTTACAGAGAGGGATCAATTCATCGTTCTTGCCTCAGATGGGGTATGTTTTCACCTCTGATATATTTTTCCGAGCAGTTCATTTTCTTTCTGTTAATATTGAATCTGAATTTCTTTAAGTTTGAGCTACTCAGCTGATGAAACTTTTCAATTTGATATTTCTAAGGTCCTATATATTACTGACTGTTTAATGACTCTGGTTACTATGTGGATGCATGTTGGAGAGGAAAGCTTGTAGAGGAGTGTCAATTGTATATAAATGCTAATCAGGCAATAACACTTTTTTTGAAAGGCATACAAGGGAAAAAAGAAAACTCAATGTGGTGGATCATAGATGGGCCATCTGACGGTGTGAATTTTGTATGCCTATAGATTGAATTGAGTGTTCTTCAAACCTAAACAGCAAATAGATTGACCCAGCTGTCAGCAGCCATTCAATGACTGCTATGTTAAAATGGCCAGTCATGTTTTGATTTGAATAGTGTTGCATTGTTCTATGCTTGAGCTTGAGTCAATATGAGTTCCTGATGTTCCTAATCTATTCTGACTTCCATATAATCCTGTCTTGTGTAAGCTTTTCCAAATTTTATTTTTTGATATTGAGTTTCTGATTGTGATACATGTGCATCGTCTTGATTGGATTGCCAAATCTCTTGGTCTCACCATTCTGATCCTGAATAAATGTTACTGTTCCATGGATTTTTTTGACACTCTTCTTTGTGATTATTTTGTTGATGGTGAATATTATTTTGTCTTGTTTATGTTAATGGATTTCTTACATCTAATTGCATGCATAACTGGAAAAACCCATTCAATGCCATAAAACATAAAAAAATGAGTGATTAGGGAATATAACACAGTTGTAGTGGAACTCCTAATTGTTTTCAAGACCTATTCAAATTCATCAAGAATACAAAAATGCTAAACAGTAATGTAATTTCAAAGCCAATTACACCTCAGCAATTTATGTTTTTTCTTTTTCCGAGACAATGCTTGGCAATATATTTTTTTTTCTCTTACCTCTGCACCACTTTCTTCTGTGCTAAATGGCACAGGTTTGGGATGTCTTGAGCAACGAAGACGTGGTTGAGATCGTATCCTCAGCTCCAACACGGGCATCAGCTGCAAGAATTCTGGTGGACTCAGCTGCTCGTGAATGGAAGCTTAAATACCCAACTTCAAAGATGGATGATTGTGCTGTTGTTTGCTTATTTTTAGACGGTAAAATGGACTCGGAATCTGATTACGATGAACAAGGCTTTTCCTCAGCAACTCTTGATCAGAGCAATCATTCAGGCAATGCTGCTGAATCCGACGACGGGCAGAAATCTGAGCCATGTCTGCAAAGAAATTTTACAGTTAGATCAGCAGAAGAAACTGATACTTATGGAAGGCAAGCTGTTGAAGCTGATGGAGATGGCGAGGCAATGAGTGCTGAAGATCAGAATTGGTTGGGTTTGGAAGGAGTCACAAGAGTGAACTCACTTGTTCAGCTTCCAAGATTTTCTGAGGAAAGACCAGACCCATAATTTGTGGTATCTACTTGGATGAAATGAGGCTGCCATCATTGTAATATTTTGGCTCTTGAGCCTCACTGTACTATTAAAGTTCTTTTGTTCTGGTGGCACAATGTTTTGAAATTTTGTCCAGGTAAATTATTGTCCCGGTCCCTTTTGCTGTATGTCACAGAAATGTAGAAAGACAAGCTTTGTTCAGAGAATTGAACTAAACATAGCTCTGTTAATACCACTTTATCTTCTGTCAAGATTCATTCTTGGCGATGCCATGTTTCTTAACCCGGATGGGCTTTCTCTCCAAGAGCTATGATGGTAGTCTTGCCTGACGTTCAACCACACGATTACTTTGCTGCTGAAAAAAAATGGAATTGAAAGGGAGGAATTGCAAACGTAGTGTGTTACAAAAGTAATCACTTCGCTTGGCTTGTCTGTGATACGTTTTCTTCCTGTCAGAATCCTGGTCCTTTTCAAGTTTCAACCACTACATCATCTTCACATGTACCAAGAAACTGGGGGCAATAGTCTATCAGGGATCTTTGCTCTCTATGATGGTCAAAACCAGGACTCAGTGAATTCAATGGGCGGCTAATAGTTTCGAGAGCAGTCATTTCATGCAAAACATGTTTCGAGCATAGTTTTCAATTTCGTTACTACAAAATATTTTATATTGATTAAAAAAATTAGATAAAACAATATTATTTTTATCTTGGTTTAAATTCTGGTTTGTTTTGGATTTTTCGTCAAATATCAGTCAAAATATATTGATTTCGTTCCACTTGTTCCATTTTGAGCAAATAATGTTTTTTTTTTTAAATAATGAATAATTTTACAATATCAATTATCTCTTAATCTGACCGTTAGATTAAGATAAAATTTTACGGGGAGTCTCTTGACATATTTATATATATTATGTTAAAATTTCAGAACAATCAGAGAATATAATGACTTTGTGAAATTGATAATGATATTCTCGTAATATTATACATGTTTATAATTTTGTTCAGAATAATTATTTTATTGTCTTTTTAAGATTAAATTACACAATTCTAAATAACTTTCTTTTTGGATTTGAACTATTTTTTTTTGAATTAATATATATATAAACAGTTCAACCTCGAAACAACGCGCTAAAGTACTTTGAAACCAAAACATTTCATTCCAATTGAAATAACAAAGTTATTGACAACTTTGGTTTTTATCAATTTCGTTTTATTTTGGCTGTTTTGTATTAATTAAAAAAACAAGATAAAACAATATCGTTTTTACTTCGGTTTAAATTATAGCATATTCTGAATTTTTCAGCTAAATACCAGCCGAAAAATATTTGGAATTGTTCCGCCCCAAATAGTTTTTTTTTTTTTAAATAATAAATAATTTTACAACATCAATTATATCTCTTAGGAGGAATTGAAAACCTTAATGCAAGCAGAGACCGGAACATATTTACACCTTGCTGGAAAACCATCTTTGATTAAAAGCAAAACCAGACAAAATCTTCCAGCAACCCCCCACAAGTTCAATCAACAAAAACAAATCACATTCAACACAGAATTTCCCACGCAGCCTTTGTTACCAGGATTTTATTGCGGATTAAGTTTGTTTTTCTCATTGTAAACCAATGTCAGAAATTCCATTTGTAAATAAAGACAACCAGTAGAAGGTAAATAATAACACAGGATCTCAAATGGTGTTTTTCATGCAAAAAAGAATTACTGGTTCTACCTTTCAGAACACAGACAGGAAATGGCCAATAACCAACCATCCTGATTCTCTGTTCTATAAAAAGGGATTTTTTCTCATTTCAGAAGTACATAGTTTCTCACCATCAGGAAGATACGAAAACCTAGAAACCTTATCCAAAAGAGAGCCCCTGCGGATGCTCTCTTAATTTGGAATGTCCAAAATGGAGAGATGGATGTTTCACAAAGAATAATCTGCAGCAAAGATTATATTATTTACAGGTAAGTAAACAGAAAATAATGTTAAAGAACCATTTTACCTAAATGTTTAAACTATTAGGTGAAACCCTATAATATGATTTATATTATTCTCTAACACGCTCCTCAAGCAAAAGCCTTTCGGCTTGAAAATTAAACACATACTCACTCTATCTTGTGCTTGATTTCTATCAACTCATGACTGATGTTAGGTGAACAAGACTCAGATACCATGTCAAAGAACTATCTCATCTAAAAACTTAAGTTATTAGATGAGACCATAATATAATTTATATTATTCTAGATGGGTAAAATTCTATCAGAGAGCAGCACACAAGAAGGACAGTATGTAGATCTTCCTGTAGGAGTATAAACTCAGCATAATCTTATCATTGACTAAGGAGTAGATCGATGAAAAATGTAAAATAGCCCTCAACTCTTCAGATCAAGATGCAATACAGTAGTTTCTTTTTTTTTTTGAATAAATTCAAAGGTATATAGAAGAAATGGATGTACATGAGAAATAGGCTGCAATAGCCCGAAAGCAGGAGAGAAGAGACAACCCTCTACCCTCCCTGCGCAAAAACAAAAAGGACCCCAAATGGGCTAAAACAAACCAAGCTGAGGAGCTAGCCAACAAGGCCTGGAGCCCTACGGAAACTAAGCTTAAACAAATCTAAGACAAGAAGACAAAGATAAGGACCGGCCCACATGGCCTAGAACCTTACAAAAAACCTGGCTGGAGAGGCCTAACTATAAGGGCCCTCCCTAAACACTGCACAAAAAAAACATTCCCGAGCAAGACGAAACCTCCTTGCTAAATCCTCCCTTGCGATCTCTGAAGCTTCATTCAGCCCCAATATTCCAGACAGTCCTGACATGCGCAGGCAAGTCAACCCGGTTTGGGTGGTTAGCAAGGTTGTCACGAATGTGGTGATAAATGTCCCCACTGATGTTGATGGCCTCCTGGAATCGATGTTGAAATACTCTCCTGTTTCTTTCCTGCCACAAGTGGTAGACCGTAGCGGCCAAAATAGAAGGGCCTATCAAGTTGCTAATCGATCGCCTGTTCTTATACCTCTGAGCTGTCCATTCCAGCAACTGATGCCATTGAAGCGGAGGCCAGTAAGTGCGAGACCGACTAGCAATCGTCCACCACACTTGAGCCGCAAACCCACATTTGAAGAACAAATGATCATGTGTCTCGACTTCTTGGTCGCATAGCTTACAAATTCTGTCCACCATACCCTCATTGTGAAGTCTATCCATCGTCCTTAGCCTCCCTCGCATTGCCAACCACAGGATGAAGGAGTGCCTGGGCACATGGAGAGGATGCCAAAGAAGGTGGCTTAGCTTACTTTTAGGTCTGCTATCCCTTAGCATATGCCATGCCGAGTTAACTGTGAACTTCCCTATACTATTGGCTTGCCAAACCACCGAATCCTCTTGCATTATCCTAGGCTGGAAGTTGATTTTGCTCCATATAGCCTGATGACATCTATCATTTCCACTGAAATTCCACCTTCCTGCCACTATGATGTCAGCTATCCGAGCATTCCATGGGAGGCTGGTTGTTGCAAGGGTCCGATGAGGAAGCAAATCTACCGGCCTCTCTCCCATTGGCATCCAATAGTCATACCATAGAGAGGTAGTCTTGCCATTTCCTACCCTTGATCTGAAGCTTCCTCTACACAGCTCCCTGGCTTGCAAGATCTTTCGCCACGTCCATGATGGGTTGGCTGGAACTGGAATTTGCCAAAAGGATCTATCTTTAATTAAGTGCTTTTTTATCCAAGCAACCCACAAAGATTCCTCATCCGTAAGGACGTTCCATATATGCTTGAGCATGGCAGCCCTGTTCCACATTTCCAAGCTTTTGATGCCTAGACCCCCCTTATCCTTCGAAATACAGACCTCCTTCCAGGCCACTTTAGCTCCCCTTATGGATAGGGATGCCCCTTTCCAAAGAAACCTTGAGAGAATCCGCTCAATTTGCACAATGGTATAGGCTGGGAGAATAAATTTAGTGGACCAGTACACCTGGATAGCAAAAAGGACCGAGTTAATCAATTGGAGCCTACCCGCATAAGAGAGGGTGGCCGATGTCCATTGCTTAACTCGACCCTTGATCCTTTCAACTAACGGAAGGCAGTCTATACTTCTGAGCTTTGTGGTGATGAGCGGCACTCCTAAATAGGTGGGGGGAGAGCTGGATTTTTGGATCCCCAACAGATTAACAAGAGCATTCTGACCCTGCTCATCTATTCCTGCCAAGAACATTGCACTCTTATGATGATTTAAGCTTAGGCCTGATAACTCTGCGAAAGTGTCCATAGCATCCTTGAGGATGTCCACCGAAGCCGAGTCTGCATGGCTGAAAAGAATTAAGTCATCCGCGAAACATTGGTGAGTGATGACAGGATTCTTGCATCGCCAATGGTGCTTAAAAGTAGGGGCTTGGGTGGCCTTCTGCAACAGGCCATTAAGACCCTCCATAGCCAAGACGAAGAGATAAGGGGATAGAGGATCCCCTGTCTTAAACCCCTATTAGCATTGAAGAACCTATGATCCTCGCCATTCATACTAACTGTATACCAGGGAGATGTTATGCATGTTCTGATCCACTTGATAACAGTTGGAGGAATTGAGATGCTTCTTAGAGCCTGGAAGATGAACTCCCAGCTAATAGTATCAAAAGTTTTCCTAAGATCAACTTTGATGGCACAACGAGGAGCTCCACCTCGCCTGTGGTAGTTATGCATTAACTCTTGCACCAGGAATATAGCATCTGAAATATTCCGGCCCGGAAGAAAGGCTGATTGGGCCTGCTGACAACTCCATCAATACTGGACTTCAATCTTTTGGTCACAGTGTGCACTTGTCTTCTCCAAAAAGGAGGCAATAAACATTTTGCGCTGCTTTTAAAGCATCATAGCTAATCAACTTAAGAGAAACTTTGCCAAAAACAGTACGATGGAACTAATTAGCACACGTATCCACCAAATATGGTGTGTACAAGACTTCATCATAAAAATATATTAAAATAAATTTTTCTAGATTTTTATTTTTGATATTAATATATCAAAATTATTAAAAAAACACTCGATCTAATCTATTTTAATGCCTAATATATTTTTAAAACGCAAATAAAAACTCGTAAAAATACAATTCAAAACAGCCTCTTTAATGTGATTTGTTGTCCACTTGTCCTTGTTTCATAATGGTCAATATATAACAGAAGAAAAATCACATGTTCATTTACTTTCTTCTATAGCACCATGTTTCAATATATTATTTCTTGAATGATGGATTCATGAGTGAGTTAAGAGGGCAACGCCCGTGTGATTATTTCTCCCATTGCAGGAACCTCCTTGAATTGTATACTTGCAGGAAGCTGCTTCTGTATTTTGCACCTCCTGCTCCAGGTAGCAAAGAAACAAATCTTGCTGTTGCAGAAACGACCAAGCCTCACCCTAAAACAATATTAATATACAGTATACACATCAACAAAACAGCAGGAAAATCACGGTAGAGGCTGTTCTTGCACAGCAAGTTTGTCCATGTGCTGCCATTGGAACATGTTTGCCTGATGACAGCTAGACCACCCTTCTTGTTGGGACATGATTTTCCAGTTCATTTATTTCTGCAAGGTGGGATAGAGGGAAGGATTTCAGCATATAGGAAATGAAAAATCAACGGCATCACGACATGAACCTGTACAAAATTGTGGTTCCTCTGACCTACAGTATAGGTTTGATTACTAAACGCGATGTGTAAAGGAGCAGTGATTTTTGGTTTCATAGTTCAGAGTCAAAGGAGTTTCCAATAATATAGTTTTATCCATAATGGGATTATTGGAAAGGAAAATTTTAGTTGTGATGTACCTCATCAGCACTGCTTGAAGGGCTTGAGTTTGCCTCCGAGGTTGCATCAGAAATTCGAGCTTCTGATTTCTCATTCGAATAACTGAAAATAGAACTCGGTGTTAAATAGAAAATCAGCGAAGCATTATATACAGAAGAAAGGCTACAGCACAACTTTAACAACAGGAAACCCCCCCACCAAAACTATGATAATAGTTACAAGTTATCACCAGTAACATAAATCGAAGAAAGATGCAACGCTACACAAATGGTAAGAATAAAAGTCATGCTCCTTTTGAGTTCACGATGGTTTGCGCCTGGAGTCCTAAGTGCTTCAGAATCCTTAATTGTCATATGTTAATTATACCCACAAAAATGATAGGTCATTTGAATAGAATAAAGAAAAAAAAAAGTAATTTTATTATTCAATCCTATATATCAAGTAATAAATCTCCGTTGCAAATTAAACAAACTATAAAGAGACTAGCCATTCTAGCAGGTCTAATTGTTGAGACTGGTCTCTTTATAGTTTGTTTAATTTGCAACTCTTTATAGTTTGTATACTTCGCAACAGAGATTTATAACTTGATATATAGGATTGAATAATAAAATTACTTCTACTTGTTGAGACTGGTGTTACTCATTAGATACTCTCATTTTTAGCTGGTTAATGATCATGAATACTTACGTTGAGAGTATGGTCACCCAGATGAGCTCCACACAATCTACCCAAAGAAGCCTTTGTTCAAGAGGGATAACACCATAGGTAATCAAATGAGCAAATGGCCAAAGCTTCCATCCTGCCTATCAAGCAGATCAACAGAAACAGTTCACTATCACCTAGACACGATGTACAAATGAACAATTATCTATCAGTTGAATGTTATTTTACATGGACCTCAAAGTGAACCTCCAAAAATTGCCTCAGTGAAAATCATTTAACTACATCAGTGTATAAAGGCAAGAAAATGGACCTTTTCCACTGTAATATTCTTTCTTGCTGCTAGTTCATGCTACTTTTAGCACCATTGGAGACAAACGAAAGCAATTTAGATCACGTTGAGCTGTTCAAGATTTTCTCTTTGCAATAAAAATGATTTCAAAGAAAATTCCACACATTTATCAAACTTTTAATGGTTACAACAGGTTGGATGCTGGTGTCAGTCTATAGCCTTCTATGTTGTCGATCAAACCGAGGGCCTCAATACAAGCACAGATGTTTTCACATTCTCAGCTGACATGGAGGGCATTCTCAGGCAGGCTATTAACCTGTCCCTTCACAATCCCAAGACATATGTTCAGAAGAACCTCAATCCTGCAGTCTAAATTAGAAGACCTATTCTATCCTTTATAAGTTTCTCTTGTTCACATTCTCAGTTGACATGGAGGACATTTTAGCATAATTTAAAAGCTAATAGAAAATTTCAAAATGCAATGAAAATGCTAATAATAAGTTCATTATAAAATCAAATTCAAAGGTATCAATAACTTTTTTCCCAGACAACAATGTTAGTAGTATCATAGACGAATTGAAATCAAGTGGAAAATGTGTCAATCAAGAGTATTTATTTATAGCATTTTCAACTTGCATATGGAAAAACTCGAGGAGCTTCTTACAGTCAACAGAAGCCAGAATGTTGCCTTCAGCTCTCTATAAATATTGTCGAGGGACTCAAAACGCAACAAACCCAGCGCCACATAGTAGATGCTGTTCCAAACTGCTGCCCAAACTGTTTGGTCAAAGGCAACTTTGGCTGGGACCACCCACCAATCTTCAAAAGGAAAAAGAGCCTATAAACCAATGTAAATGATTTCAGCCATCCAGATGACATCAACATGCAGCAAGTGAAGTGAAATGAACAAAACCCAAACAACAATAATCACCTCACAGAATTGATAGTAATAATGAGAGAGGGATCCATGTAGAGTAAATCCAACAAGCCCTGATCTAAACATGCGAGTCCGGTCAAACTCAAAAATCGGTTTTCCTTGATAGCACTGCATTTCAGAACAATATAAACACATGACTTATGAAAAACAAGTTGATAACTCTGCTAAGCTACCTGGGAATAAGTCCACAAGGAAAACAGAAGACTTACCTGAGCAATCCAATCTCCTATGGAATAGACGACCCCACTAATTGCCATTTTGGCCAAAACAGGGTTCGCTTTGAGAGCTTGTTCATATGCAATCCAATTGTGCTCGGGCAAATACCTTAGTATCTCATAAAGGGTCCATCCCTGAACGATATTAAAAATTACGAAAAGTTTCCAGAAGGATGGAAATGCAAATAATTCTGTTCATTACTGATAAAAGGTAGCGAGGAAATTGATATTAAGCTTTCTTTTCAGCTTCTTTCATCACTGGATAAAACTTCATTTCTTTAAATTACAGAAAACATAAAATAATGCTGATCCCGCAATTTGTGAACCAATTCAGTTGATGCTTAACCTCGCAAAACATGATTCTGACAATCAAATGGTATAAAAAATCAATTAATATCAGATTTCTAAGATCCAAATTATCAAAATTAATAAATTAGTTTCACACATGTAAGATCACTGGAAAAAAGAAAAGTTATTGTTCAAACCACGAATGAACCAATCCAAATTCTGCACCACGCATAACAGATTAACATCAAAAACCAAAGATTAAAAGAAATCCCACCCGTTAATCATAAACAGAAGCAAACTACAAAGAGCACAACTTTCACTCATGTTCAGCATACACAGAACTGGGTTCATTTACTAACCACTAGCAAAAGGAACAGAATTTAAGGTAACAAAAGCATTACTTACATGCCAGTAATCATAATCAATAGTAAGCAACCTAGAAACAGCAAGAGTACCACATCCCAATACAATAGTAGCATTAATAGCTCTACTTGTCATTCTATCTTCATCATCATCACTCTCAACAATAGAAGAAGAAGAAGATGATGACAGAAGGTCAGAATCTTTAGACCCATTAACAAACAAGGGGTTATTTTTGTCATTCAAAGGTTTATCTTTGACCGGAACAACTTTTTTGTCTTCTTTGAGTGATCCAGCGATCAAAGTTCTAGTCTTTTTGGCTGAGAGGATTGTGTTCTTTGATGGGTTGGATTTGGTGAGGAGTTTTGTGGAGAGGAGAAGTAAAGGAGAAGAGGGATAGGTTTTGTGGGTTTTGGTGAGCGAAGAGAATTTGTGATGGGAAGTAAGAGTAGTGGCCATGGATTTTCAGAAGAAAGTGAACTAAAACTAAAAGTGCAAGAATGTTCAAAAAATGTACAAATATAATTGTATATAGAAACACTTCTATCTATCTATCTATATATCAATTTTAGATAATTTGCACAATTCTCTAATGAAAAAAGAAGAATAATGTTAAGGTAGATTTGCAGCTTAGAGGGAAGAGGAAGTGCATGTGTAAGATAAAGTAGCCACATCATCTGTTCGATCTCCATAGACAGCAGGTCGGCATTTCAAACTTTGACGAACATGCCACCCTTTCCTGTGGAGGTATTCATGCCACATATCTCCATATACAATATTTTTAATTTTTGATATTTCTGCTACAAGTCCTGTTTTGAAACGCCAAGTATTTTTGAAAAAAAAAAATTTAATTATTTTTATATATTAATATTAAAAATAATTTTTAACAAATAAAAAATATTATATTAATATATTTCTAAACAAAAAATATTTTAAAAAATAACAATTATACTCTACTCTAGACATCCATGAAATTGGCTTGTAGACAGACATTTATTGGATTTGGATGGTTTTGTGATTGCTGCAAATTCTCAAATGGATCACCACCTGCTATATTTTTTATTTATTAAAAAATATTTTTGTACATATAAACACATTAAAGAAGATTAATTTGAAGCAATTTTTTTTTTTTTTTAAAAAATAGTGTATAGTAGGGGTGGGAATTAAAAAAAAGAAAAGATTCACTGTTGATATGACAGTGAAGCTACATGAAGATTCTCATATAATAGTAATTCTTGCTTGAAATCAATCAAATCTTAATTCTTAGTTAATTTATATATTTTAACAACTATATAATATAAACACAATCTAATTTATATGGTAGTTTTAGGCAATCCAAATGGAATTTGCCCATAAAGGCAAAGGATGTAAACAATTCCATGAAAAGTACGGTTTGTGGGCTCAGCTTGTTGTCACCACGAGGAGATTGATTGTTGGTATTAAAAAAAAACTAAAAAAAGTTGTGTTTTCTTTGATTATCTTATAAAAATAATATTTATTGTAATAATATTTTTGCATTTGTTTTTTTAAATAAATATTATTTTCATTTTATCATTTAATATTTAATTTATTTAAAATTGAGTTATATAATTTATTATGACTTGCTTTATGTTCATCATCTCATAAAACACTATTTATTGTAATAGTATTTTTTTATATTTTTTGGAAAGTAAATCTATATATTTTTATTAATTTTATTATTTAATATTTAATTTATTGGAGATTAAATTATATAATTTATTACGACTTGTTTTGTATATAGTACCTTTAGTCTTATGACTCATATCATATATTTGACATGTTAATTTAGCTAACTTGTTTTTTTAATTGTTTTTTAAAAGTTTTATACTTTAAATATCTTCATTATTGAGTTGATTAAAGATTATGTTTTATTATTTATTTTAATTTATTTTTAATAATATTATCACGATATCATACCTGAATATAGATTGTGCAAGGTAACTCAAATAGACTCAAATTATTTTATTGTATCATTTTTATATTATTTTTTTCTTTCAATTTCATAATTTAACAAATAATTTTATTAATTATTGAGTTTTATAATTTGTTCGATTTACTTTTTTCAGGGTTATCATAATCTAATGACTTGACTCATGAATGTGATAGGTTAGCCTAAGTTGACCCAAATTATTTTTTTAGTTTATTTTCTATGAAATTATCCTAGTTTTATAAACCAAGTCATGAGTTTGACGGGTTAACAATTTAACATGAGTCATTTTTTGTCACCTTTTTGAGTTTATTGAGTATTGTTCTTCATGAATTGTTTATATTTGATTTATATAAGGTTATCATAGTTTTATAATCCTGAATTTTGAATTTTAAAGATTAATCCGAATTGATCTAATATGTTTTTGTCCTAATTTTTTTTTTTAAAATAACATCATCTTGAAGTTTTTTTCAATTCAAACTATGTTTTACAAGTTATTGAAGTTAGTTTTGAACTTTTTGAGTTGATCACTTCACGTTTGATCAAATTTTATATCATTTTTTTTTAAAAAAAGAACACTAATAATTTTTTATATATTAAAATATTAATTTAATCCGTTGTGCGGTGTAACACGTAGGTAAATTATTTATCTAGTTACATCTATTTCTTTTCTTACATACTAATGACAATTCATGTGTTACACCGATCACTTTCTTCTCTCACAACAATCTTTAAATCTTCATACTCATCTGTATTGAAGATCTGTTAACTTCTTAAGATTAGGATATGAAAAAACAAAATAAGTGTAAAAATTATAAAATCCTCCATTTTCATTTAACTAAATATAAATTCTAGACTTCACTTGAAAATAGTTTATAGAAAAAGCTAAGGTCCCACCGAGACTTGAACTCGGGTTACTGGATTCAGAGTCCAATGTCCTGACCACTAGACCATGGGACCTGTGGATATGAATTCTGCCTCAATATAGTATTTGAAGAATTCTTGCTGTCTTCAAAACCTCTTGCCATTTCTATCACTCAGTGTGTTCACTCAACACCAAAAAACCCTGATGAGAAGAATAACCCTCTTGAGACCTCCTCCTCCCCTTCACCGTGCAACAGCCCTGTACTCCTTAACACCTCTTCTACCCTACAACAATGGTGGGTCTTCACCAAAACCTCCTAAAAAGGGACCTACACTAACTATCACTTCAAATACTAGGTGGGTATTCACAGACAACAACTATCTCCCTCCACCTGAATGGGTAGAGCCCTTTAATGACCTCTCTGATATAGCCTCAGAAACCCCTCAAGACCTTAAACCCTCTCCTTGGGTTCACCAAATTATGAGTCTTTTGTTAGATGGCTCGGTGGACATGGAATCGAGATTGGATCATTTTTGCAACAAGTTCTTGATCAAGTTGTCGCCTAATTTTGTGTCTTTTGTTTTGAAATCCATGGAACTTCAAAAAAGACCTGATCTTGCTTTGAAGTTCCTTACTTGGGCTGGTAAGCAAAAGAAATATACTCATAATCTTCAATGTTATGTTTCTTTGATTGATGTTTTAGCTTTAAATGGTGATTTAGATAATGTAAAGGCAGTTTTTTGCAAGTTTAGAGGAATGGGTTTTTTGATGAATGTATCTGCTGCGAATTCTTTGATTAAGAGCTTTGGTAGTCTAGGGATGGTAGAGGAGTTGCTGTGGGTGTGGCGTGGAATGAAGGAAAATGGGGTTGAACCAAGTTTGTTTACCTATAATTTTTTGCTTAATGGTTTAGTTAATTCAGTGTTTATTGAATCCGCTGAGCGTGTTCTTGAGGTTATGGAGAACGGAAAAATTGGACCTGATGTTGTTACCTATAATACCATGATTAAAGGCTATTGTCAGGCTGGGAAGACCCAGAAAGCATTTGCGAAGTTTAGAGATATGGAGTTGAGAAATGTGGCACCCGATAAGATTACGTACATGACTTTGATGCAGTCGTGTTATGCGGAGGGAGATTTTGATTCGTGTTTAAGTTTATATCATGAAATGGATGAGAATGGAATAGAAATTCCGCCTCATGCTTATAGTCTAGTTATCGGGGGGCTTTGTAAGGAGGGGAAATGTGTGGAAGGATACGCTGTTTTCGAGAAGATGATTCAAAGAGGATGTAAAGTGAACGTGGCAATATATACTGCTTTGATTGACTCAAATGCAAAATGCGGTAACATGGGAGAGGCAATGTTGCTTTTTGAAAGGATGAAAAAGGAAGGAATTGAGCCAGATGTGGTTACTTATGGGGTCATTGTTAATTGTTTGTGTAAGAGTGGGAGGCTGGATGAGGCTATGGAGTATTTGGAGTTTTGCAGAGTTAATGGAGTGACCGTTAATGCCATGTTATATTCTAGTCTTATTGATGGCCTTGGCAAGGCTGGGAGGGTGCACGAAGCTGAGAAACTTTTTGAAGAGATGGTCAAGAAAGGATGTCCACCAGATTCATATTGCTATAATGCTCTTATTGATGCCCTTGCCAAATGTGGTAAGATTGATGAAGCATTAGCATTCTTTAAGAGAATGGAGGATGAAGGGTGTGATCAGACTGTATATACATACACAATAATGATAAGCGGATTGTTCAGAGAGCATAGAAATGAAGAGGCATTGAAGATGTGGGATATGATGATAGATAAGGGTATCACGCCAACCGCAGCTGCTTTTAGGGCTCTATCTATTGGTCTCTGTTTATCAGGCAAGGTTGCCAGAGCCTGTAAAATTTTGGATGAACTAGCACCAATGGGCGTTTTTCCTGAGACAGCTTTCGAAGATATGCTCAATGTGTTGTGCAAAGCAGGGCGTATAAAAGAGGCCTGTAAGTTGGCTGATGGTATTGTTGACAGGGGCCGGGAAATTCCAGGGAGAGTTCGCACTGTTTTAATCAATGCTTTGAGGAAAGCAGGCAATGCAGATTTGGCGTTGAAGTTGATGCATAGCAAGATTGGGATTGGTTATGATAGAATGGGTAGTGTTAAGAGGCGTGTTAAATTTCGGATTCTTTTTGAAAGTTAATTCTTCTGCCTTATCTTTGCTTCTATTCCTGTACATAATACCACTCACTTTATAAAGAAGCTTTGCCACAAGATCTTCTGTTCAAGTGACATTTCTTGGATAGCATGTTCAAGATGCAAATGAACAGCTCTCAGTCTTTGGAGTGGAAGGATTGATAGCATGTTCAAGATACAAGGAAAAAAATGAAGTTTTTACACTGCCATCCTTGAAAACTCAGTCCTACAACTGTCTTCTTTGCATCCAAGCGATCCTTGCTCTGTACTGACAATAATTCAAAGACCAATTACCCTTTTTATGTTAAGTTACCATACCGTTTAATTTTGGTCCCTTTGATAACTCACCATGCCTTGCTGGTCACTTTATAAAGCCATGGCCTTATCTATGTTCTCCAATTATCAAGCTTTATGTAATGTCATTGACACTCTTCCATCTACAATATAGTATCCCACTGTGATTCCTTGATATCTCTTCGAAGTAGCGGAGAAAACTTCTCTTTTCATTTCTTTCTTTACCTTTTTTCTTTTTTTGCTGCTCCTAAGTTTTCTCAGTTTGGATAGTTTTAGGCGGTTAAATCCAGTAAATTAAATGGATTTCATTTATTATAATTTGAAAAAAAAATCAAATTGGTTTTGGAATCAATTTAACACCAAGTTGGCTGAAATATAGTTGAGCTGGAAAGTGACTCTTGTCTCGTTAAAACCTGCTAGATAAATTTGAATTTTATGTGCAAAACAGATTCCTCATCACAGAAGCATCCCCAGTGCAGCAGTGGGTCAAGATAAAACTTCATAGTGATTGTAAGGTGCATCTCTCTCTAACAAAGACAGATCCGTACAGAGGTATGTCTTCTTGTTCTTTGCTTGGGTATCCATGTAAAATTCTGAAATTAGATACACAACACTGTTCGCCCTTTTCGGCTCCATTTTACATCCCAAAATATAATGACTTTCCAATACCTTGAGCTGTTATTCCCCTTTGTTTGTCAGCTTATGAGTCTTTTCATTGGTAGGTAAGCGTTGTTGTACTGCATTCTCTGCCATAATAATCAAGTGTGTGAAATTTTGCTATATTTTTCGATCTGTAGCTGTGCAGTAGCTATATTTGTTATGATCCAGCATGTTAGAATAGCTGTGCAGTAGCTATGTCCAAGTGGATTTCATTACAGCTCCGCTGAACAACGTTTTCAAAGAGTAAATGTTGGAATCAGACAATATTGCTATTCATTTCATGTTAGCAAATTTTGTTTTTCTAGCCCGACTCATTTCAGTGATTGATAACATTACTGCAACTACGCCCACCATCCAAATCCTTTTCTTGCTGATACCTCGACTCACTATTTACACTTCGGGCTTTTTGGCAACTAGTTTGGAGGTCTCAAGATGATATAAACTATTATGCGGCCATCTTTTTTGTGATCATGCTTTCTTGATATTCCATTCCCATGCAATGCAAAGCCTCGACTCTTTTTGTGGTGTGTGTGCTTGTGGGTGGACAGGACCCTACAAACTGTTATGTGTATCGAGATAGCTACAATTACATGGCAGATTTAGCCTGGTTGGTTCCACACTTATCGAAATCTGAGATTCTTCCAACATTTACATATTCATAGCCGCTAATAGATTGATGACTGATTGATAAGCTTTGCCAGTCCCCTTAATGTCAAGATTTCTCATTTTCTATGAAGTGGCCCCTCTCAACAAGTACTTTTATCTGTTTCCCGTGGTGTCTGTGTCACTGTCTGTCAAAGTAGCCAATCAAATCCACTGTCCATTTTCATCGGTTCATTCTCTTCCAATGGCTGGTCAACATTTGGTGAAGAAAGTGTGGGGGGCTACGCCTACACGTTTATTTTTTCAGCTCAATAAATTTTCTGTCTGGATTCTGAAAGCAAATGGCAGGTTTAGAGCAATGGTTGGCAGTCCTAAGGGTTGTTGATGCGGAGAAAAAAAGAAGGGCTTGATGAGAAAGCAAGAAGATTGTAGATTGAGTTGTTCTAAATGTGAATAAAGGTTCTAAATTCCATTTTAGTTGGTGATTTGTTTTCAATTGAAATGAAATATTTTAATTTTGAAGTATTTTGGTACGCTGTTTTGGGTAGTATTATTTATTTATATATATAATTAAATATATTAATTTTAAAAAATAGTTTAAATAAAAAAAATTATTTAGAATTATGTAATTTAATATAAAAAAACATAATAAAATGATTTTTCGAACAAAATTATGAACATATATAATATTATGAGAGTGCTATCATCTGTTTTGCAAGATCAATACATTCTCTGATTGCTCTGAAATTTTAATATAATATATATAAATTTATCAAAAGATTTCTTGTAAAAGTTCATCTCAATATAATGGTCGGATTAAGAGATATGATTTATATTGTAAAATTATTCATTAATTAAAAAAAATATTATTTGGTTGAAATAGTACAGGCGAAATGATGTCGGTTTGTTTTGGTCGAAAAATCTGAAATTTTAACTGAGATAAAAATAATATTATTTTATCTTATTTTCTTAATTAGTACAAAATATTTCGGCTATTTCAATCAAAACAAAACGAAACCGAAAATCGTAATATAAATTTGGAGGGAATTCCAATGTAAGTGGGATCACAAGAAAACATTTGCAAAAAGAATGATTATTTATAGCAGAATAAACAAAATCTAGGCGATGAAGCTGTCTTACTAACCTATAATCTCTTCATTCCGAGAAAGATACTTCACTGGCTTCACTGAAACATGATCTGGATCAGGATTCTTGATCAGCATTATTGTACGGAGATTTTAATAGCCATTAAAGATCGGGGGACCTTGAGCTTATAATAACAGCACGGCGGTGGCGACAGCGGTGGCTACAGATACGGTGGTGATTTGAAGAAAGTGACACTACAAAATATGATCAAAACGACGTTAAGGGGACTGTGTTTTGAGGCCACAGCTGCCATTAATGGCCCACACCTTCAGGCTAGGAATAGCTACGTGACTAAGCCAGCCAATTTCCATGGGCCATTAATATGTTCCCATATACCTGTCAATTTTCAACCCCCCCAGTACGGTGAGATGGGTAAAATTCAATTATGTTTTTTTTTTTTTTTTATAAATGAAGGTGGAACAATCGTTGAAAATTAAAAAAATATGACGGAAAATTCAACAAGAGAGAAAACCTAAATATATAAGAGATAGAAATATGTTTGGTCAGAAAAAATAAATTAAAATATAAAATAAATATACTATTGGAGCAATTTTAGAGTGGATCAACTTTATGTTTCATTTTAAATTAGTTTGGAGATTGATCAAATCAAACTTGGATTGACATGATAAATCCTAACTATGTCAACTCTAAGTTTATATATATATATATATATATATATATGTTTCTTTGTTAAAAAAAACTTTGTTTTGGGTTGACCTAGTAACCCAGCAATCCAAATCTTTGATCGGGTTTGATAATTATGCGTACATGTAAAATAATAAAAGCATTTATTTAGTGTTTTTAAATCAATCATGCATAAACACACATGGTTAGTATACTTGGCCTTGCAAGGGATCTACACCTCTTGGGACTCGAGGAAAGCCCTTTGCCATCATATTACACCTATTTGCCACAACACAACAAACCTATTAAAAAAACACAAGAAACATCAATTAATTTGATTTTTTTAAAAAAGTGAAACACTTTTTTTTTATTTAAGAAAACTCTATCTCCTAGAAAACACACTTTGTAGACCTAGATGAGTGAGTAAAATCCCGGTTATTTCAGGCTCTTATAAGAAGTACACATCCTAACTCAAACTCGAGACCTACTGTGCAAGTGAAACACACTTTTATAATATACCTAAAACAAAAACTACTGCAATCCCAAGGCTAAGAAGAATCATTAAGTTTTTCTACCAAGTTTAAATTTGTATGTTTCTACAAATACGGTAACGTAATCGGCAATGCCAATGGTTATTATATATATGGTAAGTTTCAATTAGTTAAATTGGCAAAGTAAGTGTGCTTTCCATAACGAGAAGGTCCATAAAGCAAATGTTTTTATTTATTTATTTATTATTATTAGGGTTTGTTCACCCCACATTTTAACCTAAGATATGATTACATATTCATCGTTTGGTAGCGTGCACGCAGGCTCTACTGGAAAGTGAGAGAAACTTTGATCTTTGCATGGTAACTTTAAGGTACGCATGCAATCATTTATCTATATTTATTTATTAACATGTTCTTCACGTTATTTGAATCAACTTTCGAGTCAAATCTTATGAAAATCTTTATTGGCCCATCTAGCTTATAGCTTAGGATCGCAGGACAATATCTAGCTTGTTTCTTGGTCGATACAGGGGTGTTTGGAAATGTGTTTGGAAAATATTTTTGAAAATAAAATAAAATTTTATTGGTGTTTTTAAATTATTTTAATGTGTCGATGTTAAAAAAAATATTATTTTGATATATTTTTGAATGAAAAATACTTTTAAAAATAATTTCAACCACGCTACTAAATAGAAACATAATTTTCAATTGAAGGATCTCTGAAAAGTCAAGCCATTTTTTCATGGAAAAAGGCCGAAGTTGTTGTTGATTAAGAGTCATGCACTATATATATATATATATTTATATATATATATATATATATATATATATATATATATATATAGTTGCTAACATCCGAGCTTAATTATAAACAAAGTATATATACTTCTGTTTCACATATACACACTCTGTTCATAATTAAGTTCGAATGTTAGTAAATTTGACTTGATTGATAATTGAGTTATTTTGAGTGATTTATAGTGCTTAGTAACATAAAAATAGGAGTAAAATTAATTTTAATCGAGGAGAAAACTACCTCCCTCATTTTTCTCATATACTTGTTTATTCAGAGAAGAAAAACATTTTTGAATTAACTAATAAATTTAGAGATTATTATTTTTAAAAAATTAAAGATTAACTAGATGCATTTAAAAATGTTTTATGGAATATTAACATCAGAATCTAAACAATAATAAAAAAAGTGTGCATATATAACTTTTATCAGCAAACCATTTGTCTTAGAATTTCTCAAACCCCTTCACTCTTATGCCGTAGCCCAACAGGAATGTTCAAACTTCAAACATCCGGTCATCCACCAATCATAGTATCTCTGGATTTCAAAAGACCAAAAATTACTTGATGCCCAGCTGTCTAGTTAACAGTTTGAAAATATGATTTATGTTATTTTTTAAAATAATTTTTATTTAAAAATATATTAAAACAATATTTTTCTAATTTTTTTTATATCAGTACATTAAATTAATTTAAAATCATTTAGATCCCGTTTGGCATTGCGATCCACCGGCTTTTGGTCGAAATTTGAATATTTTTTTAATTTTAATTGAATATATTTTTGTGTGTTTTAGATCATTTTGATGTACTGATTTCAAAAATAATTTTTAAAAAATAAAAATAATATCATTTTGATGTATTTCAGCACGATAAGCACTTTAAAAAGCTACCATAACCACACTTCCAAACAGGCCAAAACTCAATATCAAATACCTCCATCTATGGTAATGTTTTTTGGTCCTGACTTCCTGTCGCATCCTTTTCTCCATACATCACTCAATTTGAAAGAAGAATCTCTCCCTCTCGTCCATATAGCCATGGCCTTGTCTTGTGGTCGACAATTTTTCGTACAATTCCAAGATGTAGCTTCATGCAATTTAGATAAGACCTTTATTATCTGATTTGGAGTGCATTTATAGTTATTATGAAAATAATTTAAACCCTCCACAAAATTTACTCTAAAATAAAAAATAAAAATACTTTTTTTTTCAAATTTTGTTATTTTTTTTTTTATAAAATACAGCTTAATTAATGGTTTTACCAGGGGGACAAACCCGGAGATAAAAATAATTACCATAGCCAAGAGAGCAATATTTCAATGTGGGCTCTCCTGTGTTTATGTATCGGTTGTACACAGTATGCTCCCCCACTCCTAGCTTCATTTAAATTGGTTCCATAACTTGTTTATTCTTGTCTTGTACCTGGCTAGCTTGCTCGGCTCCATCAGCTTCATGGAAACGAAAAACTCCAATGGATCGAGAAGCTACGAGCACGACATTATCGGATGGTTTGAGGACATATCGGAGAACGCCGGCCAAGTTCAGACCGAGACTCTTCGCCGGATTCTCGAGCTCAACTGGGGCGTGGAGTATCTCGACAAATGGTTCGGAGATATTGATGTTCGAGAAATGGATTCGAGTTCATTGGAGTCTCTTTACACTTCTTTCGTGCCTCTTGCTTCGCATGCAGATTTAGAACCTTACATCAGCAGAATTGCAGATGGGGATACTGCTCCTTTACTCACACAGAAACCTATAAAACTTCTATCATTAAGGTATTTCTTCCTTTTACCTGGTTTTTTTAATCAGTTTTCGGATTCTTGGACAACATTAGTGCTGTAGTGTAAGCTTATCTTTTCAGACATCATGTGGAAAATGGAATCAGAATGTTTGCAGGATTCCCATGAGTAATGGGCTCCATTTGGCTAATTACTTCAATATTTCATGGGATACCTTGAGGTTTTCTTTCAGGATTGGCTAATGGGTACAAAATCTCAGCTTTTTTGTACAATGATTTGAAAGGATTCCATTAGCCAATTATTTCCACCATTAATTTGGGAGAGAATATTTTCAGGTTTATTTCCCACTTTTCTTGATGATGATTCTGATTTTCTTCATGGTCACGTTTGTCTCAAGCTCTGGAACCACAGAAGGAAGGCAGAAGTATGTTCCTTTCACTGACCACAGTGCCCGAACTACTCTTCAAATTTTCAGCTTGGCAGCAGCCTACAGATCAAGGTTCAACCAATCTCTCTCCATCTTGCACAAACACAGCCCAAATCTTTATGGTCTTCAAGAAGATCATCGATCTGGAATCAAATGTCACTCATTCATAGAATATTAGATCATCAGACAATTAACAGTTGGACGTGTGAAAAAATGTAGTGATACTCTACTTTAACTTGTAAAAAAGCTGTTCAATAAATTTATTTTTCTTACAGTACTCTCCCTTTGTTCTATGTGATGGACGCAGGGTCTATCCAACAAGGGAAGGAGGAAGGATTCTTGAGTTCATATACAGCAGCAAACAATTCAAAACTAAAGGAGGGTTGACAGTAGGAACAGCCACAACCCATTATTATGCAAGTGAGGAGTTTAAGATCAAGCAAGAAGAAACGAAATGCTTCACCTGTAGTCCACCAGAAGTCATTTCTGGTGGAGATTACAAACAATCTACTTACTGTCATCTTCTCCTTGGCCTCTACTTCTGTGATCAGGTAGAGTTTATAACATCTACATTTGCTTACAGCATAGTTCAAGCTTTCAGAGAATTTGAAGGTGTTTGGAGAGAAATATGCGATGATATTAGACAAGGAACAGTAGGTGAAAGAATCACCTCGCCAAAGATGAGAAAAGCTGTGTTGGCTATCATCTCTCCGAATCCAAGCTTAGCTTCAAGAATAGAAGAAAGTTGCACGGCGTTGGAGATTCTAAACTGGCTTGGTTTGATCGGTAAACTCTGGCCAAATGCCAAGTATGTTTACTCCATAATGACAGGCTCCATGCAACCTTACTCTAATAAACTAAGGCATTATGCTGGGGGCTTGGCATTAGTGAGTGCTGATTATGGATCGACAGAGAGTTGGATTGGAGCTAATGTGGATCCTCATTTGCCTCCTGAAGATGTTACTTTTGCAGTGATTCCCACTTTTTCATACTTTGAATTCATGCCACTTTATAGAGAGAATCGAGATTGTAGCTCCGCCATTGATGACTTCATTGATGACTTCATTGAAGATGAACCAGTGCCGCTCTCGAAAGTCAAGGTTGGACAGGAGTATGAGATCGTCCTCACTACTTTTACTGGTAAGTTTAAATCTTTTTATCCGACGATGTCCATTTCCTGGTAGCTAATACTTTTCGCTGTATTTTCCATTTTGATCATATCGTCAAGTTTTTCCGATAAATTCAATGTCCATTTCCTGTCGGCTGATATTTATTTATAATGAACATGGTGATCAAAATTCACCGAGTATCATCTTTCATGGGAATGGACATGTTGTACTGCACATTTAATGTCCCTTTAAAATCATTAATGCAACATTGATATATGTTTGTGCACCACTATTGATAATCACTTTAGAGGTCGTTGAGTTTCCAATAATCTCACATCTGGAATCTATAATGAGCATATAATTCATTAAAATATTTTAAAAGTTCATCATGCAACAGGTTTGGTTTGAATTTCTTGAAATGATCAGAGCCGATAAAGAACAAAACCGAAAAATGACAAAGCAGGGAAATTAGAGGATAGAACTTGGGCTCAAATCTTATCCATTTTCATGGGGACCAAACAAATGAAGATATATATCAGGTCACATAATAGTATTTATTATTCTTTTTGTATTTTCTCAGGGCTTTATAGATGCAGGCTAGGGGATGTGGTGGAGGTGGCTGGTTTTCACAGAGGAACACCAAAATTGAACTTTATATGCAGGAGAAAGCTAATTTTAACAATAAACATCGACAAGAACACTGAAAAAGATTTACAGCTAGTGGTGGAGAAAGGGTTGCAGGTACTCACGAGCAACGGTGGAGCAGAACTCGTGGATTTTACCAGCCATGCCGAGGTAGAAAATCATCAGGGCCACTACATAATTTACTGGGAAATCAAAGGAGAAGCCGAGGATGGGATTCTTGGCGAGTGCTGCAATGAAATGGACTCATCTTTTGCTGATCATGGCTATGTCGTATCAAGAAAAACCAATTCGATTGGACCACTAGAGCTTTGCGTGGTCAAGATCGGGACTTTCAAGAAGATCTTGGACTATTTCATCGGCAATGGGTCGGCGTTGAGCCAGTTCAAGACACCGAGGTGCACCAGCAACCAGGAAATATTGAAAATTCTCAATGGTAGCACCATTAAAAGGTTCTTCAGCACTGCGTATGGTTACTGATATAATTCCAACAGGTTTTGTCTGCTGTCATCGTCCTCGATTAACAATTTGTAACCCGGATTTTATCATTTTATTTTAAGAGATTCAATTGTTGAGTGGATATTTTTATTCAATTTTAGGAAGAAAGTGACAATTACCTCTTCCTGTATTTCCTATAAAAATTGCATTCAAATAATATTTAATATATTTCGCAATTATCATAATTTTTAATCATTTTCTCTTCTAATTTATCCTTAAATGTCCTCTTACCAACACCGCCAAGAAAAAGAGTATTCTTTCAAACCCTTAACTATTATTATTATAAATCCAAAAAGTTGTTTGACGAACTATAACTTTTACTTAATCCTAATATCTGATTGTGCAAAGCATACCAATCCAAAAAGTTTATTTACAGAAAAATAGAAAATGTCTAAATTGGCAAACACATTTTATTCCTTTTTTCTCTCTGAAAATTTGAAACTCACAGAAAATGTCACCAAAGAATCCTCTACCATCTATATATATTATGAAATGTCATTGTTGTTCTGGTGTCGACTTCGCAAGGTTGTGATTCATATCAACAGTCTGGGATTTGCAGAGATTTATCTGTTTGAAAGCTTAGATAACAGCTTGAAAATAACTTTTTTGTACTACTCTACAGATTTTACTAAATAGGGGGTGGGGCGTGTTCTATAATCAATTTCACTTTCACGACTCTTCATCATCATCACTTATCCTTGACAATGAAACAACAAGAGAAGGACGACTGTTAATTCCTCGATTTCTGTAATTTTGGACGGATTACAAGGTTATCGTGGAGTGAAAAAACGCACGTTTTGTAAGAAAATGGGGAGGGAGGAGTTTCCCACTTTTTTTTTTTTTTTTTTTTAAGATGTGTTTATTCTCATCCATTTCCATGTGTGTAATGAATTAAAGGAATTGTTCAATAAACACCATAAATAGATTGCTAATATAGTTTTTATGAACCCTAATCAGCCAATGGGTTTTTTCCTATACACGATGCATGGATGGATGATGTCTACGAGGACAAGTATTCGTGTATGTTCATTAGTATTGTTGAATCACTAGTGTTGTTGCTGAAGTAGCTTTTTATAATATTTTTTGTTCAAAAATATATTAAAATAATATTTTTTTTATTTTTAAAAAAGTATTTTTGAAATCAATATATAAAAATATCTAAAAACAAATATAAAAATAATTTTAAATAAAAAATAAGATAAAAAATCAAGTTTTTTCAAAAATATTTTTAAAATACAATATCAAAAAAATCACAAATTCTCTAATAAATTATCACCTCCACAACCAACCAAGGTGAAGAGCTAATTTCTCTACCAAAAATATCATATACTTCACCATTACTCCAAGAACTTGGTGAGATACACTCAGTCACGGGCAAAGCTAGACCAACAAGACAGGACCAGCTGGAAAGTGCTGTTCTATGTTTGCATGGACGATTAGCACCATGGAATCCTGTATGCTAATTAATATCCGTACATGCAGGAGGCCTTTCACTGGATCGAAAAGTCAGCCAGCTTGTTTTAGAATGCAGAGTTCAGGGATGGATGGCTGACAGAAATGTTACCGAGCTGCAACGAAGTAAAACAAGCATTTCATAAAAGTAGACGCAAAATATTTAGTGACTGTTTGTTTATGCGGTTGTACCGTTTAAATATTTTAAAAATTATTTTTGATATTAACATATCAAATATTAAATATTTTGATATATTTTTAAATAAAAAATATTTTTAAAAGAAATCGCAACCGCACTCCTAAACAGTCGTTTATTATATTTCAACGAATCACACGCACCAATCTTACAAATTTATATTGCAATAGAATTGATTAATTAATTAATTCATAATTAATGTATCATGCTGAGGGGTCAGAAATATATTGAGGAGGTACAAGAAATTACTTCTGAATATTTACAGAGAGTTCTGATACATTATTGCTGTCCACGGGCTCGCGATACTTGGTCCCCGTGAACGTGATGCTCATGGAGCGAGCCATGTGAATTATTCAGAAAAAGAGAGGGGGAAAAAATAAAGAAATCATGTTCAAATACATATTTCACATGCATATAAAAAGGTCATATAAAAATCGAAGATTACGAATGCTATACGCGAAATCTTTTTTTATAAATTCAAATTTTTAGTTATGCTATTTTATTAATTGTTTTAGCATGTATATATATATATATATATATATATATATATATATATATATATATAATAAGTTAATAATAGCCATGAATTGACTTTACTTGATTTGAAGAAATGATTTTCATGCCAATTTGTCCTAATTAATGTGATTGGTACTTGGGGAATCTTCAGAGCTGCAACTTTTTAGATCATGAAGATACGGGCTTCGTCTCATAACTTCGTAAACAGAAGCTCACTGAATTAGTGTACGATAGGAATAAATATATATTAAAACATTTTTCTTATTTCTAATATCAATATATTAAAAATATTAATTTAATATTTTTCAAAACAACGTTAATAAAAAATCTAACATGTTTAAACTTTAAACTTGGTATTATAATAGTGAATATTTTTTAATTTTAATTTATTTTTTATCAGTACATCAAAACAATTGAGAAAACCTAAGAAAATATTTTTAAAATTAATTAATTTTAATTTAGATGTATTCACACAGAAAACCCACCTTGTTTTCATTTCGTAAGGATAGACAACGAACTGGAATGGATCTCGCTAACGGTGTAGGTTGACATAGCCAGATGTATAGTTTATAGAAAAAATTCATGGAAGCATAGTCGTCTATATTAAAGAATCATCTCACCTAAGAAGCGTAGCATGATAACAAATGGTTTGTGATCTACACAGCAGATCTTGAGCTCTAATCAGTGAGTGAATTTCTTGTAAGAACCTAAAATAATCAGAGTTTAACTCACTTACCTGATTCAACAAAGTATATTTTCCAGGGTTTACTTGAAAAAAATAGTAAAGCAAAATCCATGCCACATTGTCCATGAAAAAAAAAACCCTTCTTCGAAATTTCATTGGCTATATCTGCTACACATTGTGGCTGTGACACCCTGTGAATCAAAATAAATCATCAACAACTCAGAAAGTATGAGATCGATCAATAAATCTTCAGGAAAAGGAAAGTTTTGAGCTTTCCTGAAAGTTGCTGGTTAAGACAGTAAGAAAAAACATGTCTGCACTTCACATGGTATTTTTTTTTTAGCCAATGAGGCTCAGCCTAGTTATGTGATGAAAAACTAGGAGATCTAGGGTTTAGCTTGTTGCACTTGTAGGTACAATGTTAAAAGTTTCTCCCATGTCCTTGTTTTTATAGTACAATTCAGTGCATTCCTAGACTTCTATTATTATTTTTTTTATTTTTATTATTATTATTGTCGCACCCCATCGCGAGAGCGCGGCGTCGTGGCGACCCTCCCCGTGGGCGGGGATTTCAATGTTTGGGGTATCATCTTATTTTCGTGAAAAAGGGAGTCGCCACCTAGTATTATGGTTACTAGTAAACCTAAAGCTGGTCTTTCAGAGATTCTAGGGTAAGAGACTGGTTGCGTAAAGGGAAGGTTTTAGCACCCCTAGTACGCCCTACCTAAGGTAAGCTGCTTGGTGTTTTTGTTTGGTTAAGATTTGTTATGATTTTGATCTTTCAAAGAATATGTTGGTTAAATGATGAATGGGATATTACTCCGCCGAATATTTAGGATATTAACCCCTTAGGATTTATTTATCCAAATACCAACAGTGAATAATAGCATATCATTCCCGCCGAATATCTTGGATGTTAACCCCTTAGGATTTATTTATCCAAATACCAACAGTGAATAATAGCATATCATTCCCGTCGAATATTTTGGATACTAACCCCTTAGGATTTAGTTATCCAAATACCAACAGTGAATAATAGCATATCATTCCCGCCGAATATTTTGGATGTTAACCCCTTAGGATTTATTTATCCAAATACCAACAGTGAATAATAGCATATCATTCCCGTCGAATATTTTGGATACTAACCCCTTAGGATTTAGTTATCCAAATACCAACAGTGAATAATAGCATATCATTCCCGTCGAATATTTTGGATACTAACCCCTTTTAGGATTTATTTATCCAAATACCAACAATGAATAATAAATTCCCAAAAATAAGATTTTTATATTTTTTGAGATATTGGCCAATACCCTTTGGATTTTACAAACATGTTGTAAAATCTCAAGATGCAAGAAATGATTTTTTTTCTTTGCAAAATCCATGCTAAAACTCATTTTCTCTTAAAACCCAAGACAATATATATTTTTTGAAAGAGAAATAATTTTTAAAATATGCTAGTGTATTGGCCGTATGCAAGAAAACAAAACATTTTTATTTTTCTAACAAATAATTTATTTGCAATTTTTCTATTTTTTTATCTTTATTTATGGGTGGGCTGGCTGCCCAGCCCTGATGGGCCAGGCTACCAGCCCACTCGCTGGGCCGGGCCCGCTGCCTCAGGCTTGGACTGGCTCTCCAGTCCAGCCCATCTCCCGGTCTGTTGGGCCGGGCACAAAGCCCGGCCCTGCTTCATCAGCGCCTGGCCTGCATGTGCAGCGGGACATGCATTACGTCCCGCTACATGCAGACAAGATGAAGATGGTGATGAATAGTATTTTTTCGACTATGACAAAAGGAGAAACTGTTAGTACCTTTGAGTAGATGAGGTCGAGGTGATGATTCCTGTGGTGGTGGCGTCAAAAACGGAGGCCTGTGGTGGCCGGAAATGGCGTCGGAAAGCTCCCGGTCACGTTGCAGTCGATGGGGCTGTTCTGCCAAATCCTTGCCTGAGTTGCTGCTGGGATGTTTGGCGAGGATAGGAGGCTACCGGAGGTGATGAGGGTGAAGTTGGGTGGCCTGAGCTGTCGTCGGAGTTGCAGACCGAGAGGGAAAGAGAGAGCTGCTTCTGGTTCTAGAGAGAGAAGCCGAGACCGAGAGAGAAAGAGCTGGACCGAGAGGGATGAAGACCAGTTATCTTTCTCACGTAAATCTTCCCTTGTTTTTTTGCCTTTTCTCTTCCCTTTTCTCTACGTTTTTTCTCCTCTCCTTCTCCTCTTTTCTGCGTGAATTCCTTTCTTTTCTTCTCCTTTCTTCTTCCCCTTTTGCTCGTCCCTGCCTCTGCATATTTATAGCAGAGGAAACGGCCTCTTCGGCTACCCATGGCGTGTAGCCGAGAGGACACCGCCTGCCTTGCCCAGTAACGGGGTTGTGCAGGCAGCATGCGTGCACTGTTCAGGTGATTGAACAGTGCACGCAATGATTTTGCAGAGAAAGAAAGGAAAAAAAACGATTCGGTCCCCCCTTTTTTATAATTGTTCAAATTGCACCCCGATTGAATTTAAACTTATGATTTTGTGCAATTACACCCTCGGTCTTAATTTCAATACCAGCTTAACTTTGCGCGGTCCTTTTTATTTTAGTTCTTGGTTCCTGATTTTCACGATTTAACCCTCAATCGACCATTAAAACTCTTAATTTATTCAATTCGGCCTCCGATTTCGCATAATTGGCTTGGAAAAATTCAAATTGGTCTCCGAAAATTCCAATCTCATCAATTGAATCCGAATTAAATTCAAGAACTTGATTTCTCATCGATTAAGCCCTTAATAAAATTAATTTGGCCAATTTAAAATATAATCAAGTCCTTGCACTTAATTAAATCTTTTGATTGGACCCTAAATTAATTCTCAAACATAATTATACTTTTAAATCGGCCAACGATTAAACCAAACTGACCCATAAAGATATAATCACATCTTTTGACTTAATTTTTACGCAGATTTATCCGATAATAAATTACTTTAGCCTTAAATCTGCGATTTCCTTCATTTTGGGCACAACAAATGTACGATCGAGCTCTCGAATACATCCAAAATTTCAACTTGATTTTCCTGCTGACAACAGACCCCTTTTATGTTATTTTCGGGTAGTTTTGGGGATGGCTCGAAATTGGGTTACGACAATTATTATTATTATTATTATTATTATTATTACAATACTAAATTGAAAATGACACTTTAAATTGATGAAAACTAGGAGCATGATAACTTTCATGATCTGGAGAAAACAAAAGAACTTTGACACGTGGATCCTATTTCAAAATCTTCTGCTGCTGTTCGCTGGTGGGAAAAGTTCGCTGGCTTGTCCACGTGGGATTTCGTTGGCTGAGGTTTATGACCGGGCACTTGACGAGTGGAAAGCGTTGCCTATCATGAGCACAACGAGGTACAAATGTGTTGGGGTGACATGGCAAGGAAAAATCCACGTGGTGGGGGGTTTGCTGAGAAAGTAAATAAAGAATCATATGGTGGAAAACTCAATACTTGGATTGTGGTTGATGGTTCACGTTTGCAAACCCTAGCTGTCCTCTCCCATCTCCACGTCGGACGCCGCTGGGCCAAACCAATAAATTTTAGATTATTGAATTACTAAATTAACCCTTAAAACTAACTGAATTGATGATCATAATTATGCCAGCAACACTCCGAGAATACCTATAACAACAATCTATTGTCCCGTATCTTTTCCCTTCCGTACAACATGGGCCCACCAAGTGGACCTATCTCTTAATGACAATGAGCATAAGTGGGCCCGCACTGCTAGGACCATTGAGCCCAATTCACAGCTTGTATCGAAATATCATCAAAAGAAGAGAAAGCTGATGAAAATGGGCCCAAATTTCCACGGGCCCTCTGTGACTTGGTCCCACAATTTGCCAAGCCTCCCTAGTCACTAGCCCCTACACAGCCTATTTTGCACGTGCCGTAAATTCCTTGATTGACCTTTCAGAAAAACTGACGGCCCTGATTTAAATGATTTTTGTCTTGATCATTTCGATAATTGGGAAGGATCAGTCTCTTAATGCTTCGCCACGTGTCATACTGTGGGAACATAGCTCTGGGATCTGTGACGCCAGAAGCACGTGAAGCCTGAGACTTGTGCTATTATCCTGCGGTTACTTCAGGGGACTGCACCAGATAATGGCTTGCCAGGGTTCGTAAATGTCAATTTTGTTATTATTATTTTGTTTGATGATATATATAAAACTCAATTTGGGAAAATTATAGGTCATTTGTAACTTAATTTGGTTAAGGTTAAGATCATAAGTAAGAGCATCAATTTAATTTAATTTAATTCAACTTAATCATTAAAAAATTATTTTTAAAATTAAATAACATTATTTTTAATAAGGTTTTTTTTTTAAAATAAATAAAGTCAAAACATTAAGTGTTAGGTTTTGAATAGGGTAGATCTAGGCCACATATCAATTGGAGTCAACCAAATATTTTCATATGTAATTGTTCTAGGTCCCAAATAAATGGATCCCAAGTCACCTTACTGATTCAGGATTTGTTTGTTGTTGTATTTTAAAAATATTTTTAAAAAATAATTTTATTTTGTACTTTAAATAAAAAATAGTATTTTTATATCATTTTCATGTGTTAATATTAATTTTTTTTTAAATATCATTTTGTAAATAAAAAAATATTTTTAAAAAATATCAATCAGACTCTCAAACAAGCATTCAATCCATAATTTGGAAGAGTGCAAATAAGACATCACTTGGTTTTTTTACTATTCTAACAACGATAAAAAAAATTAAAAAAATAACACAAGTTATAAAAATATTTTAAAAATAATAAAGTTTAAACACAACCACTATTAGAAATAGTGTTTGTTTCTAAAATTAATTTATTTAAGTTTGACATCGATATTATTAAAAATATTTAAATGAGATGTATTTAGCTACATATTGAAAAATTATTGTTGTAATTGATTAAATATTTTTATTTCATGTTAATTATTACCTTATACGATATGTTTTTTATGGAATAATTAGAATTGTCTTATTAAAAAAATAGCACTGCCACATGTATAAAAAAACACAAAATTTTGATATGTTTCTGGTAACTTATTGTTTCTTCTTTTTTTCCTTAGCTATTTCATCTTAAATCTTATCGTTTAACTATTGAATCTTGAATTATTAAACTTGTATATAAAATCACGTTGCGTTAAAACTTATATTATTTGTCCAAAACTCTTACTTAATCGTGGTTTTAAAAAACAATTGAGATCACCTGCATATAATAAATCTAATTTATATACCTTGCCAATTACCCATACCAGGTTTATTTAAGAAAGAATTCAATTTGTTTTGTCACTGTATTTTAAAAGTATTTTTTTTAAAAAAATAAAAATTTTGTTTTTATTTTTAATTAAAAAATTTAAAATTTTAGAAGATTTTAATTTGCTATATAAAACTAATTTTTTAATACATTTTTAACAAAAAAAAAAAAACCAAAATCAAATAAACTTTTGTCATACAAAAAGCTCTTGTCCCCACCTTAGAATCTCTCAGCT
The DNA here is from genome assembly GCA_964035475.1 of Salix caprea. Classification (NCBI taxonomy): domain Eukaryota; kingdom Viridiplantae; phylum Streptophyta; class Magnoliopsida; order Malpighiales; family Salicaceae; genus Salix; species Salix caprea. The sequence goes on from OZ037746.1 coordinate 15,938,835, forward strand.
CTCCTCGCTCTCTCTCTCTCTCTCTCTCTCTGAGTGTCCGTGATTTTGTAGTAAAACATTAAAACTTTGCTTTAGAAGCACGAGTACATTGTTACTACCATAAAAGCCTTGATCTTTGCACTCATAAAGAACACACCTCTCTCTCATTCACTCCACTCTGCTACCTCACTAGCTACATCACCATTTCCATGCTTACCACAGCAAGTGTTAAAACCCTATGACACCCTGAAAGAAACAGCCAACTGGGTTTGCTTTGGTTTCTCTTTCTTTAATGAGAGACAAGAAGGTAGCAAGAAAGGTTGGATATTTTTGCTAGACATATATAATTGGTTGTAATGGGTGTGGAGGATAGTTGGGATACAGTAGTGTCACCACCACCAACAGCAGTAGTGCCATTGAATCTAGAAAGAGATGGTCATTGGAGACATTTTGACAATTCAGTGAATGCTGTGTCTTTTGGGTTTGTAGCTACTGCTATATTGATATCTATGTTCCTTGTTATGGCTATCTTTGAAAGATTTTTGAGGCCAAGATCATTGTCTTCCTCTGCTGGTGCTAATGACAGTTCTTCTTCTAATGATCCTGAAGCTCAAGTTGTTTTCCATGGGAAGCTTGATTTCCCATCTCCAAAAGTACTCTCTCCTTCTCATTCGCTTATATTTTAGATGCAAGAACACATTTTGGTTGCATTTTTGTTTCTGTTTCTTGCTTAAGGCTTCTGGGTAAGGAAGCGATAGTTCATAGTATTTACTAAATTAATTTTTGTGGTGACAAAAGCAGCATTAATTTGGATTTCTTTTACTTGTTCTGTTTATGTCTTGAATGTTTTTGGGATGACCTGCTAAGTGTAATGAGTATACCTGCAAGCATGACTGTGACTGCTCCTTTTGCTTTCTTTATGTTTGCAATGATAACTAATCTATGGCAGTTTGACTGGTCATGATGCAAATTGAAATATATTTGTATCTATTTGCTAAAAGCTTTTTCTCAGTTATGCTCTCTTAAATTTGTCTTTCTGAAATCACTTTTTGTGTTTGGTTCATCACAGAAATAAGTAGTAACCAATGAGATATATATTTTTTAGTGGTTGAGGCTCTCACGTTATGAATATATCTACTTATTTGACAGTAATTAATATGAAAGATTAAGTCTTTATGCATAGATTAAGTTTTCATTTTAGTTTAACTTAGTGTCAAATAGTATATTATCTTTAGCTCCTAGTGTCTGTGAGTAATTTTCTAAACCATGATTACATATGCCATAAGTGATTTTAGATTATGATTAAAGATGATCATTGTGGCAATTAAGCTTTAGCTAATTGAAATTTGGTGGCTTAATTTGTGGAGAGATCATATAAATCTGGAAGATTACTGGGAATTTTTTGGAGCTTCTGTAGTTGGCAGCATTGTGTTAAATAATTCTTCATTTGCACTATAATATTACATTATGGCGGGTCTTCAACGCAACCTCATTCGATTAAGAACATCTTAGAATAATAGATATTATTATCCTAGTGCATCTTCTTTGACATTAAGAACTATAATATTATTACTTCAATACCTTTCGCATTTATCATTTACAGAATATACTTTATTGCTTTTTGAGTTCGTGTGTTCTTCAATACAGAGGATTTTGTTTAGCTCAGCACTGTTTGTTAAACCTTTTGCTAACTTGATTCTGTACGCCAAAGTCTAAATCTAAATCTACTTCTATAGTGCTGTAATTTATGAGCAGCTCATATTGTTGATATGGCTGGCTATTGTTATTGTGATTTAGCTGTGTGTAATCATATTATTGCTCTTTCTGCGTGGTTAGTTGTGTCAAGAACCATCTCACCTTACTAAAAGTTTAAGCTGTTAGGTGAGGTCCAGAATATGATTTATATTATTCTCTTTAACACACCATTTCAAGTGAAAGCTCTTTGGGCTTGAAACTTGCACAGATTCACACTACCATGTGCTAGATTTTTATCAAATAGAATAAGAGTGGTGAGATTCGAACTCGTGACTGTTGGGTCAATAAGGCTCTGATACCATGTTAAGAAGTTATCTCACCTAAAATCTTAAGTTGTTAGGTGAGGCTCCCGAATATGATTTATATTATTCTCTCTAACATATATGTCTGGCTATTGTTATTGTGATTTAGCTGTGTGTAATCATATTATTGCTCTTTCTGCGTGGTTAATTATGTTAAAAGCATACACGGGAAGGAAGCCATTAATTACATTAATATGCTTATCTATGCTAGTTTATCCGGCTAATGGGTCCATTTACCTTTACAGCATGTGATTTCTGTCTTTATTGCTTGACACCATTATAGTATCTATGTGAGGTGAGATTGCTGGCTAAAGATTGAATCATGAAAGAAGAAAAGCCCTGCTTTATTTACTTGCAGAGAAGAACATAGGAAATGATGTGTGAAATTCCAATATGCAGAGTTTAGAGAATAATATAAATCATATTATAGGGTTTCACCTAAAAGCTTAAGCTTTTAGGTGAGATGGTTCCTTAACATGGTATCAGAGCCTTGTTGACCCAGCGGTCACAAGTTCGAATCTCACCACCCCCATTCTATTTGATAAAAACTAAGCACAAGGTGATGTGGGCCTGTGCAAGTTTCAAGCCCAAAGAGCTTTCACTTGAAGGGGTGTGTTAAAGAATAATATAAATCATATTATGGGTCTCACCTAAAAATTTAAGTTCTTAGGTGAGATGGTTCCTTAATAGAGTTGTGTGAAGCAGTTGTTGGCAGATCGTAGAGATTATGGCTGCCTGAAAACTCCCAAACAAATATATTTATCATAGAAAATCTCTCATTTATGCCTCCCAAGATTTGTCCTGTGCCATTAAATGCAGCTAAACATGTCTAGACACAATGGTCAAGTTTTTCATGTCTGAATCTGTTGATTACCTTCCATGGTTAAGACATTCTAGGCCAGCCTTTCTTTTGTCTTATCTATTGTTAGTCCAATATATTATCTTGGCATGGCTACCTAGTTTCTTACCTTTCATATTTCAACATGTTTCGATGATATCACAAATTAATTTGAAATTAATTAAGACCCTTGATTTATGGGGAAAAGGTGGGAGATCCGGAGATAGTGGAGATAAATGTAGTGGGTATTGGTGCTTGTTACGAAATCATTCTACTCCACTATTTCTTGCCTTTATACTTGCTTCTTAAGAATGATTAAAGTAAAACCCTTTTGTCTCTTTTTGCATGGCTTCATTTTTCAGCTTCTCTCTGCTTGAAACTTTTCGAAAGTGTTTTATTTTTATTAGTTTTTTACACCATTCCATGACTCCTGCCACTAATATCTAGTTTCGTTGTCCTTAAGGATTGCAAAAACATGATGCCTGGATAGTGATTCTAGAGTTTTACATGAATCTGGTTAGTGGCAGCGAAATTTTCAGCATTTTTTGCTGATGTTTAGTCCATGTTTTCTCTGTTAACTTCTCGTTTCATTCTGCAGATGACAGTTTATGCGAAAGGGGTGTCAGTCTTGATGCCCGGCGACGATTTTCCGACCTTCCTTGCACATCCAGCTCCTCCGCCCTGCAGCCCGGAGCGCATCAGACAGCCACTCCACCACCATAGCCTGTGTCACAGTTTCACCTCAACCTCTACTTCAAGATAAAAACCTAACTTGAATTCAAAATAACTAACTAGAACAAGGGATTTTTTTCTTCCGAAAAACTTCCAACCATTGCCATCAACCAAATCTCATTCGAGCTGTGAACATTAGTGATCATGAATTTGTGTACATTTGAATTCGATGATTAAATGCAAGTTGGCTTTGCTTCCCTAAAGTATATATCAACACAGCCAAGTGTGCCACTCCTTTTAATCTCCTTGTTTTGTTTATAGTACTACTAAATATATTTTTGGATCAACTTATTCAACCTTTCATAGGATTGAATCCTGGATGAAAACGTGGCAAGCATACCCCTTTATGGACGAGGCTAGACCTCCGAGAAAGAACATATATCATTTCTCTAGGAGTAAAGATAGTTTTTTCAAGTTAATATAAAAGTTTTTTCAAGTTAATATAATTAATTTTTTTCTTACGTAACTTATGTTCTATATTAATGTTTTTTACTCTGGGAATTTGAAACTTGAATAAGACATTGACTTGGTAGAAATCAGTTTATCAACTTAGTGACTTGGGAAATTTTTAAATCGTTCCCAGAATCAACAGCTACTGATAAAATTGCAGAAAGGCAGCGAATGACAGTAGTATAAGGCTGTGTTGGGCTGCTTGGGAGAGCTGTTGCGGTAGCTTTTCAAAGTGTTTTTCGTGCCGAAATACATTAAAATGATGTTTTTCTATTTTTTAAAAATTATTTTTGATATCAACACATCAAAAAAATAATCTAAAAATACTAAAATATATTTATTTAAAATAAATAAAAAATAATTTTTTTAAAAATAGCATTTGATACACGATCCCAAACGGGCACTTAGTTTTCACCATATCACGGCTGGAAGATGCTTGTAAACAGAATAACTTTCAGACAAGGCTTCCAGGAACCCTGGTTACAGCATGGCCCAAGTATTCAAGGGGGCTAATGGGCTTCTCTGTCACAGATCTGTCTGGCAGGATTGTTCACTTCCTAGTCTTCTAAACAGTTTGAAACCAAATGAATTTTTAAAGTATAAATACAATTTTTAAAGTATTTTTATTTGAAAATGTATTTAATATTAGAATATCAAAACGATTTAAAAACAATAATTTAAAGTTAAAAAAAAAAAAAAAACTCTGTTTGTTAAATTCAGTTCACTTCTTATGAATGATCTAGGCATGTTTGGGAGGGCGGTTACGGTTGCTTTTGAAAATGTTTTTCATTTAGAAATACATCAAAATAATATTTTTTTTTATTTTTTAAAAATTATTTTTGATGTCAGCACATCAAAATGATTTAAAAACACCAAAAATTTTCATTTAAAATAAAATAAAAATTTAAATTTTGATCAAACAACGGTACAACTGCAGAAACAAACAGGCCCTAGAAAACTTACTGTTTAGGATTTAAATTAAATTGAGTATTAGGTTAAACCATGAAAGACATCAATACCCAATTGACCTAATTAGATTTTAGTGATATATTTACTCAATGAAACCCTGTTTAAAACCGATGAATCAGCACATTTTCTTCAAAATCAAGCAAAATAATATTGTTTCAATAAAAATAATTCATATGGTTAAATCTAATAATCACGTAACATTGCCCTTTTTCATGGTAGTTCTCCGACCAAACCCCCGACAGTTACGGTCTATAAACGACGCAACGCAACGGCTACTCATTACATGGAAGAAAGATCCAGTCATGTTGTCACGTGATGATGACGATGCTGCTGCAGCAGCAGCCTTCAGCTAAAACTACACTTCGTTTCACACATTTTTTCACACTTACCGGCTGTTTGGAATGTAATTGTAGATTAGTTTGGGTTTTAGAGTGTTTTTTTTGTTTATAAATGTATTGAAATAAAAAAAATATATTTTTTAAAATATATTTTTGATATTAACAAATGAGAATAATTTAAAAATATTAAAAAAATTAATTTAAAGTACAAAATAAAAAATAATATTTTTTTTCGGGAGTGATTTTGAAATAAAATGTAAAACAGTGCCGAAAGTATATGATGCATGGTCCCACCGAAAGAAGAAAAAAACAATCAAACTCTTTGTAGTGTTTGTACAATGATTATCTTACCAGAAACTTTAATTATTTTGAAATTTATATAAATACATACCACTACCATGTACGATTGTTTTAAGAGAAGAAATTACGATAATGAGATTTAACCTTATAAGTATTTGGTTTATAAAACTCTTACATTATGTTAAAAATCACTATACCATCAAATGAGGATCGTCCTTAAATTTTTTTAATCAAAATGAATGTAAATGATAAAATTTAAATTTGTGATCATTTGATTAATAAATTATAATACCATGTTAAAAAATAATATTACTCAAAATTTTAAACTATAGTGAAATACTATGGAATATAATTTATATTATTTTTTAATAATACAATGCAAAATATGTTTTAGGACAAAGTTCGTACAAAATAAACGTAACAAACATGTTAAAAACCATGATATTTTTTTGCTAATTTTTATGGACATGATTTTTCTTTAGTTTGGACTATCATGTACAAGGGATACATATAACAAATGGAATTGTTAGCCTCTTAAAATTATAAAGTCGTGTTAAATAAATTAAAAAAAAAAGAAAGGGAAAACAAGCTTTCATGGAGAATGTGACTTGAAGAGAGTGACAAGGACTTGTAGTAGCCCGGTGGTTGTGACCGGTGGGCGCTTAATGCTGGCAACCTCAACTTGTTAGAGGGATGGGATGGTATTGTGTTTTTGAAAGAAAAAAATTAGTTTTTTTTTTTTAGATAATTTTTATGTAACGATATCAAAAAAAATGAAAAACAAAAAAAAAATCATTTTGATGCAACCTCAATCATATTTTAAAACAGACAGGTAATAAATGTGATTGGGCAATGCCCTACCAACTAGAGAGTGATGGTCGCATGTGCCTCAAAATAGTATTAAAATAGTTATTTTAATATGATATTAAAATTTTATTAATCAAGTAATTGTAGATTCAAAACTTATTATTTTTATTTTATTTAATAATATATATATATATAAGTTTCAAGCTTTGTGCTTGAGACTCAATTATGCTTAAAATATTTTTGTAGGAATGTTTGATAGGTTATTAGAGGTGATCATTTTCGGTTCGGTTCGGTTTGATTTTTATCAAAAAAAATAACCAAATCAAAATTATTAAAAAATCCGAACCGAAACTAGTTTAAATTGACTGATTTCAGTTCGGGTTTTTATATAAAAATTGAAGAAAAAAAAGGTTTTCAGTTTAAAAACCAAAAGATTTTAAAAAATCATAATTAATTTAACAAGATTTTTTTTTAATAATTCAGTTTGTCTTAGTTTTCTCAGTTTATTCAATTTTTTTATTTTTTTTCTCATAACATGCAGGTCACGATCTTCAGACAATTTGAGAACACAACAACCACCGTATTAATTGCTGAACATCATTAAACAGGTTGCTATCTTTGTCTTTCTTGTTTGATCATCACAAGTGCCCTTTTCATTGCTTTCTTTTGTGTGTGCGTGTTTGTACCCACTATTTTCATGTCAAATTTATATTCAGCAGCCTATAGAATTGTTTGGACCGAGATGTGCTTTGAAAATTCATTAACAGATTTCTAGTTTCCTTTTTCTTTCTCCTTTTGTTGACAAAGACAAGGAGAAAGAGATCAACGAGGTTTCCTTGTCAGCGCCTGTTTGGGAGTATGATTGCAGTAGCTTTTCAAAGTGCTTTTCGTGCTGAAATACATTAAAATAATGTTTTTTCATTTTTTAAAATCTTTTTTGACATCAGCATATCAAAATGATCTAAAAACATCAAAACATATTCATTTAAAATAAAATAAAAATTCAAATTTCAGCAAAACGCCGGTTGAAACACAAAGCCAAACGAGCTCTTTATCCTTAGTGAGCAAATAAAAGCTTACTTATAAAACCAACATGGGATCCAACAAGTCCGAGGGTTGGATCGTAGAAAGGGTGGGTTGATTTGAAGATTAGCGGGTTAATCTAACTATGATTTATTTATTTTTAAAACAATATATCTCTAAACAATATAAATACCATAGAGTTATTGGTGGTGGTAACAAAATCATAACTATTAAAATCCAATTAAAATTTAGGATGTAGACTTTTAGAGAAGTTTGTTGGAAAATAATATAAATAATATTTTGGTTGATCCAATAGTTACAAGTTTGAATCTCATCACTCTTATTTTATCTGATAGAAATCAAGAATAAATTAGTGTGGATTTTTGTGCAAGTTTCAAGTCTAAATAGTTTTTACTTGAAGGGTATATTAGAGAATAATATAAAATTATATTCTGGAGTCTAACCTATCAGCTTAAGCTTTAGATAAGATGATTTTTTGACATAGATAACCTGACTCATAACTCCTAGTAGACAAGATTGATTTAAGGAGAAAACAATTCATTAAAAATTGATAGAGTTTAATTTGATTAATTTAAAAATTCAAATGACCATCCCAACAGTTAAAAATAATTTTATTTTTATTTTTTTTCAAAAATAAATAATATATTTTTTATCCTTTCAACCTGACTTATAACTTTAAAAGAAATACAATGGATAAGAAATTCGAGTCATCATCCTCAATATAATCGGTGGCTTTTAGAGATTCTCGATGAATGAGGGATTCAATTTGGATAAAAAGATAAAGACTGGTTGCCTTTTCCATTTATTTCTTCAATATTTTATTTACTCCAATTTATTTCTCTTTCAATTTTTTATTTTTTTATAGGCTTTCTTCTTCATTTTTACCGTTTAAAGAGATAAGAAGAAAAACTGCTTTTTCAAAAGTGGCTTTGGTGCCTAGAATTTTCCTATGTAACGACAAACGGTGCCGTAACGGTCCTTAACCCCAGATGAATCATCTTTTTGCAGGGCATTGTTTGACTTTAATTAGTGGTAGACAAAAGTACAAGGACACTCCTCACTTGCATGCCACAGCAAGCTGTCACCCTCCCCCCTCGACCCTCTCAATATTTTTGGACTTGTTAAAGGTTTTCATGTGAAAGAAAAAACAGACAGATACAAAATAATTAGAAAAAATAAAGATAAATTATAAAATAAATGTATTTTTAAAATATTTATAAAGCACATTTTGAGTATTTAATAATAGGTATAATTATTCGACCTCACCTTGAGTGTAACAGGTAAGATATTTTTTTAATATAATATTAGAGTTTTGTTGGTCCAACAGTCATAAGTTCGAATCTCATAATCCACATTCGATTATAAGCACAAGATGATATGAGTTTATGCAAGTTTCAAGCCGAAAAGACTTTCATTTAAATAGGTATATTAGAGAATAATATAAATCATATTTTAAAACCTCACCTGATTACTTAATTTTTAGATAAGATGATTACTTGATACAATAAACATGTCTCGTTTATCTATATTATTTCCATTTCTTCTGTTTCAAAAGAATATCAAAATAATTATATTGTTCTTTGGCAGCAATATTCACCCACTTTTGTCAATGAAAATTACCCCACATCTCCTATTTTTATGTGCCTTGTCTAGGAAAACCGAGGCAAAGAAGAAAACTGGCGCCACGAGGTTGATGCCATAGAGATGCTCCTTTGAATTATTTCTTGTTTGATTTCTATAGTACTATTACTTCTGTTGGATTCTAGCTCCAAGTTAAAGATGTTGTGAGAAATTATTTTATGGTAAATATACCTGTAAAATCTAGGATTTAATCTGATCGAGATTTTGATTAAATTGAACAAAATATTCATTTAACTAAACCTACTTAAATCAAACAAATTGCAATATCAGAATAAAAATAAAAACAAATAAATATATAAAGTAATTGATATATTGTCTATTTAAGAGTGTGATTGCGGTTGTTTTTTAAAGTGTTTTTTATTTACAAATACATCAAAATAAATATTTTTTTGTAAATCATTATTTCCATTTGTACCTTGACTCGAAACCCAAAAATGAAGAGACCTTGACTCTACTATTCTTTTAATAACTTGTTTGTTTTTATATTTTAAAAGTGTTTTTTTAAATAAAGATTTTATTTTTTTACTTTGTTTTAAATCAATATTTTTAGTATTTTTAAATTATTTTAATGTGTTGATGATGTTAATAATAAATTTATATATATATATATATATATATATATATATATATATATATATATATATATATATTATTTAAATACTTTTTTAAAAAAAAAACATACTTTAAAAAACAATTATTATCACCCTTACAAACATCCTAAAAATTTAAATGTGTATACATAATTCTAAGAAGACAAAATACAAACTACTATTCGAGTTTTTATTAGAATAGATAGAATTACAACGTAAGACTCGTGTCCAGATCAAACACTACATTCTAAATTAGGATTTGCAAATGAGGAAATATGTAAAGTCAAAACAAAATGATGCATGAAGAACACTATCCCCATGAATTAATTATCTTCATGCATCTTTCAACGAGCTGAATCAGTGGGTTCTAATTATATTTAGTAAGGCGTACGCACACCAATATCTTTGTAAAACATGATTGAGATGTTGAATAGAAACTCAGATAAAATGATGATATACATTATAAAGCAAAAATAGAAAATTTCTCAAATTAAAAACACTACAAGAATTAATTGTTTCCAGACAAAAAATTATATCAGTAGTATAATATAATTTTCATCGATAATTAATTTTCTAACTAATATATGGACAAAAAACATCAATCGGTAAAATAATTTAGTTTCCTTCGGTGACTCTATCGGCAATGTCTTTATTTATAGAAACACCAACTATAATTATATCAATGAAACTATAATTATATCAATGAAAATACCAATTATAATTTTACTGGTATATTCCATTGGTGAAATCGTTAAAATATATTATTGGTGATTTCATCGTTAACATTTCACTGTTGATTTCATCCATTGCAGCCATAAATTTTAAATTTTAGCACATGATTCTTTTTTTTAATTACCTGGGTTAAGTAATTATTGTTTGAAGCAATCGGTTTGAGCAAAAATATAAAATGGTATTAAAAGTTTTGTCGATAATAATTAAATGATCCATAACTTCATTTATTTGAGATACCTTGATTGTTATCTTATTATAGATAGGAGAGAAATCCCTGTAGATGAACAGAGTAAAAGGAAAAAATGCCATAATTTGATGTACGATGACAGTTTGGAACAGTATGTTTGTCATTTATTCTTAAAATCCAAACTAATAAAGAATCTTACTATTGAGAAGTACACTAGCATTGCTTGTTAATCTAATAATTAGATTTAAATAAAATAATAAAAAAGATTTATTAAATTCAAACCATACACTTTCACTGTTCTTAAAATAATTTTTTGTCATTTACTACAAGGACATATGTCCTTTATCTACAGTGTTTTTATTTTTTCTGTTTCAAAATAATAAATAAATATATTAATAAAAAAACCGTTTTTTGAAATGGAATCTAGAAGAAAAGATTAAAATATTGGTAATTCAATTTAATATATATATAATTTGCAATAAATGTTGGGATCTTGGACCTTGATTGGGTCTGAGTGACGTTCTTTTAATTAAGAAATATAAAATAAAATCTACATGCATGAAATGTATTTGTTTGAATATTGATTATTTATACAAAAATCAATCTTTTATTTTTTTTCATTCGTTAATATCACCATAAAAAAACAAAAAATAATATTGTAATTTAGCTTGCTGAAAACTTTGGTCTCGTCTCCACATGTTTTTTTTTTTTTTTTTGCAAACATAAAAAAATATCTTGTCCTTTGGCAGCAAAATTCACCCACTTTTGTCAATGACAATTACCCCACAACTCTCATTTTTATGCGCTTTGTCTAGCAAAACCAAGGCAAGGAAGAAAAATGGTGCCATGAGGTTGATGGCATAGAGATGCTCCCTTGAATTATTATTATTATTATTATTTTTTATCTTTTAGTCTGGGTTTTTCTAGTTGGTCGAATAGTCGTGTGAGAAACTATTTTATGGCGAATAACTATGTTTGAGTGTATATTATTTTATTTTAGATTTTGAAATAACATAATTTTAAATTAATATATCCAATCCATGTTACGAATCTAATAACATTTCTCAGGGCTATGACTTAAATACAAACTCTTATTACAATTTGTACATTGAATTATTATTATTATTATATATATATATATATATATATAAACTTCTATCCAAGTCTTTTCTAGAATGGATAGAATTGCAACGTAAGACTCGTGTCCAAATCAAACACAACATTCTAAATCAGGATTTGCCAACGAAGATATATGGAGGACTCTTATCCGCGTGGATTATCAGCTCCATGCATCTTTCGATTAGTTGAATTTTTGTATCCTAATGATAACCAGTGAGGTGACGCATAACACTATCTGATAAGATAAAATGAAATGAAATAAATAAATAAACTAATGATAAAAATAAATAAATAAATAAATACCATAACTTTATGTATAATGTCAGTTTAGAATATCATGTTTGTCATTTATTCTTAAAATCCAAATTAATAAAGAATCTTTATACAGAACCATTGTTTGTTTGTCATTGCATTAAAAATAAATTTTTATTTTTTATTTTAAATTATTTTTTTTATATTTTTAGATTATTTTGACGTGCTGATATTAAAAATTATTTAAAAAATAAAAAATATATTATTTTGATTAATTTCTAAATAAAAACTATTTTAAAAAATAACTTCAACCATACTTTCAAATAGACTAAATATTATTAATGCGTATATATTAATTTGATAATTAAATGTAAATAAAAAAATAATTTTTTATTAAATTCAAACCATACTCTTCCACTTGAATGCCATTCTATAATACACTCTTAACTAAATAACAGCCATCATTGCACGGTAATGAAATTCAGAGTTTTAAGTAATGTTGGATTATTATATGGAGATAAAAAAGAGTTATGATAGATGAAATATGTTATTTTATTTTAAGGATATGATGTTTTTTTGAAAAAAATATTTTATATTTATATCTTAGTTTTTTCAATTAAATAATATTTTATCTAGTCATTTATATTTTTTCCTGAGACAGTAATCTAATAATATTAACTTGGATTATTCATTAAATTTAAAATATATTTTTATTTTGTAATTTAAAGATTTAAAATAAATACGGCCTTGCTAACAATTATTCGACCACGCACGTGACGCCCATAGAAAAACTGACGGCTAATATGGACTATTACAACGCCACGTAATTTATTACAGCCTTCAATATATTGCCGTTGAGTGCATCGATACGCGCGCCGGGAGAACGTGACGACACTGTCCACAACTTTAAAAGAAATATCATAACATAAATTTCCCATAAAAAAATTATCATTTAGATTTTAATTAATTATTGAAATTAAATTTTCGATGCTCCTTGAATGATTTATATGTCATCATTCAAAGCAAGAAGGTTTGAGAGCTTGTTAAAGTAGATAATATAGCATGCAATAATTGAAGGTTCATGAAATGACATTTTACCTAAATAATATCACTACTATTAATTTCACTTAATTTTTATATAAATGATTGTATTTTAAATTTATTTTTTCAAAAAATTAAATTAATTACACATTTTAAAGTTGAAGTTCAAATAATTAGTATAATAATAATGTTATGAATATAAATGACATTTGAAAGTTGATATTACAATAATTATATAAATTATTCAAAAGTTAATTGAAATTTATTATTCTATTTTCGTTTCATGAAAAATCTATCTTCCGTAAATACATATAATTGAATAAAAAATAAAATTCAAAACCTCATTGAAAGAAATCCAAAAGAGAGAGGACTAGAAACTTAACCTGTTCATAGATGATGAAGTTATCTTTCTAAGTAACCTTTATCACATTCAAACTTGCAAATTCAGCCATCTTGATTTATATTTATATTTATATAATCCAAGAATTAGCATCGATGGGGGTAGTGTTTTATCCTTTTCTTAAAAGGAAGGAGATAATAAGTGTTTTTTTTTTATCTAATTTACTTGAGATTCAATCAATCTTGGGTATAAACTAGTTTGATTAAAAAAAAAAATAAAAAAAAAAAATTTACTTCATCTAATCCTAATCCAGTTAAAAATATAAGATGACTCATTGCCAGATCAACAGGCAGCAAAATCTAAGTAAAAAACACATTATTTTTTTATTTCTCTAAATCTATTTACATTAAAATAATATTATTTTATTTGTTTATTAAAAAATTGAAATTAACTCTCCCGTGATTCAATATAGAAACGATGCCGTGCAATAGACAAAAGAAGTGGAATCAATTCTCTTGCAGCAATTAGAACCCTGAAACCTGTCCACGTATCTACTAAAAATAGCCTCTCAAACTTTATTTTTTATTTTTTCTGGGGATTTTCACCACAATCATATGCACCGACCTCACTTCCAAGCTCCGTAGACGGAAACACCCCATTCACGCGCCATTCATAGCGCGTGCTAATACTATCATTACCAAGCTAGCCTCATGGTTAATGGTGCATCTTGTTCTTGAACTCTCAATTTTATCTTATTTGATATCCATATTATTCATTTTTTCAATATCACCCCTCTTCTATTAATTTATGCAGTTGTTTGGTCTTTTTGTCAACGTAACCCGGCCATTAAGTATCCATATAATTTATATATTTTCATATTAAATCGCATTAAATTCATTAAAAGAAAATAATGTTCGTTAAATATATATAAACATAGCAAATGTCATTATAATGTATATTTATCATAACATTTATTTTAACTATTCTTTATATTAATGCCATAAAAATTAATTATTTGTAGTGCCCATGGAAAATAGAACTTGATCCTTTAATGAGCATAGAAAATAGAGGGATGATAATAGAGCACAAGAAAAAATAGGTAAACTAAACTAAGAACTAAGAACAAAACTCAAAGAAGTACACGCGAACATGGCTACACTACTCAAACACACAAACTCTTCACAGCTCTTATGTAGAGACTAGAGACTACAGCTACTCCTACTCCTACTTTCTGGTTTGTGGTCTTAGAGAGAGATACACAGAAACAGCAAAAGAAAAAAATTCCTCCCCTTCTTTCTTTTTTTCTCTCCACATTTTCTGCTTAAAACTCTCTTTCTGCAACTTTCTTTACTGTTTTTTACAGAAGTAAGTTCTTTTTCTTTTTTTATTTGGATTTGGTTACATGAAAAACTGTGATGTAACGTCTGCTTGCGTCCATTCCTTGCTATCTCCATCTCTTAATTCTCTAAATCTTAGCACTTAAGTTTCTATGCTCTACTTTTAGAAAGAGCCTGGAAAAAGTAAAAAAGAAACTTTCTTAATTTTGTAATGACAACAATTTTCTTCATTTAAGCATGACATTTGTCAACTGTGTTTTTTCCTGCTCATTACTGGTTTTTTTTGTAAGTATTCTGTTGTTGGGTTTTCATGGTTTGAGTTGTTGAGCTTCGATAAGATCACTAACTGTGTGTTTTTGTGGTTTCTTTTGTGGGGTTTGGTTGTTTTTTACAGATTGGAAAGTGGGTTTATGGTTAGTGGTATAGAGAAAGAAGAGTTAATCGAGTTTGAGAGATTCGATGGGAGTCAAGAGATCTGGTAAAAGACAGGACTTGAGTTTGGAGATCTATGGAAAGTTTTTTATTGGGTTTGTTTTGATCTGCACAGCAAGAATTGCAGTTGGTGTTACTAATCCAAGTGATGGTAATTAAGCTTTGTTTTGTTTTGCTCTCTTTTTTTCCCCTGGTTTTCTTTCAGCTGTTTGGTTTATGAGAAAATGTGGTATATGAAAATAAAGTGAAGTTATTAGTTATAATTACTATGGAATATGCTACCACACCAAGGTGGAAGAAGTGCTTTGGTCGGTTTGGTAAACTTCTGTCTTGCTTTAAGTTTAATTTTCCCCCAGCAACCAAATCAAGATTACTAGTAATTAGTGTGCAGTTTGGAGCTGGAAATGAAGTATTTGTCACATTTGTGTGCGTGTGCATGCGTGTGGATATAGTTGCTCATTAATTTTGTTTTATAGTACATGGAGCTTTGAATCTTATCACCGGCATTGTTTTGATTGAATTAGTTACTGCAATTAATAGCTTGTACATTTCTCTGGGATCTCCTTTACTGCCTGGGTGGGTCAGCATTGGGGGAGATCCATGCGGTGAAGCGTGGCAAGGCATTGTATGTAATGCTTCAGAAATACAATCCATGTATGGAACTCTGCGTTAGTCTCTTCACGTTAATTGCAATTTGTCGATATGGATAATGTAAAGCTGTGTATTGAGTTTTTCTTTCTTTTAAAATTTGCTGTTTTACAGAATTCTGAATGGTGCAAATTTGGGAGGAGAACTTGGTGATAACCTGGGAATGTTTGCTTCAATCAGATCAATGTAAGTGGTAGTTTCTCATTCTCTCAATATTTGGGAGCAGAACTTGTGCATGGGTGTGAGCTTATGAACGCTGTGGTTTACTAATTGAAACTTCTGTCCTTCCACCCCTAAACGTTTTTTCACCTATTCCTTTGATGCTTTTAGAATCATCTGTTTTGGGTTTTCTTTCAAGTGTGAGGAACAGAAGGGGCAATCTACGTGTGCCTTTGGACTGTTATTGACTACAAGAGGCATTGAAGATATTGCATGGGATTGTTTTACATGAATAGGTGCTTTTAGAATCTGAGTCAGGGTTGCTCCATTGTTAACTTGGGAGACACTGCATTGTTTGAGCAAAATGCCAATGACATGGCGCTTTGATATGGAACATTATTCTGAAGATCATCAACTACTTAGGACCTACTAAATGTTATTTATCAACCCTTAGAAACGGTCTTAATTTCCTGAAACCCCAAGTTTGGATTTCTAATTGTTTGCTAAGCTATAGATGAAACTCAAAGGAAGTATAACCTAAGTACATAAACTGCATTTGTTTGAAAGTTATGCAATATTCGTTCTTGTGATATTTGTGGATGCTGACATTAATCTTTGTGTTTCTTTTCTTTTGTTTATTTTCAGAGATCTAAGCAACAACCATATAGGGGGGAGCATTCCGTCCAACCTGCCTGCTACCATGCTAACCTTGTATGCTTCCCCTTTACATGAGATAACATATTTGTTTCTTTGATTTCTTTTATCAATTCCGGGCACCCTTTTATGCAACAGCTTATGATAGTCTTTACCTTTGACAGTTTTCTTGCAGCCAATACCTTCACTGGAAGCATCCCAGATTCTCTATCATCTTTAACTCTATTGAATGACATGTAAATTTCAGCTCCACTTTTGCCGGTGTTGGTTCTGACTTGTCTCAGTTTTGTAATGCTTATATCCTATCTATTTATGCCTGCAGGTCTCTTAATGATAATTTTTTAAGTGGAGAGATACCGGATGTCTTTCAATCTCTTCCAGGGTTGATCAACTTGTAGGTTCTATTTGTTAAGTTGACTTACTTTCCCAGTTTTATTAAAGGTTCTTTATAATTAGTGTAACCACTTATTTTTTGCAGAGACCTGTCCAACAACAATTTGAGTGGGCAGTTGCCTTCTTCTTTTGTAGATTTGGCTAGCCTTACAACCCTGTAAGTTGTCACAGCAATTCCATTTATATTGCAATCACTTTATCTCCATGTGTAATGCTAACAACGTAGCTGACAGACGCTTGCAGGACAATCAGCTGTCTGGGACCCTAGATGTTCTACAAGATCTTCCCCTGAGAGATTTGTACTATTCCTAATTTTGTCTCTTATAATTTTAAATAATAGTACTTCGTTACATATTTAAGAATTTCATTGTCTAGTTTCGTACCCTGAATTTTGTGGAATAACTCTGTGCCTTCCTTTTTGTCTCCTTTTCCCATTTAAAACAGGAATATAGAGAATAACCTGTTCTCAGGACCCATACCTGACAAGCTCCTGGCCATCCCCAATTTCAGGTGAAAATCAATGTATTTCAGTTGAAATAGAGCTTGATGTTTGTCAAAAGCGTTCATGTATCCATATGAATTGTGCCACCAGGAGGACTTGAATTGTTGAATGTTTATGTCAGTGATATATCTTGTTCTCTCAATTTAAGGAATCTCTGGTATTTGATAGTTACTGACAGTTGTATGAAAACTCCACTAAGGTTAAATCTGTGAGTGGGTTAGTAGAGGATGTGGATAATGATTTATGCATTTCCATTGCTGTATTGCTACCAGAGTATGAGCAATCAAATGAAGTGTCTCTTAAAACAATCAGGTTTTGGAAATGACATGTCCAAACAATTCAGACTGATAATGTTGTTGATGGGGGTCTATTAGAAATGCATAGATTTTTTCAAGCCGGAATTTTTTTTTGAAGATAATCTAAATGTGAAGAAACCTGTGATTCACTCTTGGAACTTATGGGGAATAGTACATCCAATTCATGTAGGTGGTAATTGTGGTGAATCACATAATTATATGCACATATTTGTTCCTTACAGAACTGGGAGCTGAATGTTTTCTTGAATGCCAGTCAGAAATTTGCCCAAGTTGTCTGAGCATTATTGATAATGTGCACAATTAAATCTTGACAATGGCATGGAAATTATTCCACAGGGACTTTCTGACGCTGCAAGTCAAAAATACCATCTGATTTGTATGGCTCCTACCAGCTATTAAATCTTTAGGCTTATTATTCTTCAAATAGCCTTGATGGAGGCATTTGCTTTAACTTGCAGTCTACTGTGTCTGGTATCTAAGTTCATAGAAACATGCAATGTTGTTTAAAGTGAATAGGAAGCCTATTCTGTGTAGTTTGGAAAATTTGGTTATCACTTGTTCATTTGTTTGTTAATATGATTACTTGTTACAGAAAAGATGGCAATCCATTCAATTCATCCACTTCTCCAGTACCTGCACCCACGTCCCTACCAGCATCAACACCACCACCACCACCAACACCACCAACACCAACAACACCATTTTGGGGCCCACCATCTCCGTCTTCTCGAAAAGCCCCTGGGAAGCAGGCTGATGGGCCATCTTCAGCAGCGGAATTGAATTCTGGAGGAAAAAAATTTCTCACTACTAAAAGATTAGTTTGGATATGCATTGCAGGGGTGTTGTTGTTTGCAATACTGGCATTAGCACTTGCGCTTCTTATTCCAAAATGTAGCAGAAGAAGGAAGGAGGCCAGTAGAATTTCCAAGCGGCATCAAGTTGGTGCTTATAAAGGCAGCAGAGAAAACCCAAGGGACAATGGATCCTTAGCCCAACCAACTAATCAAATTGAAAAAGGCAAATGACTTAACTTGAATCATCTGCTTCCACGCGAGATTTCAGTTCTTTTGATCATTGACATATTCTAAAATTGTTCTAACAGTTCCGAAGGAGACTTTACAGCAGCCAAAAGAGGACCATCCAAAGCCACAAAATGTGCATAAGAGAAATGAACCTAAAATGGACCTTACATTGAAGCGGGATGATCATTTAATAGACATGAGCAGACTAGATACAGATTTCATGCCTCCTCCTCCTCCTCCACCACCACTACCACCAACACCTCCACCTCCGCCACCCCCTGTTGAGAATGTCACTGTTAAGCCATATGTTCCAGCTGCAGTAAGCTCAGGGAAGCCCTCTCGTAAAACTCAGACCCCCCTCACTTCTGCCAAGTCTTTCACCATTGCATCGCTTCAGCAGTACACAAACAGCTTTTCTCAAGAAAATTTCATAGGAGGAGGCATGCTGGGAAGTGTTTATAGGGCACAGCTTCCTAATGGAAAGGTATTTTTGATCTTTTACTATGATTGCTGTTGTTTGTAGAAATTTATTTATGGAGATTAATGAGCCAAAATATTCTATCAATGGATTTGCTGTGTTATTATGTTAATTTTATTGTTTTCTTCATGGTTTGTTCCTTTTCTCTCTCAAAGACTTACTTTTTTAATCAGTTTCCTTGCATGCTCTTTTTCCCAATTGCCCAAAACAATTGATTTTAATTGTTGAAACCATTATTATAATCCCTTAAAGGGTTAAAACTTAACTGGATTGGTTACTCTTACTGCAACCCTCTTTTATATGGTGCATCTATCTGATTAAGCAGCTCAATCTTGGTGTAATAAAACTTATATTAGAATTCTTTGGTGTTGTACCTATAATGTATCCGGTTGCTTTTGTAGCTTCTTGCTGTCAAGAAACTCGATAAGAGAACTGCAGAGCAGCAGAAGGAGAACGAGTTTATTGAATTGGTCAACAATATTGATCAGATCCGACATGCTAATGTCGTTGAGCTTATGGGTTACTGTGCAGAGCATGGCCAAAGGCTTCTAATCTATGAGTATTGCAGCGGTGGCTCTTTGCAAGATGCACTACACTCAGATGATGAATTTAAGAGGAAACTTTCCTGGAATGCCCGTGTAAGGATGGCACTTGGAGCTGCTAGGGCCCTGGAGTAAGTGAACCAACCACTGAGATAGAACCATCTGTCCTTAAAAAAATGGGTCTAAATTAACTAGTTATAAACACAAATTCAAAGGGTGTGCATGTATGGAGAGACTGATTTGAATAGCAGACTCTTTTATTGCTATATCAGTTGAAAACATATATTTAAGTAGTCCAATATGCTGGAAGTGGTTTATAGATTCAGGTCTATAAAATGGTCAACAGTTTGCAAACAATTTTTCTTTGGGATGAAGGTGGGAGGGCTTTTTATTTTTTTTGCCTCCTTAATTTGTTCTATGTGTGAAGGTATTTGCACGAGGTCTGTCAGCCACCTGTCATACACAGAAATTTCAAGTCTGCCAATCTTCTTCTTGATGATGATCTTGATGTGCGTGTTTCGGATTGTGGTTTGGCTTCGTTAATATCATCCGGGGCTGTCAGTCAGGTAAATCATGCTCATATAATCAGGCAGTAGTTCATGATGAAATACAAACTCTCTTGGGAGTTGACTTTCAGATGTGTTAAATTGAGTTAATTTGCGGAAATTTATGTACTCATGAAAGTGCAATTAGAATGTAAAACAAAAGGAATTTTGTTGATCAAGCTGATAGCGATTGATGCTTTTCAGTATTTAGAAAAAAGTTCTTCAATTGGTGTAGGAATGTGTGTATAGCTTTTTGTTTCAATGTCTACATACTATCCTAAAACAGTTCATCTTATTTTCAGTTGTCAGGCCAACTGCTAACAGCCTATGGTTACGGGGCTCCAGAATTTGAATCAGGAATTTATACTGTCCAGAGTGATGTTTACAGCTTTGGTGTGGTCATGCTAGAACTTTTAACAGGCCGGAAGTCCCATGACAGGTAAGAAAGTAAAACATGCTGTCTTTGTTACCCTGTGCAAATTTTTGTTTCTTTAATGTCCCTCTTTCATCAAATTTTGCCCAGGACGCGGAATCGGGGCGAGCAATTTCTGGTGAGATGGGCAATCCCCCAGCTCCATGACATCAACACATTGTCCAAGATGGTTGATCCCTCTCTTAATGGAGAATACTCTGCCAAATCGTTATCACACTTCGCCGATATCATTTCTCGATGTGTTCAGGTGAGAATTACAGTGCTGGTTTCTTAATGGTCTCCACAAAGACTTGATTCATTATGAACATATGAATGCCATCTAGTTGTAGTCATAGAATTTTTTCCCCGCGTGATGAAATATGGGATCAGCTTTACCTAACCACAATGATATCTTGCAGTCTGAACCAGAATTCAGGCCACCAATGTCCGAGGTTGTCCAGGACCTTTCAGACATGATAAGGAGAGACCGCCCCAGCAAAGAATCAATCGATTCCTGAATCAAACTGGTACATAGAACTTGTGAATGTGAGGCTGCGAATCTTCCACAATGTAAACACTGGAAGATGGCATCATCAACTGTAAACGAAAGCAGCAAACTAGCACAAGCACTGTCACATCCACATCTCAAGTTCATACCTCTGAGAAGTCTTCAAGGTAGCAAGAAATGTGAACAATCCATTCTTCTGGCCAATCATTTGTGATTCCATTGTTCATTAAATCATGCAACCAAGTCCTTACTATTGCAGAAATCTGCTAACCAATTGTTTTGTATTATTATTTGTTGGCAATTCTTGACGATGAAATTTTGGTGTAATGCACCTGAATATGAGTGAAACTTCAATTTCTCGACGTGTTCATTACATACTATTTAGATTTTTTTGATTAAGTTAACCAACTTATTAAGAACTTAGTTAGGCTAAACGAGTTTTGCTTAATGTATATTCTATTGAATTTGAATCCTGTAATTCTCAAGTGATTTATCGAATCAAACGGGGTTAAGAAATTATAATTTCATAATGTTTTCCTATGGAAGGCCATTTTCATGCATGCTCGTGAGAAGAAGAAGGCTCCTTTCTTGTATTTGTCCTGGAGCTAATGATCGGTAGGTTTAGTTGATAGTAATAAAGGTGAAATAAATGATAGTTTCTCATTTGAATTGACAGTCCATAGCAGAAAAAGAAAGGTCACCTTTCCCCACTAATTATACAAATTATAATTATTAATTAAGACTCGAATCTTGCTATACTGTTTTTTTATCATAAAATATTGTTTTTTTTTTTTAAAAAAACATTCCTACATATATGTTTATTTTTTAAAACCCAACTAACTCAAAAAATTAGAATAAGAACAATGATTTTTCTTCATCTTCTAGCTTATCTAGTAGTCATTAGAGCAACGAGACGCTGAGTTTTTGTTATTGGAATGTGTCGGTGATTATTCTGAAATGTGGTTGAAGTTATTTTTAAAAATATTTTTTTTGTTTAGAAATATATTAAAATATTATTTTTTTATTTTTTAAAAATAATTATTAATATCAACACATGAAATAATCTAAAAATACAAAAAATATTTAGTTTAAAATAAATAAAAATATTTTTGAAACGAATTGCCACAACTTTATCCTACTTAAAAAGTTGCTTTAATCAATTTAGCTCCTTAAAATAAGATTTATAACTGAATAAGCTTTTATAGATCTATTTAGTTATAAAACCTAAATAGACTTAGCAAATAAATTATAGACTCGAGTTACTCAAATTCTAAATCTTTTCAAGTTTTTTTTTATAAAAAAATTCAACTAACCTGATAAAAAAATCTCAGTGATTTAATTAAAATCTGAACTAAATTTTTTTGATTTTTTTTATCAAAAATAAAACGTTTTTTGATATTTTTTTCATACCAACTCTAAATTAAATTTTATAAGTATACCTAGAACCCTCCATTTAATGCCCTAAAAAGAATTTTTCGGGGAAAAAGATAATATTTTCTCTAAAAAGCTAAACAATTTTCTGAAAAAAATAAAAATCAAATCCCCGTTCAACCGAGTTGACACGGAGTCGAACACACATATATAAACTCGGCACATCTCTCCCGCGAACATTTATCTTCCTTAACGTCCAAATATTTTTTAATTTTTTTCTCATTTTCACCGCCTCGATTTTTCCAATCCTTCTCTTCTCCATAAATTTGAATCCCTAATCAATCACATTAATCACTCTCAGTTTTAGAGATCTAAATCTGAAATTACGAGTGCAGATCTGGTGAGTACTCAGTAAGAAGTAATGAGTCGTTACGATTCGAACCCGTTCGATGAAGAAGTTAATCCTTTCGCTGTACGTGTAAATATACATATATATTTTTTTTCATCTGTGTATGATTATTTGTAATATTCGCGTGTGCTCGTACATTATGCACGTATTCTTTTTCGAAAATTTGGTTCTTCGTAATGTAGTTCTGTTGATTGTGTTGTTTGGTTGCTGAGAGTGTGCGGGGTATTTTGAGAGAAAATGGAAGAAGCTTGGATCTTATTTAGACTAGAAAGAAAATCACCCTCTCTCTCTGTTTTTTTTAGTATCTGCTTAATTAAGGAGAGTTGTAATGTTAGTACGTAATTTATCAATATTAATTCTAGATTTACATTCTGATTATTTTTATTTGTTATTTTAATTTTTAATTTGGGTTGTTGAGATGAAGAGATGAAGCTCTTTTATTTTGCTGTTTGTTTGGTAATGGAAGGCTCAAGGAGGAAAGGGTAAAGGATCAGGGCAGTCAAATTATGGAGGCGCGTTTTATATGCCTTTAAGTTTCTGTTTTTCTCATAATTTTCAGCATTTTAGAATGAGTTTGAGGTGCTGCTTTGAACATGGAAGTTAAGTCTAATGTGTAGGTGTAATATGATGGAAGATGAAAATTTTCGTTGGTTGTTGGATAATTTGTAGCTTTGTTGAAGTGAGGTTTTCCCGTTTGAGAAAATTGTGGATCTTTTTTGAGTTGCTATATTCTGTTTGTATGTTGGATCTGAGATGGTTGCAATTGCTAGTCCAATATGAATCTCAAATCTGAATGCTGAAATTTAATTACTTGTTCAATATGAATGGAGTCTGAGGGTAAAATTAAGAGCCTGTAAGTGACATAAAAGGACAAATGAGAGCACTAGATAGTAATTCTTAATGTTTCTCTTAAAACTCAAACTTTTTATTTTATTTTTATGGCCAATTTCTCGTTTAGCTACTGTCCTTTATGGATCTTCTACTTATTGCTGAGTGCCAGTCCCAAGCCACACCTGGATATAGTGTGGCAGATTTACTTGTTCTTGCATATCTATGGATGTTATGAATTGTGGTGTGCTTATATTTTGGTGTAAAGATTATCTGGTAAAGCTGCTGTTAACTTATTCTCTTGTGTTTTGCTGTATTCTTGCAAAATTCTAGAATCCCGGAACTGTCCCCCCTGCAACTTCAAGGCTTTCACCCCTTCCTCATGAACGTTTTGATCGTGGTGCAACCATAGATATTCCCCTTGATTCTGGAAAAGTAATATAAATGCTTCAAGAAGTTTGGTAATGTAGTCACATTATCTGAATGTTGCTTTCTTATTTTTGTTTCTGTTCTTTGTCTGACCCTAGGATTTAAAAGCTAAGGAGAAGGAACTCCATGCGAAAGAGGCTGAATTGAAGAGGAGGGAACAGGTGAGTGCTCTGTTATAGTGGCTGTGCACATAGTTGTTTACACACACACACACACACACACTTCAAGAAGTTTGGTCACGCAGTCACATTATTTGAAGGTTGATTTCTTATTTTTGTTCCTGTTCACACACACAGACTTAATTTCAGAAAAATCAATAGAATGATCAGGAAAATTCCCTTGGGCCAAAGATCATCGATTTCCCTTGTGCTGTCCTTGTGTCAAACTTCTAGAAATCCATGAGTTTTGCAGTCAATGAAACCTTGAGAGTTTTGCAATTTCTTTCATTTTTAAATAGCATTATCCTCGATAGTAATTTAGAACCCATTTTCCTTTTGTTTTGCAGGAATTAAAACGGAAGGAAGATGCAATAGCACGTGGTATGTTTATCATATTGGTGTTTTTTTGTTGATAATGAGGCTGTGCATGGTAATATTATTTGAATATCGTGTCCTTTTTTTGACAGCTGGAATTGTAATAGAGGACAAGAACTGGCCACCATTTTTTCCGATTATCCATCATGACATCGGAAATGAAATACCAATCCACCTACAGAAGATTCAATATGTTGCATTCACAACATTTTTGGGTATGTTTTAAATTCTACAACTTGGAAATTCTGTTTGATGGCCAGTTGTCATTTTTTATTGTTTGCTGTCCTTGAGAGTCAATTTTGTTAGGTTGTTCTTAAGTTTCAGTCCTGTTAGCGAGAACCTGGAGACAAGATTTTCTAACTGGTGCATTTTCATCTCTAAGATGGATGATGCATCTTAATTGCCAGTTTTTCGTTTTGTTTAGTTTTGTTTAGGTCATTCTGTGAGTGATCATTTTGCTCAAATTGTGTAAAACAGTTCTTTTTAGTTGGGTAGAGGTGGATCAATTTGAGAAATGTTTTTCACACAAACAAGTATCAGCTGTGTGGTAACCTAATATCATGTAATTGCAGGTTTATTTGTGTGTCTTTCGTGGAATATTGTAGCTATTACCACGGCCTGGATCAAAGGGGAAGGTTGGTGCAAATCCATTCAACATATATAGTGCATGGTCACATTACCTGTTTGTCTAAACTCGTTTTCTTTTCTAGGTCCAACAATTTGGTTTCTTGCTATCATCTACTTCATATCAGGGGTTCCTGGAGGCTATGTTATGTGGTATCGCCCTCTTTATCGTGCAATGAGGTATTTGTTCATTGCTGAAACTCAATTTCTTGTCATGACATGAAATATTGGTGGGGCCTGTGAAATTTATTCTATAACTTTATCTATACTTTTATAGCATGTGTTTCCTATTCTGGCTCTTTGTTTTTGACATGTTTCTGGATGCTGATGGTATTTAGATATGATTATATAAAAGCTTGATTCATGTGTTTTCAGAAATCAGAGATGACCTTATGGATAGTGTGGAAGCCTGATCTTTCATATTCAATAATAATGATGTAAATGATGATCACCTAGACATGGTTGATGAAATTTCATATGTGAAAGCATGATTTGAATTGAATATTTGAAGATCTGAAGTATCATCTTGTAAAAGAATATATACTTTTTTTGAAATTGTGGGAAGAATGTGATGTTGTTCGCTGGCATGACCTAAACTTATGAAGGAGGTCCACCCAATAAGAGGGGGAGAGAGGGGTGGGGGTCTGGAAAGTGGGGGGAAAATGCAATGCTGTGTAGGAGGGATCATGTGTGATTTATCTTCTATCAGGTGGCATACTAGCATGGGAGAAAATCATAATCCTGTTATGCTGGATAAGAATGATTGTTGGACAATGATGTGTTTTGAACTTTGTCCTTGGTATACAGTGGATGAATGGGTTCAAATGCGCTAGATCCTTTTCTTTTTTCTTGATTTAGCACCATTGGACAACTATGCTAATTTTTGTGCATTATTTTAGCAATAGGCTAATGAAAAATATGAGGATGGGTATTAGAGTATTTTTTTCCATGCTTGAATCTCATTCGGAGAATTTGATGGTCTTACCTGTACTTGTCTTTTTTCATTTGTTCATTTTATGCATTTTGTTGTCCCTACTTTTATTTAATGTTGTGTCAACTCCTTTTGCAGGACAGACAGTGCTCTGAAGTTTGGATGGTTTTTCTTTGCTTACCTGGTAATCTCATTTATGTATTACTTTCCCTTTTGAAGATCCTCTAGAAAATCCTTCATTTGTTGTTTCCGTGTTCTCCATGCAGTTCCACATTGGCTTTTGCATCTTTGCCGCTGTTGCCCCACCAATTGTTTTCAAGGGGAAATCTCTCGCGTAAGTTTCTTAAAGATGTTGCATTGAAGATAGTTCTTTTGCTAGATAATCAACTACGTCATAGCTAATTTTTGTCTGATCTTTTGTGGACAGAGGTATTTTGCCTGCTATTGATCTCATGGGCAACCATGCTTTAGTTGGGGTAAGTTTTCAGCTTCTGTTGCTCTTTTCACTTGCTCGTCGATTATGAAGTATGTTCTCACTCATTCTGAGCATAATGGGAGAAACACATCTAGATATTTATTTTAATCGTTATTACGTAGTTTTCCACGCAATTCTCACTCTAACAACATTACAATTTTTGTTTTCAGATATTCTACTTTATTGGATTTGGATTCTTCTGCGTTGAATCACTCCTCAGTGTCTGGGTTATTCAGGTTAAGTAAATCCTTTTACGGTTTGTGCATGCAACCCTGCTTACTGTTTCATCATGGTTTTGCTCAAGATTCTTTGTTTGCTGGTCCTGATTTGCAGCAAGTCTACATGTATTTCCGAGGAAGTGGAAAAGCTGCAGAGATTAAGCGGGAGGCTGCAACAAGGACCATGATGGCTGCCCTATGACATTGCTCCACTGAACTAAAAGACTACTCTTGCTGCCCACTTTTTCCCTCATACATAACGCATCTTGCTTCATTATTAACCTCGTTCATGTGTTCATCTTTATATTCAATTCCCAAACAAAAAATGACAGATTAGAAAATTGAATAGGATTGACTTTTAGAGTATTGTGCTCATCCGAGCTTGCGGCATAGACATTGTTTCTCACTATGTTTCTATAGAATGACTGGCATTGTATGTGATTTTGTTTTGCTCTTCTAGTGATTCTAAAGAGAGGTAGATGCTGGGTGATTCAATATAAAGTTGGCCTGTTCAGCTCACGTCCAACCATGGAAAGCAGCAGGAGAGAACATCATCACAATACTCGACACATGAAATCGAACTATTGGAATTTGAATCTTGACAGCGTTCGTGATGGTCTGCGGCCAGAAATTGAAAGATTTTTCTATATGAACCTTTTCGTGATGATGAAGAACATATGAAAATGACTATCTTCTTCGCAGCTCCCTGAAAACAACTGTAGCATTGGTAGTCTTTCTGAATTCGTTGACCCTTTTTATCTGTACTGTGTGACAAGAGGTAGATAAATGATCATCTGCTTCATTCGTTTAGCCAAATATTTTGCCAGCTCCAACTCATTTCCCCCGTTGATGATATCTATCACCACATGCTCCAATTGATCCACAAACTTGAAGTCTTGACCTTCCCAATAACTCGTATCATGCCCATGTCCTTGCCTAGGAAGCAAGTCCCTCAACTGAGAGAAGAGAAGATACAGACAGGTTGTGTTCATACAACGTTGGAATCCGCGAATAATGTTCATATCGAACCTAAAAGATTATAAAGGAAAATCTTATTTCAAAAGTCCATAACACATCTATACTCTTAACTCTCTCTCCTGAGATGCTAAGATTGCCAAGTGTTTTTGGCCATTGAACTTCTACTTCAAGTCTTTCACCCAAGATGCTAAGCTTGTCGATATAGGACCTAAGGACTTCGAAACGTACCAAACATGAGCTTTTGATCTTCATGCCGCCGATGATATCAACTTGTTCAAGCCGAATTTCCTTAATGGTGTTCCAGGATGGGTTCCATTAAGGCATCCATTGTTAACTTTCAACAGCTTCAATGACAAGAAATGCAGGTTAGGGAACGGAATTGAGGATGGGAAATCCCAATAAAAATGATTTCTGTTCAAATTCATAGTTAGACACCTCAACGATTCACAAGTATAGAGGGAATGTGGGAAGTTAATGCAAGGCCTTGCATCATCAAGTGTAAAATCAAGGTCGAGCTCTTCAACTTCATTTTGCATGGCGTAACCAAGCCGAAAATACTGCGTCTTTCTTTTACCACGATGAGCCAAGAACCGGTCCAAATAAATGGCCAAATCGTTTTCACGTCCTTCTGATCTATCCCTGCCAACAAAGTACGGTAGCAAATCTAATTTCAAGAACGGTGTGGTTAGGCATAGTTGTCTGCATTTTTTTGATGAACGGTGTAGCGCAAAGAGATCTGGAGTTCGAAGCGCAGAAAATTTGTAACGAGCAAGCTCTTCTGGAAGCTCAGTAAATCTATCTTCATGCATTGTATTCTTAGAGAAAGTTGGTAAACTAGTCGCTGCTTCCACTGCCTTTAATATACCTAACACAGTACAGATTTAAGAAAACTGCTTTTGGTTAGTGTCCCAGGACAACAAAATGACAGACATGGAAGGGATAAAAACAGTTCAGCAGGAAGAACAGAGACATAAACATTAACGTTATGAAGACCTATCTTCGAATACGATTGAAAAACCAGAGATGTGATCCACACACACGAAACTGGAATAAAGTTAGGTCATGAAGTTATCGAAACAGTAACTGACTGATTGAAAGTGAAGTTGAGGTTATTTTTAAAATTATTTTTTATTCAAAAATATATCAAAATAATTTTTTATTTTATTTTTTAGAAATCATTTTTTATATTAACACATGAAAATGATATAAAGACACTAATTTTTTTAATTTAAATTTTTTTAATTTTTTTTCAAAAATATTTTTTAAACGCATTACAAACACCACTAAGTAATGCTATTAAAAAAAATAGCATAAATATTAACACCAAAAGTAATTAAGAATGTAAAAAATATTTTAAAATAATGAAATTACATAAAGTCTACAAAGTTATAATTCAATTTACACTTGGTTATTTGCCCTCAGCCAAGTTAGAGTCCCTTAAATAAGATAATTTGTAAAACCTTTATCAATCCTTTAGATAAATCTTGATTATCACAGAAAAGAGTTTTTGAAAGAATAGTTAATCACATCCATGGTTGTACCTGCATGGATATTCTCAGAGCAACTTGGATTTGTACCCACGTGTTTGAATTGGCAAAATTTACAAATTTTCCAAACCCAGTTAATTCCAATTGAATTAAATTAATCTAAAATGTTTTCAACCGCTATATATATAAACATCTAAAACATGATTATAAAAATTCATACAAAAAACAGATATCAAATGTTAGCTGTCAAAGACAAATGAAGCTGCACGATGTTTAACACCGCTCATGCATATATAAACGCACTTGTCAATCTGATATTTCGGCGCTTGCCAAACCACCTCCCCCCTCTCGAGTCCCAAAACGCAGAAGCACAAAATTAGCAGGACTAGAACACCATGGTTTACTTTTGTTTTCTTGTTGATCAGACCCGGAAGGTGAGAAGAAGCAAGCCGGCTGCCGGAATTTGTTCAAGGTGTGGTGGCGGAGCAAGTGTAGCTGATATGAAAACTTGCACAAGATTTTGCTACGTGCCATTTTATTGGAAATCTTGGAGAGCCATCATGTGTACTTTCTGTGGATCTGTTCTCAAATCTTACCGATGAATTGTTTTGTTTTAGAGAACTTCTAGCATGGTTTTTTCCCCCTAATTAAGTTTTGTATGCTTTTGGAGTTGATTATAAGAAAACATGCTTTTACCCCTATTTTTTCGTGGCTTATTATAGAATCCCCCTCCCTCTTCTGTGCATGCCATTTTTTAAAGTGAAATTTGGAGGAAATTGCAGAGAGCAGCATTGTTCTTTATAAAAAAAAAAAAAAAAAAGGGTTAAAGAGAGCTCCTTCCTAAGAGGGAGATGTGCAATTTTCTTGATTGCACCGAAAAAATATACCGGACAATGGTTTGGTCTGCAGTCTGTTCAGGATTTGTAATAAATTTACAGGTGGGGAGCTTTTATTAGGAGGATGGAGATGGCTGAACAGTGATGCCTCATCAAATTATTGTGGGTAACTGATGTGAGCTAACTTTTTTATTTTTCACCTACCGCCCGGACAAATGTGTTTTTCATCTCACACTAGACAAATAAATTGTCATTATTTATTTATTTATTTATGTGTGTGAACCAATATGAACAGTATAATTTCAAAATAGCACGTTAAAATATTTCAAAATTAAAATATTTTATTCTAATTGAAAACCAAAGCACCAGGTGAAATTGAAAGTTTTGCTCTAAAGTTGTAATTGCATGTATGCCATAATATATATATATATATATATATATATATATAGCAGGAGGATGAAAATTAAGAGAATTCCCCGTTATTGTTAGTTTTGCTACTAAGGGATTCAAAACAAAATCCAGGCTATAATAATGTCATAGAAATATCTCCTCGCACTAGCTTATATCTTAAATTCTCAAGGGGCAAAAGAAGACAGCAGAATTAATATGGTACTCATATTTTTCAAATTCACGCTTATTTGATTTTTTTATTAAATTGATTTTTTTCTCAAATCATATATATATATATATATATATATATATATATATATATATTAGCCAATCATGTGCTGAATGACAAGAATGTTTACAAGAAAGGGTATGATGCATCTGGTGAATTCGATGAAGAGCTAACTAAGGAGGCAGAATTTTCAGATGACGAGGAAGAGGCGGAGTACAAGAGAGGATGTTAAAAATGTCCAAGATGGGAATAGATTCTGAGACAGTTGGAAAAAAGAAAAACAACAGAAAGAAGGTGAAAAATAGATGTAGATCAGCTATCACCCGATCTAAATTTGTTCAATGACTCTTCTGCGAGGACCTCATTTGCCCCAGTGCCACAGACAACTGGTGTTTCACTTCAAATGGTGTATTGCCTTCTCATTATCCTCAGAATATGATTTATATTATCCTCTAACATACTCTCTCAAGTGAAAATTCTTTGGCCTTGAAACTTGCAAAGACCCACATCACTTTGTGCTTGATTTTTATCAAATAGAATGGGAGTGGTGAGATTCGAACTCGTGACCGCTGGGTCAACAAGGCTCTGATACCATGTTAAGGAATCATTTTACCTAAAAGCTTAAGCTGTTAGGTGAAGCCCCAGAATATGAATTCCAGTTATAGTTTCCTCTAATACTCATCAGCCAAGACTTTAGCAATTCCAGGTGGATTTCCAGTTAATTATATGGCTTGGGCTGCACGGAGTCAACTCCAGCATCCCTATCAGATACCTAAGGCAATTGGTATGCCAATTCAGCCACAGTTAAATACTTGTCAGGGACCAGTTCCTGATGCTTTCTTACCAGTCGGACAACCAAATTTCTTTGCTGGACCTGCATATCCTCTACCATGGCCTGCAGTTGGAGGACAAAACAACTCTAACCAAGCTGCATTTGGAACAGGATTTCAGGTGCAACCTAATCCCCCATCTATTTTTTTTGGATCAAGTAAACCTCACCTCCGGAAAGTGCATTTTATAGATCTAAAAAAACGAGTAAAACTCTAGCTGTCTTGAACTCTTACAAGTATGCATGCCAATACAGTAGAACAAGAAATGATGTCCACAGGACTGCCTTTAGAACAGAACTGCAGTTTTCAACAACCAGCCATACCTCCTGGCAACAGACAAGCTCCTCAGCAATTCAACAGGAGCCTCTTCCAGTCATGGAAGGAAACCACCCTATTGTAGAGGGGGTGGTCGTTTTGCAGGTGGAAGAGGTAGGCAGCCATCAAACTATTTTTTGTCTGTAATTAGCTGTAACTTTTCGTAAATCATCACTCGTTGATGTCCATGTTGAAGAAAATGTTTGCCACATTGCTTGTCTAGTGCTGGATTTACCTCATTTACAGTTAGTGCTGCAATATTTCTCTCGTTTTTTTTTTCTTTCCCTTTTCTAGTTCTTTATTGTTGTGCTATTTAAGAATTATGCCTGGGAAGGCGGGTGGTTGATAATGGTTTCTCGTAGTTGCAATTTGTACGTTCATGGTGATTGCGAGATTTTTAGCAGCAAATTCCGGCTGTAAAGACTGTCTTATATTCATAATACCTTCAAAAACCACCCTATTTGATCGGCTTTTCCTATCTGTTTGGCTAGCAAACCATTCAGCCCCCACTCCCTCCTCCTGAATTCCGGCCACCCTGATGGCTGACAAATCACCTATTTTGCTAGATGAGGATGCGCATAAATCATAACCAGTGATTCGATTTTCCCATTACTAAACATTATACAGAAATTATCACCATCAAAGCAATCCAAAGGTGCCAAGAACTTGGCACTTCTATGACTAGTTGACTTCACAGTTATAATTTAGTCTTTGCTACTTCCTGTAACTTTGTAACTTTCTTTCGCCTGTAGGTTCTCGACAAAAACGCATCTTTCTCATAATTTTATCGTTAGTGTATTTTGATAATACAAATTAAATGTCGTTTGATTATTATTTTAAAATAATAAAAATGGGTTTGTGTTAAAAAAATTAAAAAAAAATATTTTAAAACTATTCCAAGACTTCTATATTAGACACCCTATATCATAATTCCATCAGAAGTATAATTCACTCAAACTGACATTTATCAATACGTCAAAAGCCCACCATTAACTCAATTTCACCATTTTAATTTTTATACCACCCCAGCTCAGCCATCTCAACTTTCAGCTCTGTTGTCAACCAGTTTTTTCAGTGCAACAAGGCTTGATGATGGAAAAGGAATAGATAAAAGAAAAGGACAGTACCAGGAGATAAAAACATGCAAAAGAAAAAAATAAATGAGATAAATTACTAAATTTAGAAGTTCTGTACCAGCCAATGAGAACAACGAATGCCTAACTCAGAGGCTGGAATTTCAAGTTTAACATGAGAGAATGTCACTCAAGGCTTTCCTCTTAGCTGTGGGGGCAGAATGAAGCAACAATGCCATGGAAAGGCACCAAATGAAAGGGGGATATCAGAACTGCGAAAGCATTGAACTCAAACTTTTGCATTCCTGGTGAAGTCAGTGCAGGTTTGGCAGCTGCAATCTGAGAAACGACAGATCTCACACCCAAAGCACACACAGGAAGTGCAGCCCTTGCATGTCGGCGAGCGGGTGCAGCCTCTGTATACCCTCCGGCTTGCTCGTTCTTCGTCATCATCGCATGTTATTCTGAAATACAAAAAAGAAAACATGAAACCACAACATAGTATACCTCAAAATTTGCATGCAATGGCAGAGACCACTTTTCTGGGGACCAATTTAAACTTTTAAAGACAATCTAGTTAGATTTATCAGGTTGTGCATTAGGCATACTTAATCAATCATACATCAAGTTCATCTGATAACTGCAAGATATTTCATGACTCATGGAGCCATTCAAAACATTGTCCAAGTGTAAGAAAGAAACTCAACAAAGGGAAAAAAGATGGAAAACGTGACAGCCCATGAAGAAACACAGGTGCATTCGCTTCTTCAAAGGAGATACATTTAGAATATAAAAATTGAAAATGTTTCTAATTCTGCAAATGGGATCTCAATAAGACCTGTTTAGAATGTAAACATGTTCCAGCAATTATCAAGCACAAATATCAGTGGTATAGAATTACTTAAAAATATTAATATATTCGGAGTTCACTCTATGTCTCCTCATCAACAGCACTTCAGAATTAGAAAGTGCAAAGGTGGTGGCGCAAGGTAGGATGACATCTATGGCTATGTATCAAGAACTACATGATTACATTATCATCATGGAGTATAAGCAAATTCTAAGAAGCTTCACAAATTTAAATACCCATCAAGCACAATTATCTCTGTTTTTCAATATTTTTCAACATGCTAATAAATAGTGCTTAATTCATGGAAAGCAGGAAGAAAGCTTAAAAAATTCAGCTCTTGCAGCATTTTATAATCCAAAATTACAGAAACTTGTCAAATGCAATCATTAGAGGATAAAAATTGACAAGCAAAAACATACTTCATAACAGAGAGCAAATAAAAATGCTTCATAAGGACAACACTTGAAAAAATGTCCAGCAAAAAGATAAAATACATGAAGTCGCTATTCGTTCTAATAAATTTGAAATCCTTCTATGACATACCAGAGATCATATCCTTTATTTATGATGTATTCAGCAAGAATATCTTATTTCTTTAATAATCTAAATGTCCTTTTGCTCTCTCTGCTACCTCTTAATAAGAATAATCTATTTATCAATGAGGATAATTTATTTGGCTAGATATCAGCCTAATCATGCAAAATTTGAAAACCCAATCGATTGTACTTTTATCAATCCTGACTCGTGGCTCACTTGAATAGAGGCTTCTACTTGGCATCAAGCAGTGGTCATAAAAGCCTAAAGGTGCATTATATAACATGAGCTTTTGTTTCTAAAGATTCCGCATACTAGCATCACCGAAATAGAGCAATATTCCATCTTCCATTATCAATGTCCATCCAAGCTCTTTATTCGTGTTATGAGCAATGATGCGCTATATTCCATGTACGAAATCACAAGTCTACAAAGTAAAGATGCAAATAAGGCATCACAGCAAACGAAGTTGGAATGAAAAAAAAAGATAAAAGATCGAATCCATAGTCTCCTTTTATTCTCTAAAGCGTGTTCAACGACATGAGAAACTTTACCGGTTGAGCAACAGAGAGAGCAAGAAATAGATTTCAGAATCATGGTACAAAATGGCTAATGAACTAATAACTTCATGAAGATCAAAACAAAGCAAACTATCAACAGTCAGTGATTTTATTTTCATTTGATGCAATGGGAAACTTACTTGTCAAATGGCATATCAGCACATTTCCAGTTCGCAACAGCCAAAGCATCATGGTGAATCCGACACTCCTCTTTGGTCCGTAATCGGAACCTGCGTTCCTTATTACATTTACTACAGCGAACAAACTCATCACGATGACAAACTCGTCCATTATTTGACCTGTGGGATCCATTGCCATTTTTTGAGGCCTGATTGTAGTATTTGAGCAACACGGTCTTTGACAATGGAACCTTCTCCCCATTAACTATGACCCAGACATTATTCTTCCATTTTCTAGCTGTCTCTCTTCCAGAGTGCTTTTCAAATGCAGCAGGAGTCATCGTATCTGCCATCAACCATTCAAACATTTAAGGAATGAGTTGATGTTTACAGAAAATTAAACAATCAAAAAATATAAACAAATATTAAAATAAAGGGAGAAAAAAAAAGGAATATACTTCAATATAAATAGCTATGATCACATGCAGAAAACAAATGAAAGCTCCACAAATTATGGTCACATAGAAAAAGATATTACAAGGGAAGCATCCTTGGAATGCAATACATTTTAACTTTCAGGAGCACCAACCGCCATTTTTTCAGAATTGTTGGGAGTTATCAAGTGACTGAGAAATTAGATATAAGCCTAACAGGACTACTGTGCCAGACAATATGCCACCTTCTGCAGGAGACATAGAATGACCAATTGAGCACAGAGGACCAGTTGCATAATCTCGGCTCTAAAAGTTACCAGGTTGGTCCAGCGGAAGGTAGTTTCACTTGTTAGTATTGCAGATAAACAGTATGACAGTTTTCTCCTTTCAGTGAATGGAGCACAAGAGCTATTCTGACGAGCAGAATGCATTCCCTTTTCTATGAACCTAACTCTTTTAAAGGGTGAAAACCGCCCTTCCTGCAATCAAAATAACTTTTACTATCAAGACCTTGCAAGTCTCCGGTCCTCAACCGATGTTGAAACCTCCATTTTTACAATCCCAAGGCCTTGATTTTCCAAGATGATATCAATTTTTGAATCAACTCTGAGGAGTTAAAGGCACAGGTTAGACAGGCCTTCCAGTTGCACTGTGGAAAATAAAATATACAGCGATGTCAAAGAAGATGGATCTTGAGTTGTCAGAAGATATATCCTAACTTAACATTACGTAGCCAGAAGCACATGCACACAAAGACGTTGTCCAAGCTTAAGCATCGGTGTGCATGATAGCCCTTTAGAAGTCAACTTCCAAGATCGATCCCAACCAGCAACCATCCTTGCACAAAACGACGGATTTTTTCATAGAGTCAGCCTTGAATTTGAACATGATCTAAAGCAACAGCAGCTAGGGTAGAGAGCTCCAAGGATAGAGCAGCCAGAGGGAGTACTACAAAATATATATATATAAGAGTGTGATGTGATGCTACACAAAGGCTTACTCTGTCCAACAGGAAGAACAGAACTCTGGCATCAAAAACCAAATCTTAGAACATCAAAGTCAACCATTGTAATCAAAACAACAAAAGCAATGCAGCTCCATCATAAAGAAGACCTCTCAAAGACAACTTTTTGAATCAAAATACAAGCTTTAGTCCAATCTGAACCAGAAAACATCAGGTTGAAGAAGTCCACAGACAAAACTGCATTATCTTGTTGAGCAATGGCATGCACAACCCACTCTCTCAGACAAATCAACATACACTTAGAGATTGTAATGATACCATAAAAAAAATTTAAACCATACAACTGGCTAAGATCTCTATCACTTTTGATTAGAGAAGAGACTGATATCCATCAACGTCAAAATATAACTACATAAGACCTATTCAACACGCATAAAAATCAAACGCCATTTCATTAACACCCTCAAAAAAAGTTTTGAAACCAAGACAAAGACATGTTAAAAAAAGGGGGAGAGACCTTCATCGCAACCAGGAGTGCATTCACATGTGATTTCAAGTTCACCGTTGATAAAAACCCTAAGCCTACCAACAGCATCGCCATATCTATGGCTGGTACACCCACACGTCACCTCTATGTACTCTCCACCTCTTTTGACCCCACTCATCTCTCTCAACTCTTCTTCACTAAACAACAACACCAGCTCTCTCTCAACCCCATTAGCCATTTTTGTCCCCCTTTCAAAAACTCTCCCTCTTCTCCTCCTCTCGAAAAAACAACCACAACCCAGATGCCAAAATGAGATCTTTAAGCCAGAAACACCAAAGAAATAAATAAAAAATAATAGGATTTTGAGTGAAGGGTATTGATAATAATAACAAAACCCCACAAAACCACAAGGTTCAAAAAGGCTAAAATAAGAGAGAAAGTCTCAGACTTTCTTAAGAAACACGAGTCTCCAAGAGATCTGGTGGAGGAAACGTTGAAAGTGTCATCAGATAAATAGAGATGAGCGGAGGTCGTTGTTTTGTGGTGATTTTGGACAGAGAGAGAATGAGCTAACCAAAGGTTCGTGGGGGTGTGCGAGAGAGAGAAAGGCAATGTTAAAAATCCCTTTTTATGTGCTAGAATGAGTGCTATTTCCTATTGCTAACCTTCCTTGCTGCATGACATGACACGAGAGAAGAAAATAAATATATATAGAGAGAGAGAGAGCTAGAGAGAGATTGGGGTCAGCCAGGGGATTGTGGGGTTTATTGGGGCATGGGAAGAACTAAGTGAGTAAACGAGGTTTATTTACCAGGCATGTGAAGTGACTGCCTCGAATTATTACAGTAGAATTTGATTTTTAAAATATTTTTTAAATAAATATATTAAAATAATATTTTTAATTTTAAAATTTAATTTTAATATTAACATGTTAAAATAATATAAAAATACTAATAAATAATTTAAAATAAAAATTAATTTATAAAAATTCACTCCAAAACATGCTTGGATAGGATTCAATTTATGTTGAAAAGGTTCGCCCTTTATTAGGATTCAATTTGATTGTGCTAAGGTGTTTTTTTATATATAAATATATTAAAATAATATTTTCTTATTTTTTAAATTTATTTTCATCATCATCATGATTCAAAAATATAAATAATAGTAATAATAATTTATTAAAAAACACGGCTGAAATTATTGGTAGATGGATTGTGAGAGGTTGGAGAAGTTGGGGAGTAGTGTTAACCTACCCTAAAATGGTAAATGGAAAGGGCGAAGGTGATCACGTAAACAAAAACAATTTTGTGCCATGTGGTTGAGCAAAATCTTGCAACTTTTCAAGCCTAGGTTAGGTTGGAGTTATTCGAAGAGTCAAAGAAGCTGTGTGAGGTCTCTGATTTTTAGAATTACCTATTATTTATCATATTCAATGAAAATAAATACGAGATTTTTATTTTTATTGTTATGAAAGGGCTAGCTTAAACCTTGATTTCATGTTTAAGTTATACCCCCATCCAACAAAAATATATACAAAGAAAATACAGAAAAAACAGATTATTATTATTATTATTATTATTATTATTATTATTATTATTATTATTATTACATGAAGACAAATATGGAGATGATGTAGCCATGTAAGCAATCAATTTGTGCAAGTAATAAGCAAAAAAAATAAAAAATTATTAGTTTCTGGGTTTGACAATGCTGGCCATGACGGCTAGTTATTCATTCATGTATTCCATAGGTTTAAAAACGGCGGCGAGTTCATGAAATGTCTTACGTGGTGGAGGTTTCAAAGACGATGGTGAGTTCATGATTGCAGGACCACCTACAACAACCTCCTTAATGGCCGCCGGAATTAGATGATTGATTTATTTTGCCATTATCAAAAGGAAACCTCCATTGCTACAATGACCTCAAATTAATCGTGGATAATAAACTTCAATTGAATTACAAGACCAAGTAGAGAGTTTATCCAAGTTAAGTTTTTATCAAACAAGGGTTCTAAGAGATTTATTTTCCTATAGATTTATCAGTTTAGATATGGATTATCTATTTATAATTTTATCTTCAATAAAATTATTTTTGAATTTAGAAATTGAAAAGAATAATAATTTGGCTTTATATGATCAACTGGGTAAAACCCAATTAAAACTATTATTTTTTTTTTAGAAAAAAATATATTCAGATTAAAATTATTTTAAAAAACAATCCAAGTTAATTAAGGTTAGTTTTTAACCCGCCTAATTATTCCGGGTCAACAAAAACAGGTTAATATTAAAAAAAAGAAGAAAAAAAAGGTAATTGCTGCTGCACGAGACCTTTTACGCTACAATACATTGTAGGGAGAACTAGCTCTCCATTGATTAAACTTGTAAGAGATGCTGAACTCTATTTTAATTAGTTAAGGAATATAATAAATAATTTTAAAAGCACTTGCTTTATATCAATGTTAGCCATCCTGTCGTCCTAATTACGACAAGAAACAATAATTTTTTTAGCCTGCAAATGACAATAATCATATAATTATAACATGTTCAAAGTAAAAAAAAAAATCTTTTATTATAATATCAAACACAAATTTAATTTGAAAACTTCATATAAATCAAGCTAGGAATAGAAATTTGCTAGATGGAGTAAAAAAAACAAGTTTAATAATAATTTGTTATTGTTTTTATTTATTTATTCCGGGCTCATAGTTTATAATTGCTCGGTTGTCATCGTTGATGGCAACAAAAATGACCTCGTCATGAGCCACGTTCAGCTTGGAGATAACCAAGGATTTCATCTGCTCACCACGTCATGTTTTGAGCTTTTTTCCACTTCCTTTATTTCTTTTCCTTTTCTTTTTTTGGCCATTTTCGTGTAAAGAAAAAGTAACCTATAACGATGAAGTTGACAGCCTCTCTACTACTTGTGTTTATCGGATGAAACCCTAAAAATTCAGTTCGATTAAGAATCTTGATTTTATTTAAAAAAAAAACTAATTTACAACAACAACAACAACAATAATAATAATAATTCCTTATAAAAACATTTTCCAGCTACAAAACACACCGACACTAAAAACTCCACGGAAATCTCGACCAATTGTCGCCACAACTTTTAATGTACATGGCTGGATCATTCAAAGAGACCGAACACTTTTCTTTATTAAAAAACACACCAATGATTAGCAGTCAAAGGGTGGGATGAGAATTCTTGCCATCCCATGCACAAATTTGGAAAAATGAGGAAGCCCTTTTGATTACAAGCCAGGCCTCCTTTTTATGCGTCCAGCTTCATCTCATCAATTAGCATGCATGGTGTTGTTTATTTCTTTATAAAGTGAAATAGTGAATGATTGCAATCTCCTTCACGCATGAAAGTTGCCCCATGCTATGCATCTCGCCTCCTTGTCTCCGTCGCCGGAAAAAAAAATTACCTAGACTCGTCGGTGGTGCCAAGACAATTTCAATCGAGTGCTGCATCTTCGTCGCGTTTGATTTAGTGTTTTAATTAAGACGTGTACAATTAAAAAACAACGTTTGGTTACAAATATTAAATACATTTATTTCTGAAATAATTTTGTAATCACTATTTAAGTAATGATTTTGTCTGTCTTTCTTATCTTGAAACAGTAATCAAATATTGTTTAGACATATGATGGTTTTGAAAGAGAAAGAAACTACACCTAAATTTTGTGTAGAGTGGACCTAATTTATTTAATAGTTTATTTAGTTTATGTGTGCTTCTAGGGATATTATGGTCTAATTGTAATAGGAAAGGGACTTGGTTACATTGTTTAGGGATATTACATTGTTTTAATTTGATTTGATTTACTTTAATTTAATTTATTACTACCTAAACAAAGTCACTAACTCCAAGTCTTTTGAGTACATGAGACTCTTTTCACTGAAATGCAAGACCATGATCGCTGCCAGAAATGAATTTGCTTTTCTGTTCCCACTGCCCAGGA
The DNA here is from genome assembly GCA_964035475.1 of Salix caprea. Taxonomy (NCBI): domain Eukaryota; kingdom Viridiplantae; phylum Streptophyta; class Magnoliopsida; order Malpighiales; family Salicaceae; genus Salix; species Salix caprea. Next base: position 15,980,068 of record OZ037746.1, read on the forward strand.
TTGTCTACTGGTACATAAAATATTACTTTAACAAAATGTGATCACCCCACTAATCTAAATCGAGAATAATATATTTTTATTATACAACAGTCACAAGTTCAAATCTCATTATTTATATTCTATTTGATAAAAATCAAATATAAAATAGTATGAATCTATGCAAATTTCAAGTCTAAAAAATTTTCATATAAAAAAATATATTTAAAAATAATATAAATCATTATTGCCATTGGTCAGAAAACAAGCATCTTGTTGCCCTGCTTCTTACAGTGTGCTAGGTAGCAGCCCTCGAACAAAATGAAGCCATGACACTACTGATAAGACCACTGTGATTTACGACAATGTTTGCGTTAAATCTGACCGTCCATTCAAGACATATAGAATAATCACTTTTGCTACGCTCAAAATGCATCAGTCCCATTACAAGAACATTTGCATGCCAACATGTCGCAACCAAATTGGCATGTCAAGAAAAAAGTTGGTTTTCAATGGCAAGAATTCCTCGATGATTCAGCCTGCGTCTCATCATTACTTCTTTTCATGTGTTTGTTCAATGATCTATGAGAATCCATGGCAGCCGATGGATCATCGGTTGTGAATTACTAGCCTGCGCTTCAATCGAAGTACTAAAATTAAATTTGTAGTGATCTATATATATATATATATATATATATATATATGAACGATTTAGATGCTATTGTACATATTGAATAGGTGTGCACCAGTTCTCTACATTGCCGTGACCAAACTTTTTTTTATATATATAAGAAATTAATATATTCAGATACTGTAAGTAAGTTTTAAAATAATTCAAAAAAGATTGAGATTAATCATAATAACATGAGAAAAACATTTGTTTTCAAAAACAAAAAACAATGTAGCTCAATTTTCAATTCATTAAATACAAAATAATAAAAATTAGTAAAAACAAGACCTAAGAAAATTAGCGAATATCAACTCGAGATAATATGACAAACATATATTCTTGGTAATCATGGATGAACCAACTTCGGATTATCTTGTTAAACTTGTATCTCAGGTCATGATATTGATATCAAAATAACTTAATAAAAAATTTACAAAGCTAATTTAAAAAAAAAACAATACATTAACAGTTGAAAGAAGGAAAGATAATAAGAAAAAAAAAACAAGGCAAAATAATAATAATAATAATAATAATAATAATAATTTTAGCAAAATGAATTTTATTTTTTATTAAAGGGTTGAATTTAAAAGAAAATTATTTTAGCAAAAGGATATAACAAAACGATAAAAAAAAATTAAAAGAATAAGAATTGAAATTGAAAAAAATGAAAATATTTTTTATTAAAAAATGAAAATAATAAATAAATAAATTAAACAAAATAAAAATAAACAAACCCAAAGAATAAAAATACAAAATGTCACGTTACATCGCTTTTCTAGGACAACCACGTTTTCCCCTCATTTCCCTCTCTTCCAGTGCATTTACTTCACTTGCACCTATTTACTTTTCTTTAATACTATGGATACATATTAAAATATCAAAGTAATTACAAGTCAACTTGATTATAATAATAATATAAAAACTAAAAGCAAATTACAAAATTACCCATTTACATCACCTTTGTTATTCAAGTTACTTTTATCATTTTATTATCCTTAGAAAAATAAAAAGACAAAAAGGCTTATGTATGTCAGGTGACTAACTGTTTTTATCTAAGGGTAAATAAATTATTTTATTATATTAAAAAAGTTAGAGAGATTTTGTTTTTATGCCGAATTAATATGAAAATAACTAAAAAATCAAGAATAAATAGCTTAACACCTTCAATAAAATGCACTTGAGTTTTTTTTTTATATATATATATATAATGTAAAATCGTTATGTTATTATTTCAATCTATAGTGAGCTATGTTTGGTGCATAGTAAAAAAAAAGATTTCTTTTATTTATTTATTTCAATGTTTAAATATTATTTTTCCATCCTTGACAATTATTTCCGTAATAATCTTAATTTCTTTATATTAAAATAAATTTTTATATACTGAACCCAAGTACAGCGAGATTTATAATAATCTCAACTCTCGCTGGCTACTTTGAATTTTGAACCCCGTTATCACTGTGAAGACCACAGGAAAAACTTGCTTGTGAGTGATTATTGCATGAAGTCAATGTTTATACTATAAGTCAATGTTTAGAATATTTTTTTAAATTAATATATGAAAATAATAAAAAATACTATAAATTTTTAATTTAAAATAAAAAAATATAAATATATTTTTTAATTTTTTTTGAAAATCGGTCAGTAACTTGTATTTAACATGGCAATTCCATCCAATCGTCCGGATATTAGGTGTTATTTGATATCGATTGAATCAAATTTTTATTCTAATTGATTGAAATCAAATTAAATAAATAAAATAAAATCTGATTCGATCTGACAAGAATCAGACTCACAGGCAGGTGAAGGGTTCAACTTGCCCCATTTGCCACACTTTTTCTAAAAAACAAATATAGAGTAATGATTTATTTATTTAATTAATACAAAGCGTAGATTTTTATACTATAACTCACGGACGATTTTCTTTTAGCATTATATATATAGATCTTAACATTTATTTGATGATTTTAAGATAAAGATGAGTTTTTTTTTTTTTTAAACAAATCAAATCATCACACGATTGAAGATGGTTGGAGCACAATGGAACTCTAACTCGGCTTATTGTTATCCCTACTCTGATTGCGGAGAACATGTTGGGTTTAGCATGTCAAAATATGATTTATATTGGAACTTAAAAAGCTTAAGCTATGAGTTGTTATCATTGACATCATTTTAGAAAACTATATCAATAATAATAATAATAATAATAAAAAAAAAAATAGTACACATACATGATTTCACTCGTGTATGACACTTAGGTTAGAATTTTATTAAAATCACATGGTTTGGTGAGAATTTTAGAAAAATGATATAGATTGGAAAAGTATTTGGAAAATAATTTAGTTTGAACATAATCAAGTTCTTAATGTCAATTGAGAATATCAGCGTCCTGTAGCGATATTTTCTCTTTTATAAAATAATTAATTTTTGTCAAAAATTAAATTAAAAATTAATGAATATTCAATGACTAAAAGATAAGATTCAAAAACTAATGGCTAAGAAATTAAGTTGATTTGGAAATAGAGAGAGATGAGAGAGAGAGAGGGACGGGAAATGGATCATTGAGAACACATTGAGGATATATTTCTAACACATTAAATACCGTTATAAAAATTTTAACGAGATGATTTTAATTATATTTTGAGAGATCATTTTATAAGATTGTAATTAATTTTAAATTAACCTGAACAAAATCCATAACAAATTAAGACTATATTTGATGATCTTATAGCGGTTATGCAATAAGAATAATGTACAAACCGTGTTGGTTTTTAAACATTTTTTCATTTCATGTTTTTTTTTTTAATTAAAATATGTTATAATTATTTCTCTATAAAAAAAAACCCCGATAATTGGCTTAACATTTTGAAGCTGCGTATGAGGATCACGTATGTACATCTACTGCTATGACTTTTTTGGTACTTACCTGTATATAATTCTCATTGCTGCTCACCGACTTAACCTTCGAGTCTCCCTTTTACTAGAATCCAAGGAGGATTCCAATTTTAAAAGTTTTCAAAGCCACCAACTATGTAGAAAATTGGTAACCACGGCCACTCTCCTCGAAAATATTTATTTGGGGGTCAATCCAATTTTTTTGAAAAAAAAATGGTTTTTTTTTATTTGAAATGATTTTTTTTAACATTTTTAGATTTTAAATATTATTTTAATATAATTTTAGGTAAAAATAACTTTAAAAAACAAACGTGAACAATTCTAAACACGCTAGTCACCTCTGTCCTTTTCTTATCTGCCTAACACACGCCCCCCTATAGGCCTATAAAGAGAGCCTTAATAGTCCAAACACTTAAATGCCCAACCTCTAAAGATCACCACAGGCATCATTGTTTTAACTTGATTTATTTACATGTCCATATACCATGTATGGACCATGCTTTTTTTTTATTATTAATTTTGATGTTTGGGTTGGCCCGGTGCACAACTCGATTAATTTTATGTGTTTTAAAATTGATGATCATATAAATTTTTAATAATCATCATATTAGCAATTATAAAACTCGAATCTGAAAATACAAGAGAAATAAACTCTTTAATCCTAAGCTTGCCACCTACTACTATGTGATTGGTTGAGAATATAGTTGAAGTTGTTTTTAATAATCATTATATTAGCAACCACAAGACTCGAATTTGAAAACACGAGAGAAATAAACTCAAAAACCCTATGTATAGTGGACCATGCTTTAGTTGTTAACAGACTAGCCATAGCTAGCCCAGAACCATATATATACGCGGCTAGCGTCATGGAGCAAATCATGATGACCACCAGGTGAAGCCTAAACAGGTACACACGAGCTCTAAGAAAAATGGGAAGACCATAGAATATCGTGTGCTGCAAAATATTGACCAGTGACAGACTTGACGTACAGGACAGCCCCTTCAGGATTTCTGAAAGCATATTATGACGACCAATGTGTATGCGAATCACTGTCCATAATTGTTAATACTTTTATGTTAAAAATATTTTTAAAAATAATATTAACTAAACTTACAAACAAGAGATGTCACTGTCAGAAAGTACCAGGGAAGTCGTGAAGCTCAATCAAACCTCACCATGTCGTACGTAAATGGAAAAACAAAAACAATGGACTGTAATAAGATACGAGGCCTAGGTGTGGCTATAGCTTTGCTAAAAAGTGCACAAACAAATTCCTCTGTTTTAATTTTACTTTTTTTGCAGCGATCATCGCCGCTGATTGTCATTATCATAATCGACCTTTCCCCTTTTTATTTTTATTTTTGTTTTCTTTTATTTCCAAATTTGATTATGCTCTCTTGTTTTTATTAACAAATACCTTGTTTTAAAAATATTTTTGAAAAAATTATTTTTTTTAATTTTTTAAAAATAATTTCAATCATACTCTCAAACATGCCTTTTATTATAAATTAAATGTTGCGACTCAAAATATAATGAATACTAACTATCATAGCCGCTAAGATATTGTTTTCTTTTCTTTTCATTTTATATCCATACTTATACCACCATTTATATTTCTGATACATTAAATATTAGTTAGTATTCATTATATTTTGAGTCGTAACATTTAATTTATAATAAAAGACATATTTGAGAGTATGATTGAAGTTGTTTTTCAAAATATTTTTTTAAAAAATTATTTTTGACATCAACACATAAAAATAATCTTAAAATATAAAAAAACAATGAAAAATGAAAAATAAAATATATTTTTTAATTTTTTAAAAAATATTTTTGAAATACATTGTCAAACAGAGCTAAAGTTATTCCATGAATTTTCTAATTGAAAAACATTTCAACATGCAAGGACTAGTTCGGAGATACATTAAATGTATCGTATTTGTGTCTAAATTTGAGTTTTTTTTTAAAATACAATAAAGTTATAGTTTTAATTTATTGATATAAAAAATTAAAAACATATATGTTTTAATATAGTTTTTTTTAGAAAATATAATATACATTAACCAGCACTAATTAAGGGAGGGATAATAATTTGCCAGCTCGCAGTTCAAGTCATTCACCCTCCATCATAGTGGAGCTGGTTGGACCTACAAGTATTGTTTCAACCTATAAATCACATCAAGTTTGCTGAAGGTCTACCCATGATTCAAGTTTATATGAGTGGCTATTTCTTCTTCTAAAAAGAAAAGGAAAAAAAAAGACAAAATATGTTATCTGCAAAACGCTAGAATTCTTGGAGGTTTCCGGCTTGTCGATCTTGCATCTCACGGTGGCCCCACCGTCCTAGTAATCAGTCCCACTGATTTGTCCTTCGTCAGGTAAGGTTGGCACCTCCATATCAGGTGGCGATTATGAAAAGCAGCGTGACGGGACACTTGCTGGTGAGGATGGGGGAGGTGGTGGGGCAGTGCAAAATGATAGTTGTAATGACTGGCCTTGATTTGGCTCTTTCCACCTGTGCTCGGAAATGTAATGAGATATCCCATCAAACCTTATTTGGCAATTAAGAAAACCTATTGTTTTACTATATTTACCTTGTTCATTTGAACTGTGTTTGAAAATGTTTTATAATTTATATTTTTATTGAAAAAAACAGGTTGTAAACTTTGCTTGGTTAATATCCGATTGATGTATCTTGTTTTATCATAAGAATAAACTAGAAGAGATTTTATATTGCTGAAGTTTCAACCAGAACATTCTAACTCCATTTCGGTTATATTTAAAAAAAAATATTGTGTTATTTTATGATATTAATTATATTTCTCAATTCAATTGTTGAATTATATTGAAATTTTACGAGTAGTCTCTTTATATATCGTTATATCTCATGTTTAAGTTTTACAACATTTAGAGTTTAGAAAGTCCTTGCAAAATTGCCAATGACATTTTTATAATTACTTTTCAAATTTATTATCTTGTTTAGGAAGGTTTTTTTTTTTTTTTTAATTTCATCGTTCAACAATAGATTTTATCTTCTTAAACCCTCTTCAATTTATCATTTTTGTGGTGATATCAAGTAATAATGTCGTCTTATTACTGATTTTTCTGACCACAGGATGAGAGAGGTATTTATTGGTCTGCTTGGAATAGTACATGAACAAAAGCATCCATTTGCAACTATAAGTGGCCGAGGAGGAGGAGGAGGCGGCGGAGGAGGAGGGGAGGCCTTCTCTTTGAAGGCATTTTCAACCCATTCTTCTCGTCACATTAACCTTGCAAATTGCAAAGTAAAGTAACAACCTTTTCTTTTCCCAATTTGAAGGATTTTGAAGGCAATTTCAAATCGCTCCTTTCGATAAATCAATGAAGCCCATCCATTGGGTCCATTTCACGTTGGCCTTTACTTCTTTGAGGAGACGATGTAGTTTTCACTGTATGTGTTGTGTCGCGGGTTAAATATAATGAGTATTCTAGCACAACAGTATATTTTTTTAATGTTTTTTTTAATTATGAATATTAGACCATATTGTTTTAAGATATTGATAAAACAACATATTATATAGATTTTTTTTTTCAAATATTGAGATAGTAAAATATTCGATTTACTCGAGTTATGAAACCATAATAATCTTATAAAAAATAAATCATGAACATCTATTTCTATTCAACCTCATATTGAAGAATAAAAAAAAAATATATACTCAAGCCAACCTATCAAACCCTCGACCTAAGTTATAAGATCAAGATATATCCATACAAAGCAAATTAAAAAAATTATGAAGTTTAATTTTCAACCAACCCAGTATTGGACAATGAAACTGAAAAGAAAACTTAAAAAATAACAAAAAAATAATCTAAATAAACTTATACTAAACATGTAAAACCCCGATTCATGAAATCATGATAACTTCATAAAAAATCAAATATAAAAATATAAAGTTATATTTCCAATAGATCTAAATGTTAAAATTGATTAAAAAAAATAATAATTCATGAAACTAGATAAAACTGTACATAAAATAAATATAAAAATATTATGAAACTCAATTATCAAATAATATAATATTGAAAGATAAAATCAAATAAAAAACTAAAAATTGAGTATATATTGTTTTGTTAATAACCCCAATGTATATATTTTCACTCTCGATTCAAGTGAAACAAAAACAAAACTATCCGGTCTCATTTAGTGATTATTTGGAAGTATGATTATGGTTATTTTAAAAAGTATTTTTCATTAAAAAATATATTAAATTAATATTTTTTTTAAAAAAATTATTTTTGTAATTATCACATTAAAATAATCTAAAAACACCAAAAAAATTTAATTTAATTTTGTTTTTTCAAAAATATTTTTGAAACGCAGTATCAAACACTTCCTAATGTGTATTTGCTTTATGGTTGCTGTTTGAAAAGGTAACTTTTGAAAAATCTATAAATTATAGTTTTTTTAATCAAGATTTTTCAGAGAGTTTTTAGTATAATTCATGTAAAAAAATAGCTTGTTTTATTAACCAAATAATTTAAAAATTGTGATTGAAACAAAACGTATACTGCACCATGAAAACAAACAGAGCCTTTGATAACTCAAGTTAATCAATATATATATATATATCATTTTTTTTATTAATGATTATGCAAAAGATATTTATTTCTCATAAATGTTATTAGGTAAAAAGATGGGTTTTTTTAACAAAGAAAACACATTATTTTAACTCAAAAACACCATAAATTTCATGACTAAAAAAAGGGTATCCAAGACATTCATCAAGATAGCTTTCCTTAGCATTGGAGAAGATAACTTTTTGAAGAGACACGTAACCAATTCTATATTCTAACCACCAACAAACCTCGTTGAATAAATATTTATGAATTTTACACTTCATCACCTAGTTCGTATTGGCATCCTTAAATTAATAAATGAGCAGCTCAAATTCCAGAGGAACCCCATGGATGCAACTCGCTTTGTTTTGCCACGCACAAAATACTCAAGATTAAGACATTCACTAAGGATAAGTATCTTGACATGTCCTTATATTTGACATGTGACTGTTTGAGAGTGCGATTGAAATTGTTTTTAAAAATATTTTTTATTAAAAAATATATTAAATGATTTTTTTATTTAAAAAAATTATTTTTGACATCAATATATGAAAATAATTTATCTTATTATAAAAATTAAAAATAACAAATTTCAAATATTTTTGAAACGCCATTAAAAGCTAATGAATATCCATGTTGTCATGCCCATCCAACACTGTTTCCCCAAAAGTGCCCTACACTTTCTTGATTGTGAACCTTGACCTAACCTAACTGCTATCAATATATAGTGAAGAGAAGAAGAAGATCACTCAAATGGCCCACAAAACAATAACTTGTGACCCCATTTTGACGATTCAGAACAAAAAGGCTACAGCGTACGTGAGCTGCAGAATCGAAGTTATGTGGCTCCTGGTTGATGGGCCCTGAAGCAGTTTATATTATGTAAACTTAGATTTAGTCCCTAACTTACTGTTCTATTATCAATTAAGTCCATATGCTTTTGATTTTACCAGTCTAGTTCATCCTTTCGAAGCGTTAAGAAAATAGTTCTCGGTTTATTAAAGAAGACAACTGTAACACTTAATATTAAAATTAACACTAAATGAGAGATTAAGCGTCTAACAACCCTAACTTTTCTTTTACTGTTCTATTATCAATTAAGTCCATATTCATTTGATTTTACCAGTCTAGTTCATCCTTTCGAAGCGTTAAGAAAATAGTTCTCGGTTTATTACAGAAGACAACTGTAACACTTAATATTAAAATTAACACTAAATGAGAGATTAAGCGTCTAACAACCCTAACTTTTCTTGCTCCTATTGGAAAATGATAGTAAAAGGCATAAAATGAATTTTTTTTATATAAAAAAATCATTTTTATTATTTAAATCTAAATTAAAGCTTTAGATAAAAACACTTGGGAACACACATGCAAATCACAAACAAACAACATAAAACCTTTTAATTACCACTAAAAGTTTACGGATGGAGAAGTGATGCTGTCTAATGCTTGTAATATTTATTAGAATTAAATGTAAAAAATTAAAAAAAATTGAGACTCAGTTGATAACAAGATATTATATAATTACTTGAATTAATATTTCGCTTTGGATTTGTGGGGTACACGTTACCAACATACTTATGTGGTACCATATATATCAAAACATGATGCCCACAGTGCAAAAAACACAACGGTAACTACCGACAGAACAGGGTTCCTAAGCTGGTTTAAACTGAAGAGAAACAGAACAGAAATGGTTCAGAGTTTGAAGGTTAAGGGTTTTTTTGGGAATGTATTTGGAAAATACTTTTGAAAAAAATTAAAAAGAAATTATTTTTATTTTTTTATTAATTTTTTTGATATTTTAAAATCATTTTATGTGAAACAGAACAAAAATGGTTCAGACTTTGAAGCTTAAGGGTTTTTTGGTAATATATTTGAAAAAAAATTATTTTTATTTTGTATTATTTATTTTGATATTTTTAAATTATTTTGATATGAAATAGAACAGAAATGGTTCAGAGTTTGAAGCTTAAGGGTTTTTTTTTTAATAATATATTTGAAAAATATTTTTGAAAAAAATTAATATTTTTGATATTTTTAAAATCATTTTAATAAGGTGATTTTAAAAATAAATTTTAAAAATATTATTTTAATAAATATTTTCAAAATTAATCTCAACAATGCTACCACACCGGCATTTAGATGCCCGAACTTGACGGTGCTGTGTAAGATTTTGAGATTAATGTCACCACATCCCTTGCTTGCACAGTAGCGTAGGTTGTCGGAGTGGTTGGAAATATAATTGAAATTAAAGCTTAAATTTTTTTTAAAAAGAAAAAAATAGTTTTTGCAGTGAGATTTGTGCATAGTTAGCTTTAATCTCAATTTTATTACATTTCAAATACATATACTTTTTGTTTTGTTTTTTTGTTTTATAACTGCATTTTAGTGCATTTGACTTGAAAAAATCAAATTAATTATTTTTAATATGTTTACGATGATTTTAATGTAGTGATGTTAAAAATAAAATAAAAAATAAAATTATTTTAATATATTTTCAAGTAAAAAATACTTGTGAAAAATAATCTACACTACAACACCAACTGTACTCTAAGATTTTTGGCAATTACAATTGTTAATTAAACATAAAATGAGGTTTCAAACATAAGGAATGGTTAAACTATAAAGACAATTTATTGACTTTGCGGCTCATTGTACGTCGAGGAATTTAGTAACAACTTGGAACAAAGGTTATTTATGTGGTGATAGAAGTTGAATAAATTAATTTGTTTAAAAATATAGTTTGATTTAATAAAGAGATCAATATTTACAAGCAACCAAAACAAAATAATATCTTATGATAGCTGAGATTCTACTCATTTATCTGGATCAATAAAATATGTTTTCCGTGGACAACGTTTTTCTTATATTAAAAAGATCAATATTATTTTTCAAAAACAAGTTTCATATGCATTTTTATTTAAAAATTAATGAGAATATAACTTTTAAAAAAAAATTATAATTTTTTTTGTAAATGCAGTTCAAAACACTTTCTATATTAATAGTTTTTTTTTGAAGGAAACTTTTGATCTTGAAAGACGAATATAGGTTTTATTTTTATTTTAGAATAATAAAATTATTTTTATATATTATTTTCATGAATTCAACAATATACACACACACTGAAATTTTATTTCAAAGAATAAGTAGAGTAATATGGAGGAAAAACCACTATTTCAATTCCTCAATCAAATAATTACCAAAAAAATCAAGCAAATTAAGCCAAGTATTCACCAAATAATTTAATACAAATCCAAAATCTTGATCAATTATTCTCTATTAGTGTCCTCATTGCCGCCTGACTGTCCTCTCGCCCTCTCTTTGAAAGAATAAAAAGATCAGCTGATCCTGCTCAAAGCTTCAACCTTTGAATCTCTCATTGTAAAAAAATTGCAACTTTCCCTCTCCTCATCCCTCTCTTAACTACAAACTCTTCTAACATAGTAAGTGTTTCTTTTATTTCCTCTTTTTGGTAGTTCTCTTGTGTTTGAAGTTTCAAAAACGTATACTCCAAGCATTTGTCATTGTCTCCCTATACCTATCTATTTCTATTAGCTTTATTGCGAGTGATAATTAGATCTGGAACAGTTTTAAGCAAAACCCCACTTTTTTTTATTGCATTTCTTGAATCTATCTTCTTCTTGATCATTAAAGTTTTAACTTTTAAGTTGAAAGTTAATTATTTTATTGATTGCTTTTATGAACTGTTAATACCTTTTTTTATTGGAATTATTAGGTGTGTTCAGCTTTTTCTTTGTAACTGTTAGTGCCATGGAGATTTCTATTTGATTTCGCTATTTTGGAAATCTGAGTTCTTATTCTGGGAATCTTGTTGAGGTTTTGTTATTAAACATGTTGGTGCAACTTTGCTTCAAAGTCTTGATAGGTTAGATGCTGTTCATTTATCTGAAAAGGAGGCTTTGGTTCTGTTACAGAACCTCCTTGCTTCTATTTGGCTCTTTGCTGTTCAGTAGATTGGTTGAGGTTTCGCTTTAGTTGTCAGCATTTCTGGGTTTCCTCTGACAAGTTGGAGTTGGAGAACTTTCGAGTTAGAGGAGAAGATCGATGTCTATCAAGAAGGCATTAGTGAGCATGAGGAAGAATGGAAATTCCCACTCAGGAAGGTTGTTTGGTGATAGAAAATGGCTTATTCCATTCTTCGCAAGCTTTCTTGTGTTTCTAACCCTGTTCTCTTCGGCTACTTTTGGGGTATTTACATCTTCTTATGGGGGAGAGCAGGTTCCATTTGATGTTGTTTCATATACAAGGCCGGAGAACTCAAATGGGTATTTTGTAGAATCAGATTTAAAGAAATGGTTTAATAGAAGTAGGTATTCAGAGCTGGAACCGCCTAGATTAGCTTATCTCATTTCAGGGACGAAGGGTGATAGTCAAAGAATGATAAGGACTTTGCAGGCTGTGTATCATCCTAGAAATCAGTATATTTTACATTTGGATCTTGAGGCACCCCCTCGAGAAAGGTTGATGTTAGGAGTGTATGTGAAGAGTGATTCGACATTTCAAGAAGTTGGGAATGTGCGTGTAATGGCACAGTCCAACTTGGTGACCTACAAGGGGCCTACTATGATTGCCTGTACCCTTCAAGCAATTGCAATCATGTTGAGGGAGAGCTTGGAGTGGGACTGGTTTATCAATCTCAGCGCTTCAGATTATCCTCTTGTGACACAAGATGGTTAGTACACGATGCTGCATTTTACTTGTTTCATAATTATTATTGTTGCCCTTTTCGTGTTCTGTTGTTTACCTTATTTTGTTCCATTTCCTTAAGAGGATTGGTGATGTTTGAGAATGGTAATTTATCTATTGAATTAATTTGATCATATCTCCATATACACAATGAAACTGAGCTCCGATTCTTGTATCCAGTATAGGAAAATATCAGACAAACTGTAGTAAAAGAAGTAAAATTGACGCAGTAAGTTGCCAAACCAGAACAATAATGGGTCATTCAATCTGATTCTTGCTTCAGTTCACAAATAAGTTAAATCTATTAACTTTCCTATGTGAACATGATTTTTTTGGATCCAACCAGGTTTCCTTCATGTGGTTCACATATCATTTCCCAGATGCCGATGCCGTTCCTCTTCCTCTTCTTTAGTTCTAATTAAATGAAACTTCATTTTTTCTTCTTCCTTTAGGGCTAAGCTTTGAGTTATAGTTCTGAAGTAGGTTATGCACATTTTGCTTCTAAAGAAAATGATGTCTTTGTTCTAAATTGGGGAAGGCATGAAATTAGCATACTCAATCGATCACTTTGTCTTTATCGCCCTCATTTTGCACATTAGCAGTCATGTATGTTATAGAAGATATATTTCTGTGTTGCATCTGTAAGATGTTTTGGAGATTACAATTATGCCTTAAGTGTTCTTATGGGGTTCTATTTATATTGGAATACACAAAGAACAGAATTATTGATACTGAGAGTTGCACATGGAGTCTAAAGCCATTTAACAGCCTTTCAAGGGAATTTAGCCACTGTATTATGTGCAGCTGCTAAGTGCTAACCCAATCTTTTGGGTTTAAGGAACCTCAAAATCTCTGCAAAAAGGAGACATGGTATCAGGGCTGATAAAACTTATTTCTATAGGGAGACTCTTCTTGAAAGTTGGGGACTGGATTCTGGGGTGAGTTACTGTCTCCTGAAGCTCTGCTGTATGTCATTCTGGAGTGAGAAGTTTTGATATTTGCCTATTTTAAACATTTCTGTTGCCCCGTAACAACTGGATTTATGCTTCCACATGTTTGTCTCAACTCTAGTTATTCTTAAGGAAAAAGATCATCTCCTGTGCTATCTTGTTCCATCGTTCAAGGTAATTCTCTTTGAAAAAAAAATTATATTCTTACAGGGGCAATACTAGGTGTTGGTTCTGCCTAAGTGTCTTCCTGCAAGGTTTAATTTGAAAACTCGTAGACTGTAGACTACAACAAGATGTCAGCATTTATCTTATTAGATAAAGGGCGTGTTGTCTTACTCTATGGTTTTTGGTAAACAATCATGTTAAATGGTTCTCTCAACTCTTTGATTGACTTGCTATTCATAAGTTGCATTGGATGGATGAACTGAAAGAAACAGCATTCTACTTCAAATCTTTTCATGCTGTTCAGCAATATGAATAAGTTAAGTAAAATCTGATTGTATACTGACTGCAGATTTGCTCCATGTGCTGTCAAATTTGTCTAGAAATCTTAATTTCATTGAACACACACGGCTAACTGGATGGAAAATGTAAGTGAAAAGAACTTTGCATTACTACATTAGCAAATCTTCATCCGCTTCTATTTTCTGAAAAAGAGTTCACTTGGGGCATTTTGATCTGCCAACTTGTTGCAGGAGCTCCAGGGCAAAACCAATTGCTATTGATCCAGGCCTTTACTTATCAAAGAAATCCGACCTTTCTTTGACCTCTCAACGTCGATCACTTCCCACTTCTTTCAAGTTGTTTACTGGTATGCATGTCTATTTAAGCTTCAAGGATTCTTTTTTTTAATTATTTATCAACGAGATGCTGGTTGTAACTTTGTGGGATTGCATGGTCTTTTTGAACTCCTTTTGAACCTCATGTAGTCAGTTGATAGTCACTAGATTATCTTTAGTGGTGGTTCTTAAGCTAGCATAAGACTCGACCAAAATCCTGACATGATTGAAGCTGAACGCCTTCTGGTCATCTGATTCTCTTAACTCTGCATCTAGTTTCCTGCAATTGTTTACTCATGGCCTCTGGAAAATTGATTAGTTTCTATACAGGGACCTCGGCCTTTAATTCTTTTGCTTTAATATGAGAAAGAGAAGATAATGTGAATTTATTTTGCTTCTGGTATTCAGGTTCAGCATGGATAATGCTAACTCGACCATTTCTTGAGTACTGTATAATGGGATGGGAGAACTTTCCACGAACTATCCTAATGTACTACACAAATTTCATCTCGTCTCCTGAAGGATATTTCCACACTGTTATTTGCAACACTGAAGAATTCCAAGAGACAGTCATAGGCCATGATCTCCACTACATAGCCTGGGACAGCCCTCCTAGGCAGCACCCCATCTCTTTGACAATGAAAGACTTCGATAAAATGGTTAAAAGTAATGCCCCATTTGCCCGGAAATTCGCAAGGAATGATCCTGTTTTAGACAAGATCGATAAAGAGATTTTAAACCGCACAAGCAGGTTTGCTCCTGGAGCATGGTGCATTGGCAGCTCAGACAATAAATCTGATCCATGCTCCGTTCGCGGTAGTCATTCCCATTTTCGACCAGGTCCTGGTGCTGAGAGGTTGCAAGAACTGCTTCAGTCATTGCTGTCTGAAGATTTTCGGAGAAAACAGTGTTCATGATGAAAGAAAATTTTGACACAACTCTGAAATGTACATTGGTATGTTCATAGATCATATACAACCTGTGTAGAACGGTGCAAATTCTCTCTTTTCTATTAATCAATGAAAGATCAAGGTTGAGAAAAAGAAATTGTCCTATGGAATGCTTTCTTTTAAGCCCTTGTTGCTGGTATCTATGGCAAGCTATATCTTGATACAAGAAATATTCGATTTATTATATAAGCAGAGATTATGATAAATATTTGTGCTGATATATTATAAACAAAGCTGACACCATTCTCCAAAGGGTTGCTATCATGAGCCCTTGTGAAGTCTAATTGTGATAATTTCCAACTTTTTTGGCAAATTTTTATGTAACTTGTCTTAGTTAGGTCCTTACCATGAACCCCTAAACACTTGTGTTGCATTATCAAACACAATATATATATATATATATATATATATATATATATATATATATAGGTATGTCTCTTTTCTTCTTCTTATTTATATTCATTTTATTTATTGAAAAACAACAAATTTATTTCCTTACCCCGGTGACATATGGGTCCTTTTTATCCGTCTCATCTTATCCCCTTCTTTGACATTTTTCCCTTTTCTGTGCCTTGGATAATTGCGACCAATTAAGAAAATAAAATGAAGTAGGCATAGACAAACATTACAAAATTGAAATAATCAAATAACAAGAGAGGAAGGGATAAACATCTCTAAAAGAAAAAAATATGATAAAACATTTGCAAGAAAATAGCCGCTACATGATGGGTAATTTTAACCAGAGCAAAAACCATTGGATATAGTATCACTTACAATATAATACATGTATACATGTGTGTGTGTGTGTGTATGTATGTATGTATGTATTTTGGTTCTCCATAATGGACAACTATAGTCGGACGAAATGCTTGGACATCACATACTAAATATATTATGTTTATATAGCTTCCAAAATATATAAATCCCTCAAAATTGTCATGTCTCTTCAACTCGAAAGATATATTTTTTTAGTATAATATTAGTTTTTTCCCCACAGTCTTGTACAAATATTCATGCCATCTATATGGTAAAAATAAATTATTATTTGATAAATAAAAAATAATTTTAACATATTTTTTTTAAATGATTCTTATATATTTGTGTTTTTTTTTTTGGAATTTAATTCATATTTAATTCCCCCATAGATAATATGATCTTCCACCATGTGGTAGAAAAGTTGCCTACCCTTTTGCCACGACTCATATTTTTTTTTTTAAAACATTTATTAAATTTATTTATTTACTGAGTTTACAAGTTATCTCATATTATGAAGTGATATAATTAGTTCTCATCAAATTAATTCATTTTCTATTTTTTTAAAAAACTATTTTCTAATATTATTATTAAACCCAATTAATCCAGTCTATATAGGTTAACCTAATAACTTAACAAGTAATTCAGAGCTTGAATCATATCTTATCTTATTTTGAATCAACCAAATTAAACATGTGTGATCTAATAAGTTAACTTATAACTTAATCAAACTTGGATTAGACTTGGTTGAGTCAACTTCAAAAAATTAAAAAATAAAATAAAATAACATTATTTTGAACAAAATGATTGATTTAATATTAACTTGATCAAATTTAGATGGTTTGATAGGTTGGCCAATGAATTAAACTAAACCTAGGTGAAATCCGATCAATCTACTCCAAATATTTTTGATTAAAAAAATGAATTTGTTTTGAATAACATAATTGCCATAGATAATCTAAAGACTTGAACTCTAGTTATTTTCTCTTATATTAGCTCCACTATTTCCAAAATTCTACTTATATAAATCATGGTTTAAGTGCATAAGCACCCAATTCTTATATCAAACAATTTCTTCAAGTTATCATCATGATAGGTCTAAACAGCTCCTAATGTGGACAATCTTAACCTATTGATTAATTTGCAACCATGATCCCTTATCACGAAATTTGTCGCCAATTCAAGTTCATTCTTCATAATACCTGCAAAGTTAAAGTGGGCCTATGGTAAAATCCCTGCATTGCATGGAAACTCTCTCTCTCTCTCTCTCTCTCTCTCTCTCTCATGCATGCATGTTACTTTTGAGGATTCCAGAATCAGCGCCTGGAAACAGTTCCCAAGCTTCCACGACCTCGTTAACTACGCTCTTATGTACTAGAGAGAGAAA
Organism: Salix caprea; assembly: GCA_964035475.1. Classification (NCBI taxonomy): domain Eukaryota; kingdom Viridiplantae; phylum Streptophyta; class Magnoliopsida; order Malpighiales; family Salicaceae; genus Salix; species Salix caprea. The sequence continues at coordinate 15,997,738 of OZ037746.1, forward strand.
CAGGGGTAGATGCATGGCTCTTTTTACATGACAAGCAAGGTCCTGTGAATTTAAAATTCTACAATTATACCTTGCTAAAGAAAACGAAGGGGAAAGACCTTTTTGTTTCCTTCTTCTTCTTCTTGTGGCTAGTTTTATCACACACTAAGCGAGAGAGAGAGGGAGAGGGAGAGCGAGAGAGAGAGGGAGAGAGAGAGAGAGAGGATCATGGCTGCGGGAGGAGGCCACAAAGGAATCGGTAATGGAAATAGAGGAAGGCCGTATGGGCTGATGTTGGTTTTAGCATTTGGGGCTGCTTTGCTTGGTGTTATGGTGCTACATAAGTTCAGAGAGAAACGCATCTTCAACCTCCTTATCAAAGAGAAGGATCGCGAGCTCATGTCCCTTCACCTTATCTTGCAGGTTCCTCCCTCGCTCCCCCCTCTCTCATGAATGCGTGTTACTTAGTCTTTCTGTCCGCATGAAAACTAATTAAGAAGGTTTAAGCACGCTTTCATGGCATTTTTTCACCATTGGAGAAGTGTGGAGGAGGGCTGTATAGTGTGTACTTAAATTCAGTGGGTGAAGTCAACTTCTTTTAGCATTTTGAGTTGTGGTTTAAGCATGCAGAGTTCAGTTATGGAAAACCCACCATTTTTTTGGACCAATCTTTCTTTTCCAGCTTGTTTTTGACGTGGTCTCTTTCTTCAATGTGATTATGATATCATGTGAATTAGGTTGAACACAGCTTTCATTTTGCAATTTCTAGGAGCTAGAAGGTAGCGCATGATCCCAAGATATTGACTTATTTATAGCAGATCTCAAAACAACACCACCGATACAGCTAAAAGTCCTTTATAAGCCAACAAGGTCTTGGCCTGATGGACAGAGAGGGGCTTGTTTTCCTCCCATCCCAGGTTCAAGTCTTGTTAGGCTGCTTGTCATTCTTGTGGTACCTTATCTGTTCATTGGGCTTGCAGGATGTTCAGTGGATCCGGGAATTTAGTTGTGGTACGCGCAAACTGACCCGGATACCTAGTTATAAAAAAAAAAAAAAAGTCCTTTATAAAGGGTTGAAAAACTCACCTCTAAAGAATGATTTTCTGCCGCTACAACTTGCTGGATGCAAATTGCATGCTCAGGACTAGTCATTTAGTTAAAATATTGCTGGTACATTAAACTCTTCTGGTTCAGTGTTGACCTGGAACTAATCTTGTGTTTTATTAAGCACACAACATCTCATTTAATATTATTAAATTCCCTTACTAAATTTTGTATTGAACATGGTTCAAGAGTGGCTTCCCTTCCTCCATGCAATTGTTTGTGCATTATCAGTTTCAGATTTTCTTGATTCAGTTGTGGAACTCAGTTGCTCCTCTATATTTTAACCTTCGGGATCACTTCACTTTCCCCTTGACTCAGGATTGACCCACCCGGCGAGTCGGCCGGGTTTGATAGGGCAATTGCAAGCCTGGATTTTGCCTATTTCAAACCCGACCAGGGCCCTCGGTTAACCTGCCAGGGCTAGGCCGGGTTTCATAACTATGCTCATGATGCAATATAATTTATTATATAGTTTCCGAAACCCCATCTTTTACCAATTGAAAAGCTGGTGCGCCATGATTATGGTTAAAAACAAGCATGCAGACATGAAAACACTCAGAAAGTTAGAAGCTGAGCTTTGCTTTGCGGTGTATAATCTAGATTATGATGTTTGATTTCTTACTGGATTTTTAGCACTAAAAGTTATTACATCTTTTCCTTTCCTTACTCAGAAGGAAAGAGAACGCAGCAAAGAAATGAAAAGAAAGACGGAAGAGATGAAAGTGAAGATATACTCACTAAGAACCCAGAAGATGGAGCTTGACAGGAGGCAGCTGGAAATGCAGTCCACAATTGATTCCATAAAGGATGAACAGAAGATCATGGAGTCTTCCCTCGAGGAGAAGCAAAATGAGATAAAACTGCTGAGAGAGATGAACATTGATGCAGAGAAAGGAAACCTTCAAATGGCGGATCTTATAGAAAGTCTGAAACAAAAGGAAGCTGAAATTGAAAATTTGAAGCACCACCTTGAAAACTCAGCTAAGAAATGGTCAGTGAGCACAGATGACCAATCAAGCCCACCCATAAACATGACTGTAACCTCGAACATGGTAAACAAGGGTAACATACAAGTTGAAAAGAGTAAAGAAGAGGAGGTTCAACTGCATGAAACAGCAAATGATGGCAATGGTTTGGATCCAACAAGGGGCAATGGAGGCAACTCTACTTCTACCGATCTAGAAATGCAGGGTGATACTGCCATAGTTGAGAATGCAAGTGAAAGCAAGGTAGGCGTTGCAGACAGGAGAGAAGTGTCGGAGGAAGAGGAATCACAGAAACTTGAAGGATCTAGAAATGGAAGTTCCATTGGCATTGACAACGATCAAGAGTTTGAAAATGAAAATTCTCAAGGGAAGCGTGCTTCTGGTGCAGTAGAGGAAAACAATACTTCAAATGCAACAGAGACAATTGTCAGCAGAATTGGAAGAGCATCAAAAACTGCTGATGCCCATAATGATGAGAAATCGAGGGATAGAGAAGACCATAAACTTGAAAATGTTCGGGGGGCAGAAGACCATCAAGAAAATTTTAGGGGTGGCGTGAAGTCGGAAATGGCGGGTAAATCCAGAAGTAGGGGGCGGGAGAGGTACCACAGTGCTAGCAGAGTAAGAGGAAAGAGAGGAACAGTAGCTGCCAGGAATAGGCCGCTGGAGAAAAGAAATCATGGAAACTATTTTGCTGAGAAGATGAGAAATAGAAAGTTTCCTAGTGATGATCAAGTTAGACTGATATACAGAGAAGAGGGAAGAACTTCCATTGATGGAAAAACAGAAGAAATAACAAAGGTGGTAGGTTCTTCTGAGGCCAAATCAATGGAGCATCAAAACCATGAAGACTCTAAGAACCTGGAAAACAAACTTGGGGAAGATCAAACAAATCAGCAGATGAGTGAAGATCATGAGACATTGAAAAGGCTCCCAGTAGCTCATGATGCCAGAGTGCTGACAGATCTAAGCCTTGATGAACAGCTCAGTAACATCAGAAGCAATGACAGAAAACAGAGCCTGGATGAAGATCAACAACAAGCCAGGGGAACAGAAGAAAGACAAAACAGTAGCAATATGAACAACAAAGAAAACAGTGATGAACAAGTGAAAAATATCAGCAAGCATGACAGGCAAGAACAATTGGAGGATTCAGATGTAGAGCTCGAGACCAATGCAAGTGCTGGAGATTTTTACAAGGAATCAGTTTCTGATTTAGATGAGGAGAAAGAAGAGTACAGGGAGGAAAATGATGAGTCCGACTTCTAGCTGATTATCAGCATTTAATATTCTTGCTTACTGTAAAGGTTTTAAATATCAATCTTCATGGTTGTTAGGACAGTTATCAACTAAAGATGTATTGGAATTACCATCCCAAATCCAGAAATACAACACAAACTTTGCAGGAGACTGTTGGTTAAATAGAACCGAAATGCCCACGAGTAAGCTTAAAATAAAAACCAGGTGGTAGGGGTTCTCACCCCTTTCATATCCATTTCTTCCAGATAGCAACATTGCTCCATTGTTGTCAACTTCTTTTAAATCACCTAATCATTAATTTCTCCAGACCAAAGATTATTTTTTCATATTTGTCCTCGCTTCAATTACTTTCTCTACAAAGCTTCAGGCCAAACAAGGTGTCGACTGGACACTCAACCAAGGACTGCAATATTATCAAACTTCAGTTTCTTGTTGTTTGAGCCATACAAATGAAATGATGCACTTCCAGAAAGCAATCTGGCGTCTATCCAGTCTCATACATGATGGGTATAATCTAGCCTAAGGAATCCTCTAGGGCACAATACTCAACAAAATACGTTCCCATGAGATAATGAATACAGTTGGTAAGAAAACAAATGCCATTGTTTCTATGATTAGTTCTAAAAGCTGCCGCATTGTGTCTATTTGGGTAACCTGTTGATTAAAAAAAGCATTGTATTACTCTTCCAAGAGTGAGGTTTGCTCAGCATTTTGTTTATCCTTATAAGTAAACATCATTTCGGTTAATTGCAAAAAGAAACAAGGAAAAATAGAGAGTCAACATGAACCTGTAATTTGTTGCAAATCCACTAATTGAATTTGAACTTGGAGAAGATAGCATGAGATAATCAGAATATAGCAGGTTAAAAATCAAACCACTAGAGTGACAACAAAATGGCCATGCCAATGTAAGGGGCTTATTTTCTTGCCAAAATAAGCAATTTAACTTCAAAGTTTAATCATCCATCATTCTTGACTAAAACAAATCCCAATACTTTTTGCAGTATCATCTGCATAAAAGGAAAATTGATCCCATGACATGTGAAGTACAGCCAAACACATTATTATCAGAAATGTCATGGCTCGATTACACGCTTCAAGCCTCATTGTGCTGCTTCTAATGGTTTCTGTAAATAACAATCAAATGTCAGGAGAAAATAAAAACTGTAATCTCAGAATATCTCTAGCTAAAATTGGTTTATTTTTTTTTATTACAAGTTACATTCCATCATGAGCTTCAAATTGTTAGTTTTCCTAAAATTAAAACCACATTTGGCTAATAATCTCTTTGCTTGATATGAATTATCAAGTCTGCAAATGGCTTGAGCAATTGAGAAGTAACCCATGATTGTGGAAACTGTGTTCTCCTTAATGGCATGCCATCTATAAGCCTCGCTATCCCCATTAAAGATCAACATTAGCCTCAAACTTTAATCTTGCAACTACTCTATGTTATACACTATACTTAGACATGATCACTTTCCTGATAGCCAGATTCCATCTTAAGATGATTGCTGTAGTGATGTGTTAGGCGTAGCCATACTCAATATGATCATTGCCTTTTTATATGTCATCAATATTTATGATGTCCATGCATTTAGAAATTCTTAAGAGTCAAACAATCTACACATGACTGTTTGCAAGTCAATTCCTTGGATGATCGTGTATCACACAAATAAAATTGTTTTGCACAATATTGAAGAAGTTTTCCTGGCATGTAACACTTCAAAAAAAAAAAAAAGATAGAGAGAGAGAGAGACTTCAGAGAAAGGAATATGATAATAGACATTGATTGTTGAGGAGCCTTAAGCTTCTTCTATTCAATTCAAAGCTAAAGATGCCAAGGTGTTTGCCTAAGCACCCCAGATTAGGCCTTGGCAACTTGAAAGCTTTTTATCTGGGCATTTAGAGCTAGGTACTGTGCACTTGAGGCGTTGCCTAGGAACCTTCCAGGGATTTGTGTTTGAAATGTTTTGCACCACTTTAGTAACATTACCCTTTATTTATTTATTGATTGATTTTAATTGCTGTCTTAAAAGGTATTTTCTAAAGTTAATGAAAATACAAAACACATGTATCAAAGAGCAAATGGACCACCTACTGCTGCATCGACAGTAAAAAATAGGTATTTTGATAGTTTGATAATATGATATGCAATTCTTTCATCTCTCTTCTAATTAGTTCCTCTCTTTCTCTATCATTTTCTTTCATCTCTTGACTTTTAGCTTTCTGAGGTATTAGAATGCCAGATTTTTTTATTTTTTTTTATCAATTCCTATTCTCCTTATGCTGCTGTATTTTCTTTCCAACATCCAAACTATTACACTGCTGTGCTATTTTTTCCTGCCTTTTTTTTTTTCTCTTAGTTGCAGAAAGTTGTCTTACCAAGCCACCTGACCTTAACACCTTAAGGCACTTTGAACCTTTGGCAACAATGGTCTCATTTTATTTGTCTACTATTGGATTTCCAACTATTAAAGAAGTGATTCAATACTTTGCCTATTGTACATATTAAAAAAAAAGAATGTCTCTATCTTGAAAAATGCACATGCCTATGTATTTTGAAATATGGTTCTTAAATATCATAATAATTGAAGATAAAATTTGAAAAATTACATTTTGATACGCCCTTCATTTATAAAAAGGACAAACATTGTAAGAAGATGACAATCTGTAAAAAAGTTGGATAAATGGAGCAAAGACACCATTCCAACTGAACAATTGCAAAATTTCCAATTTTCTGATGGCAAAGGAAGAAATAACAGTAAAGTATAAGATAGAAACAGTGGGAAAAAATATATCCAAAAGTACCTCTTCCTTGCCCTTGCCTCCTGTAAAGAACTTGTATCCCCCATAGATTAGTACACCCCAGCCACTTAAAGAGACGATAACAAACTGCAACCCAATATCCAACAAACAATCAAGAAAACTCATATAACACAAATACCTTCCATCATATCCACTCTCCCACCAACATCAACAAAATCAACATGACAAAGACAAGAAACTCATATAAAAGGAATCAAACATGAAAACTCCCATAAAACACCATACAACTATTCAATCAAAGAATATAACTAAATTCAATAGTTTTATTCTCCTCATATATATAAAATGACAACACTACCAGCAATACTACTCCAAAAAGACAATGCTCTAATATGCCATAAATACACAAATTCTGAAAAATAAACAATCAAAATACTTTTGGTGTGGAAAAAAAAAAACTTTCGAGAAAAAAACGTGTCGGCAATAAATTGAGCAGATCATTTTTTAAACAAATATAAAAACTTATAACATGAAACATAATAGTATAGCATAATATAAAATGCAAATGACTAACATGCTCCTCCTTCCACTTTGATGGGCTCATTGGATCTTGCCAGAAGTTAATCCTCGGTGGTCCATGGTGGTCTGCAATTACCAACAAACATAATGTAAAATTCATAATCGCATAGCAAAAATTTAACATTTTTATTCCTAGAAAATTAAATAATCTATTATCTCCACTTAAAACTTTGATTCCAAGATTTAATTAAGCTCAAAATTTCCAAGGACTGAGCTAAAGATTGCAGCTTTAAACATAATTAATGAGTTTAATCAGTTTCTGATCCACGGCAAGGTGATACAGATCGACAGCATGAATACATACGTTTGCGTGAATGTTTGTAGGTAGATTTATACATCGTATATGTTAGTATGTGTACGTGTTTTGCAGAAAGGATTTACCTGCAGCACCGGCGAGGCCGCGGCGGTGGATGAGGGCGGCGGCTTGAGCGGGTGACTTGGGAGAAGAGATTCGGGAGAGAATGGAGGCTTGTCGAGCTGCCGCCGCCGCTAATTTGGCCATGGATTTATTTTCTTCTTTGTAGCGATCGAAAGAGAGAGAGAGAGGAGAAATGGAGATGAGAGTAGACTGGCAAATTTTTGCTTAAAAGAAGCGGAGGATGAGGGGGTTTTTTTTATGTTTTTTATTTAAGAATATATTAAAATATTTTTTTTATATTAAAATAATTAAATAATTATATATATATATATATATATATATATATTAATAATAAAAAAAAATTCTTAAAAAAACAGATTCTAATTTTGTTGAAATTGATTTTTTTTTTATTGAAATGATATGTTTTGGTTTTGTTTTATTGAAATTTAATAAATATAATTTAAATTTAAAAATAAATTAACCTATAATTATGCAATTCAAATTTTAAATACAAGTAAAAAAATAAGAGTTAAACTAATATGTCCCAATTAACTCAATAAGTTCAAACTCAAGATGATATATATATTTAAAAAAAAAAAATTGAGATGGCAACATATTTAATTCATTCAGTAAAACTGATTTAAACTTTTAAATTCATAACTCTGATCATGAGACCGTAATAATTTAGAATAAAAAATCAGAATAAATTATGAAACTCAATTCTCAAAAAATTTATTGTTAAATGATGAGATTAAAAAAAACCAATCTAAAAATAAAAAAAAATCTTTGAGAACAAATTATGAAAATATTATTGATAGTCTCACATAATCTTTCTAAATTTTAACTTGATATGTTAAGAGATTTTTTGTAAAATTTCTGTTAGATTCAACGATCAAATTGATAGACATGATTGATTTTATAAAATTAAATAATATATATATATATATATATATATATATATAATAATAAACTAATAAATTTTATTTTACTTAGAACGTTTTGTTCCATTCAGGTGGTTCTATTCTAATCAAATAGATATATATATATTGAAAGACTACTCCATGCGTATAACAGATTGTTCTGCAAAACCATCAGAAAGAATTGAAGTGAGATGGTTAATTGACACACATTACCAGCCCTAACGTTGGCATACCGCCCTTGCATCAGCTGAACATGAAGCATTCTTAGCTGATGAATTTTCTCAACATTCCCAGATCCTGAGACCAATATATGAACTATATGACATAGATTTTTTTTATCCTTAAAACAAGTCAAGAACCATATCCAGCAATTTTTCAACACCTATAGTCCTCGACGGACTTGATTGTGGTTTCAAACTTCACAAGCTCATCAACTTTTCCTTGCTTTCCACCGCCATCAGTGCGGCGGCCCTGATCTCCCTAGTGATAAGGTCCACTGGTATGCGGCACTCTCATACCCGTGATGTACTCAAACTAGTAGAAAATATAGGTTTTGGGTGAGAATTTATCAAAGTTAGATGGGGATTTGTCAAACATATGTGTTTATAGATTAGTGGCTGTTTGTTTTTGTGGTTTTAACTGTGTTTGAAAAAAAAACTTGTGATTTATGGTTTGATTATATGTTAAAACATCAGCACATTTATATGGGCCCTATCAATAAAACCTCTCAAACTATCGGTTCATGAAAAACAACTGTTTTTCATTGCTTTTTATCTATAGATTTCATATTTGTGTGTGAAATTTGTGAAACCTGCAAAAAAACAAAAATGAAAAGCATATAATTTCATGGCCCATAAGTTGTAATTCTCATTCCAATCAATTTACCACGAGGGTCTTAGACTTTCTGCAAGTGCTTCTTGTTTTATTTTTTAAAATAATAATAATATCCATTGACAATTCAAATTCTTCTATAATAAAATATTGATAATATCCTGGAAAGTGAAACTTCCATGTATATCTCATGGATCCTCCAAAGAATAGGTCTATGATTTTCTCTGTCTCATTTTCAAACCTACCAAGCGCGGTACCAGAACTCCTTCGCCTGCTAAGTGAAAACACAAGCTGCTTTTCATGATTTTTTCATCTTTCTTGTAGTCTAACAAATCTTTCGACCCAGCATTTCAGAGATGATCTGTTAGATTGCCTTGATTGTTTGATGACTGTGAAGGCGAGGACGAAGGCCAAAGGCCTCGAATGAATCTGGGATCATCAAGGCTCCGATGCTTTCAGCCGTCAGAGGAAGGTTTAGGGCGAAGTGATCATGTGGAAACTTGGTTTGGAGAAGGGTTTCCATTGTGGTGGGGCTGGTGAGACAAACCCAGAGCTCTCTTCACGAGACTTCGTTCTTCTTGGATTGAGAGATTGATCTGTGAGAGTCGTAACGGTTCATTTTCTCTGCTCTTCGTTGTTTCTTTGTAGGAAAGAGAGGGAGGATTCAAGTAATGGACAGATTTGAGAAATGTTTGTTTTCTTTAAAAAATTTAAAATGATGTAAACAATTATTTTCAAAAAATAAAAAAAAATATTATTTTAATATATTTTTGAACAAAAATTATTTTCAAAAGTAACCTCGATCACATTCCAAAAAAGACCCAAAGTTTAAAGTAGTGTTTTTAGATCATTTTATGTCAAAAATAATTTTTTAAAAATAAAAAATTATTATTTTAATACATTTTTAAACAAAAATTATTTTAAAAAACAATCTCAACCGCACTAAAAAAAACCAAAGGTTAAAGAGGTTAAAGTAGTGTTGTCGTTCAATGGTTTGATTACCGGCATTTTAATGTTTCCAAGTGGTTTACCTGGGATTCTTCCACGTGGCAATCATTTTTCCCCAAAAGTAATCGAGTTCATCCGACTTCAGGATTTGTCAACTTAACATTTGGCAACAGCGACTGAGAAGCCAAAGCTCCATTTCTTGTAGTCAGGACTGTTTCAACATAAATGCTACCAGGCTCCATAATTTATCTGCGCTCTCCCTATGTTCATTTAGAGGACCATAATTTTTGTCATGGAGACTGCAATTATGAAGATCCCTGGTTGATAATTTGAATGCACGAGGTGTTTGCTGATAAGACATTGGCACCTACGCAAGTAGGGTAAAAAACCATTGTTCTGCAAAGGCAATAAGCTGTGCGTTTCATCAAGGTCAGCACCCTCTTCCATGTCCAATTTTCTTCCCAGCCCAGCTATACGTTCCATTTCCACGAGTGAGAATTTTTTATATACTTAAGGCCTTCATGGTATAAATTCGACCAGATTGAGCAATAATATTCCATCGGCAATTACCTTATTTATTAGTGCAGATTGAGCAATAAATTCGACCAGATTCAAAAGCCCTTTTCAGCTCTACTGAACTCCAGAAGAAGCAAACCAGCAATATCGCAAAGAAGTAGTTGGAAAAGGGGAAGAAGATCAAGTAAAACTATAGTGGATGACTGTTGGTTTGAGCTTAAGGCTAGCCAGCATAATAAACTGAAAAGACTTGCTAGGCAATAAGCAATGATTCTTGAATAAATGATGTTAAATTAACATTCTATACTACAACAGGCACTTTTACAGCCAACAGCCATGCTTGATCCTGTAAAAATTGTGCAAGCATAATTGATCTACAAAATTTAGATGTTCTTACGCACCAGGGAAAACTTGAAGCTTCCATTTCCAAAGTCAATGCAAATTGCACTGTTGTAATAAAGGATGGTTATAATCTACGTACTTTTCCCAAAGGGGCTTGTATTTTTCCATCCCAATTTTCAACCATGGCTTGGAGTTTCCATTGAAGTGCAAAACTGCCCCTTTCTCTATCAAGTGAGGATCAACATTTGTATAGCCCAATCCCAACACATGCCATGAGGGATCTAATGGCTCTGTTAGCCCATAGAAAGTCAAAAGTCCAGGAGGTAGTGTCCCGAGTTTCCACAGTGTCCGATCCACATTCTTTTCTTGCCAGTAGTGGTAGATTTCAGTTACATTTCGCTTCCTCCACTCAACCAAATCAAAAACATTCATTCCAAATGCCCAACCACACGCATCAGGATCAAAATGTTCTCTAATAAGAGGGTGAGAATAGTTCAGGTACTTGTGGTATCTGTGAAATGTCTCCATGCATGTCTCAACTGCTCCATTAACGTTGCTGTTCAAGTCAACTGAAAATAGACCAGATATATCTTTCTGAACAACTACATCATCATCAAGAAACACCACCTTCTTCAATGCAGGAAAAACTTCAGGAATATAAAATCTGAGGTGATTAAGCATAGATAGATATTTTGGGTTCCGGAACTTTATTGGAGTCCGGCCATCATCATTATGGCCTGAAAAGTAATAGCTTTGAGTTTCGGAGTCTTGGAGCTGCTTAAGCACCGGAACATAAGAAGCATTTAGCCATTTAAAATCTTCAAACTTCTGAACCTCAACAGTAACTCCTCGGAAAGTGTTCATGGCAAACCAAGCCTTCATTGCGATGTAGTTTATTTCATCAGTTACAAGATGAAACACAAGCATACTTGGATTCTTGGAATTTAAAGCAGTTGAATTGACAACAACTGAAGTTGCAAGGATATTGTCAGAGAAGACACAGAAATGATAGAGGCTGTTATCTCTAAGTTTTGACTGAATTTTGATTCTCTCATTCATTTTTCTCTGTAAATTTGAATTTCCAAACCATTCAGTAGTTAACCGGATACCAAGGCAGTAAAGTCCTTTCGGGATTTCTTCAGCAGCTATTTGACCATACTTGGAGCTTTTCTCATTCACAATACCCATTTGTTCGTCAAGAACTTGGATTTTGGCTTTCAGTCTCATAATCATTGTTGCACTATCATAATGAAGTTGCTGGGCTTGGAAGAGCAAAAGTGCCATGTCACGGATAGCAGTTTCTGATTCCCTGGTTGTTAAAGGAGCTCGTCTCGTTGCTGCACTTGAAAGGAGGACCTGAGAATTGCGAATTTGGGCACTTAATTCCCAAGCAAACTGAAGATTGTTACTTTCTTTTGCAATCACAACAAAAGCTTTTGCGAGAGAAATTTGGTCGCTAAGTTGCCTGGTGATTGAGTTGGGGCTCAACATTTCATCTGTAATGTTTAGGCCTTCAAAGTTTTTCTCATACTTGGTATACGCCTGCAGAAAGAATACGAATACGAATCAGAATTTTTAATTTCAATGAGATACGCTGGCACAGGAGCGGAAACAGGGAATGCAAGGAATACAGCATAATTATTAAAAAAAAAAATGAAGCTCAAACACGTGGTTTGCAGTTTGAGATCTCTCGCAGAATATTGCAGTAAATCCAACGCTTATACTGCAGAAAGAAATTGCTGTTATTGTGAATATGGACACAGATACCTTCACTTCTAAAAGTTTACGGTTAAAAAGAAAATACAGAGTAAATAAAACAAACATGATGAACTAGGTAGAGTGTTGTTAAAGATCACAACTTTGGTGGCAAGGAAAGCACACAAACTGAGAGTGAGGTAGCTGCCATTACTTTCAGATTTTGGGCTATTTTGCTCTCTCTCTCTCTCTCTTTGAGTTTGTTTAGTTGTAAAGTAATCATTTTCTAATATACAGAGTTCAACAGTCTGACCCAGGTATGCAAATTTCATCATTGCCCAATTCTGGAGTTTAACTTACACTCAAAGAAAATGATAGAGGAGCGAGGGGGACACTGGTCCATAAGGTTGTTATACATTAGCAGTATTTCACCTTTTTTTTAAGAACAAAAAGCAAAAATTCATTACTCAACTAAAATTACAGTTTATAAAGAATGCAGAGAATTTGCTACAATAAAAGCAACAAAACAAAACAAAACAAAACTAAACAGAATATAAACACAAAAGAGAGGGAAATAAGTTTAGTTCCATTTGATTCCCCATCTCATGCAGATTGATATAAAACACAGAATATTTCACTGGTTGCTATAAAAAAAATCCAATCACATAAATATATGAAGAGATAAAGTCACAAAAATGCCAGGTATTCTATGATATCACAAATATATGGCATGCCAGCTGTCTCCGAAATAATAACATCAAAAAGCTAGCACATGAAGTGCATGTCAACATGATTAGCATTTCTTACCACTGTGCCCAAAAACACAACTCAAATCCTTTAGATCACAGCATGTTTGAAGCTCTTATAAATGAAACCACAAAACATACATTTCTTCTTATATAGTAAGCCATTAATCTTTCTTTACAAGTTCTTTCTGCTAATAAAACTGAATTTTAGCAGCACATTGTAGACTTGAATTGATAAATACTGAAAAGATCAGATCTTTCATAAATATAATTCTGTTTACTTCTCTCGAAATTCCTCCCAATAGAACTCAGGTAAGTTATCAAACTCATCTCCAAAAAAAGTTATTCAATTTGTTCTGCATACAAATAACAAATAACAACTACCTATTACTCATTCTTCTCTCATTTTTCCATACCTGCTATTATTAGGTGCCTGATGCCTAAATATTCTACCCTCTCTTATCAACATTACAATATACATGGAACAAGTGCCCCATTAAGGTATTTATACAAAATTCCTTCAATCTCAATGCCCTGCTAATTTTGTTTGTGCTTCACAAGCACAGTATTGAAGCAATGTATGGCACGCACACACAGTGCCTTAAACATAACTTCCTCGAATCAATACTTAAGAAGGCCATTTAACTCAACAGCCTGAATCAAATTACGAGGCTGCGATCAAAGCCATTGCCTCCACTAAGGAACAGTACCTATTAAGCTATTGGAAGCATATGGCATATCCTAAGAATACAGCCATGAATCGCAAGATAAAGGTTTTAAAACAATTTATTCACATCCACTAGTTAATGCAGTTCTTCTATCATTTAGGGTATAACTCCATCTAGCTCAAGCAAAGTCACGGATCAAACAAAAATTCCATTCTACACATAAAGACAAACCCAACAGCACAAAAGCACATACAAGCAAAAACTGCAATTTGAGATAACAATCATGTCATAATACAGCTACAATCCCAGAATTGTATATCTCAATCTTCATCAAGCCCATTAACAGTACCAACCAAAACCCAGTTAAAACTATTATATCTTCAAATCCCAAATTCATAAAAATCCCAGAGCTCAAAACACTGATTCCCTTCAAAATTCCCATATTTTCAGCAACCAAACACATTAACATCTACCCAAAATAATAAAATAATCAGTAAAGCACAGATCTTTACCTTATTAAGGCTGGCGGGTCTTGATTCGATATGACTCTCTTTGCTAAAAATAACTATAAACAGCAACACAGATATACCACACAAAGTCCACCACACCACACTTGATATCCTCCTCCTTACTGGCCTCCTAAACTCCACTGGTCTCCTCCTCATCTCAAACTTTTAAGCTCTGTTTGGTTCCAAAGAAAGTAACTTTCCTCGAAAAAAAAGAAAAAAAAAAGATCCCAATTATGGATCTCAAGGTCAAGTCTTAACGACCCAGATCATGAAAAGTTGAGAACTTGAGATAGGGATCTGAAATATGATTTGATTTGTGTTTCAAAATTTTGGTTTCTGATTCTTAATTTTTGGGGGTTTTGTGTGTTAAAGTTCACTTCTTTGGAGAGAAACAGACTGCAATATACAGTTATGATGTTATGGAACATGGATTTTAGAGAGGGAAATTGTTTTGGTTTATTGTGATTTTGTGTGGGTACTATTAATTAATTAATTTAGTAAGTTACAATTTAACCCCTAATATTTAAATACATTAAACAGTTAGTCCCTCTAGTATAGAAAACTGCAACTTAATCCCTATAATGTTTTAGCATTTGCTTATAAAAAAAATCTTTTCATTTGAATCCCACAACAACGAGAAGCTCATCTAGTAACGTGTGGTTATCATCTTAAATTATTAGTCATTTTTATATCCTCTTAAATTTACTTAATTTGGGGTTAAGGCATTTAAATAGTCGATTTATGTGATGTTAAATTAGCGGTTGTGATTCATTAACAAGGACAACTTGGCCTTTCATTGTCAAAAGATTAGGTGGTAATATGGTTGCTAATCCTTTAGGAAACAACAAAAATAGTTTATCTTCAGGTTTTGGGTGATTGTGGTGAATATCCTAGTTATAAATGTAAAATCAAGTTGATTTAGGGTTTCAATCAATTTAAAGTTAACTCTAATCGATTTAAATTAATAAAAAATAGAAGTAGTTAACTTGACGTATAAAAACTCAGGTCCATTCATAATTAAATTAATTTATTATCCAAACAATATGTGACATGAGTAAAACTTGGTTTTGATCCATTGATTTTTTTTTGCTCAAAATAATATTGTTTTGATAATTTTTAATTTTTTATGGGTTGACTCAAATTAACCCTCCCACCTCGTAACCCATTACTATATAGCTAAAACAGGATGTGGCGGTCGGAGGCGTTTTCCGGCGATACACTGTAGCTATAGACTCGGTGGCACTGTGGACTCGCAATTTCCACCGGTGCGCCGCGCGAGTTCGTCTGCCTTATTTTTTTTTGTTTTTATCGGTTGTGAACAGTGTAATGACGCTCAGCCCCCCGATAATAAGACAAAAACACGTTTTCGGCTGAGGGCTACGGTTGTAATTGCACGCGTACGGACCGGTCCGGTTCGGTCCGGTCCGCCGGAACCTTTTTTTTTTTTAATATTTAAAAAAATGTGCTATGACGTACGTAGCCCCCGAAACGACAAAATCACGCCCTTAGCGTCAGGGGTGGTTTAGTCATTGACCACGACGTTACTGTGCACTTGCGTCAGCGCTGTCAGGGAGACGTCAGGCGCGTCGGCGCGTTTTTGTCCCGCCATCGATTCAGGCAGCGCGTGGGGCGTCATTCGGAGGTGCAAATTTTTCTTCCGCCGGTGAAAACTATTCGCAACCCTTCCCTGAATCTCATGGGGTGGCGCGTGTACTTCAAATATCTACGTGGAGGCTCATATTGTCGGTTGAAACGTTATGTCCTCTTTTCTCTCTCCTCAGAGCCGGAGTCAATTTCAGTCCCCCGAGTTATTGTGCATGCATTTCAGTCCCTTGGCTTTTGTTTGATTTCTGTAATCCAAGTTTCGAATTCTTTCAATTTCATCCTCTCATTCAAATTGATATATATGCAATTTGCATGTTAGTCCTTCTTCTTTTAATTTTTCGGTTTGCTATTAGATCCCTGATTTTTGTTTAGTACAGCAGGTTATATTGTTTTCAATTTTGTCCTTCATTACATATTGCACTTTAATTTCAGTCCCTCTTCTTTTAATTTTTTTCCTTTTAAATCTTGGAATATTTTTGGTACAAAAGTATGAATTGTTGTTAAATTAATCCTTCACTTTAAATTAATTATATCTTTTATTGTTATTTTGGGCCTTATGTTTTTAATTGTTCTTTTGAAATTCATTTCCTTTATTATTATTTATATATAGATGCATTATTCCCTATTATTGTACAAGTTCATGTATACATCACAAATATTTTTTAAATGCTAATAATGATGACAATGATAATAATAATAATAATAATAATAATAATAATAATAATAATAATAATAATAGTAATAATAATAATAATAATCATTAAAAAATTTGCATAATTATAATTTAATTTTTAGAATATTTGTTGAATATTATCCGCCTAATAATAATAAAAAATATTGAAAGTGTGTAAAATTAAATATATATTTGTGTATGTATGTCAAATTAAAATATGTTAAACTGCTTATATGTTTGAATATTTATTTAATATTATCGTCTAAAAATATATACAGAGAGAAAAAAAAGACCGCGGATTTTTTGAAGAAAAACAATTTATATCAGTATTGATATTTTTTAAATGCTAATAATGATGACAATGATAATAATAATAATAATAATAATAATAATAATAATAATAATAATAATAATCATTAAATTTTTTTAATAATTATAATTTAATTTTCTGAATATTTGTTGAATATTATCGCCTAATAATAAAAAAAAATATTGAAAGTGTGTAAAATTAAATATATATTTGTATATGTATGTCAAATTAAAATATGTTAAACTGCTTATATGTTTGAATATTTATTTAATATTATCGTCTAAAAATATATACAGAGAGAAAAAAGAAGACCGCGGATTTTTTGAAGGAAAACAATTTATATCAGTATTTTTAAATATATTTAGTATAATAATATGATGAATAAATCTTATAAAATACATTTTGCTCCAAATTTTAATTATTATATGTTTTAATATTTATTACATATTATCGCCTAAAAATATATAAAGAGATAAAAAAATTGACCTCGGATTTTTTGCAAAAAAAAAATATTAATATCAGCATTCTTAAATATATTTAATATAATAATATGATGAATAAATCTTATAAAATAAAATAAAAATTTGGTTTTGGATTTTCATTTTGTGCTCTTTTGTTCAAGTTTATTAAAAAATGGATTTTTAATATTTAAAATCTAATATTACCCGGGAAAAAATACAACTCAAAAAAACAAAAGGTAAACAAATTTGCCTAGATTATCTACAATTAAAAAATATACGAGGCACTTTCCGTTTCGACTACACTGTTCTTTTGAGACAGCAAATAAGTAATTATAGCACGCAAAAAAATTATATTTCTGTTTTGAAAAAAAATTGCAATATTTTTATTTATAATGTGTCAGATCTAATATTACTGGGGAAAAAAGGCAACTCATATTTTTTTTTTACAAATTTACCTAGGTTATCTACAATTAAAAAAATATAAAAATCACTTCCCATTTCGATCACACTATATAGTATGTGAGACTAAGTATATGTATTTAATATTTATTTAATATTATCGCCTAAAAATATATATAGAGAGAGAAAAAAGGACCTATAATTTCTTCCAAAAAAAATTAATATCGGTATTCTT
Source organism: Salix caprea (assembly GCA_964035475.1). Taxonomy (NCBI): domain Eukaryota; kingdom Viridiplantae; phylum Streptophyta; class Magnoliopsida; order Malpighiales; family Salicaceae; genus Salix; species Salix caprea. The sequence continues at coordinate 16,015,631 of OZ037746.1, forward strand.
AAATATATTTAATATAATAATATCATGAATAAATCTTATAAAAAAAAATTTGGCTTTGGCTTTGAATTTAAATTTATATTTTAGACCCTTTTTTTTTTTTTTTAAGAAACGGTGACCTTCTTTTCACATGTATTTTTGATTTTTTAGTGTCCAAGTAAGTTATTCTTTTTTAACTGGGTTATTTTTTTTTATTAACCAGAGTACCCGCGACAACAAATTTCTAATAAATCATGTCACCTTCTTAGCAAATTTTCGAATAAATTTTATCAAAAGTTTTTTAGCAATAGCAATATTCAATCACATTTTGGTTGAAAAAAACCATTTCCAACAGATTTATCAATTACAATTATATTAATTAAATATTAAAATAACAAAATACAACATTTATAAAATCAATAAATTTTCTACATAGATAAAAAAACCCCAGCGAAGCGGGCAAATCGGCTCGTGCATGCTCTATAGGTTAACCCTATATCCAGTTTCATAACCATGGTTAGATTTACAAAATGAGCATCGAAAATATTTTTTATAGATACGTAACTTTGATTGTTCAAAACTCTATTGATGCCGAATCATAACTGACTACTGGCTTTCTATATTTATTATCAGACAAGATCTTTCTTGCCTTGGAATGGAAGATTCAAGGGTAGGAAATAAGAAAAGAGGCAGCCACAGAAATTGCATAGGTGTTGCTTTCTTCCTCTTCCAATTATTTGTGTTTTCTCTGAAAAGTGGAAGGTTAAGGCACTTTCTTGGAAAAGTGTGGCTTCAGCCAAAGAACTTTTGCAACGCAGAGAAGATTAATTGTTGAATACTGAGGATGAAAATGACACTAATGAAATTATTGATGGCATAATTACTTGCTTTTGGGGAGAATTGTGGGGGCATTATTGAGAGTCTTGGAGCATTATCATCATTTGGTCCCAAATATTTTTTTACAGCTGAACCTGAAACTGATTTAGATAGTCTAACCTTTGTCACATGTGCTCTCCTTCACCAGCAGGCAGATCCAAGCTCCCACCATTTGGTTAACCATCTCGCACCATTTGGTTAACCATCTCGCAGACAATGAATACTTCATTCTCTATGGATTTCTTATTGTTTCTAATCTTTTCTTGAGAATTATTAGGACTGTAATATAATTATCTCTGTTTTTTTTTCCAGCCATTTGCACCCACTATTCTCAGAAATGGACATCTTCACATGTATTGTCGAGCTTCTGTACTTCAAGTCACTAAGCCATTAGTTGTTGTGAATTTAGGGCCCCATCATGCACTACAAATCCTTGCATATTTTACACTCCATTTTCATTTTCAATACATTTGTGACAAACCTAGATTTGGACCTTAACTGAGCGTGCAGGAAATGCTTCTAGCATCATTGCAGAATGGCATTTATTAGTAACATCCCCCAGAATATTTATGTTGTGAACCATGACCACGTGGACAAGGAGTTGAACAACGTGGACAAAGAGCTGGTCAAGGGAATGAAAGTGTATCAGAGGCGTGGGAAAGCTGGTCACTCAATCGCAAGAATCGTGGAGGATACGGGGAACTGAAGATGGCATTAAGGGGTTATGCTCCAGGTGGCAGATTCACTCCACGGATTCAAGCACATTTTTATTATGCAAATTTCAATTCCATTGTTGTCATTTAATTATCATTGTTATTTCAATTGTTATTTCCATTATGTGAGATCGTGCAAGTAGTGCAGCCATCTTTCAAGGAAGTTGGTTAACTGAACAACTCCTTTAAATTGTAAGCAAGATCATTTGTTATTCAAGCAATCAGAAATTCATGTTTTATCTTTACTGAGATCGTTTGGTTCTCTCTATCACCGAGCCATACTCCTTTACTTACAATTCCACAATAGGTCCCAAAGGTAGGAGATCAGGGAAACACCATTCTCTGCCAATAGATTTCTCATTAAATCGTCCCATAACTAGATCACAAGGCAGGGACCATAACAACTTGGTATCAGAGCCTGGTTATGGGTGATTCTTCGAACAACCTTCAAGTTCAATTTGAGACATTCATGAAAATGTATCAAGAGCATCGTCACCATGATCGACTGGAGCGGGAGCAATTGTCAGCACGCATTGAAGAACTTTCTAGGGAACTGACTGCAACTAGAGTGGACACTCACCAGGGAGACAACTCTGCTAATCGGGCACCAAGGGAGCAACCTCAAGCGGGATTTCGTCCAGAAGGCAGAGCACCACTTCCACGGTATAGCAGGCTGGAATTTCCTCTATATGATGGAAAAAATGACCCGCTTGCTTGGCTGAGTCGCTGCGATCATTTCTTTCGTCATCAACACATTCCAGAAGAAGAGAAGGTGGAGATTGCTTCTTATCACTTAGATGAGGATGCGCAAGTTTGGTTCCTCAAGCTAGAAAGGGATCGTCCTGGCATCTCTTGGGAAGAATTCAAACGCAATTGTCATCTGCGTTTTGGCCCTTCCCTTCAAAGCAGCAAATTGGGTGAACTTTCGAAACTAAGACAGGGAACTACGGTGGAAGAATACCAGCGGAGGTTTGAGCAATTGGCAGCTAGAGCAGGCCCCCTCACCACTGAGCAAGAACTGGAAATTTTCATCAGCGGGTTACAAGAATACATTGCAATTGAAGTGGAATTGCACAGACCCAGGGATTTAATTAGTGCCATGAGCCTGGCACGTTTGTATGAGAGAAGGGGTGGAATCAGGCGGTTCAACCAACCAGCCTTCAAACCAGCAGCACTTCCAGCCCCCGGTTCTGCCAACCCGAAAAACTTTAAAAGATTGAGTCGAACCGAGATGGACGATCGATGGGCAAAAGGACTGTGTTTCAATTGTGATGAAATTTACAGTCGTGGGCATCAATGCAAACACTTATTTTGGCTGGATGGAGTCGAGGAATCAGTCCAAGGAGAGAAGGAAGACCATGAAATTGAAGAGGAATTTCCACCCGAAATTTCTTTGCATGCGATTATGGGCGAGAATGCTGGGGGCAAAACAATGAAGATTCAAGGCATCATCGGTGAACACCACCTCTTGATCCTTATCGACTCAGGAAGCACTCATAGCTTCTTGGGTACTCAATGGGTGAAGAAATTGGGACTTCATTGTGAGCCGAGAGCTGGATTGCAGGTGATGGTAGCTAATGGGAACAAAATCAGAAGCCCGGGACAGTGCTTGAAAGTACCAGTGACGATGGGCAATCAGTTGCTTAAAATCGATTTCTACGTGCTGCATTTAACGGGAATTGATGTTGTGTTAAGCGTGAATTGGCTGCAGACTTTGGGTCCCATTCTATGGGATTTCAAGGCTAAATCGATGATTTTCAAGCAAAATGGAAGGGTGATGGAATTGCAAGGCACAAACGGAGAACAATCCGTGATGCTTCACGTGGCAGAGTTGCATTCGACCCTCAATGACGATCTCCAGTTGCTTCTAACTGAATTTGAAGCTTTATTTCAGGAACCAATGGGCCTCCCTCCAGTGCGATCCTTTGATCATCGCATAAATTTAGAACCGGGAACACATCCTGTGGTGGTGCGTCCATATCGGTATCCTCACGTCCAAAAAGATGAGATTGAGCGGCAGTGCAGAGATATGTTAGCAAGGGGAATTATAAGGCCCAGTCAATCTCCATACTCATCACCAGTCCTTTTGGTCACTAAAGCAGACAATACTTGGCGGTTCTGCGTCGATTATAGGGCCTTAAACTCCAAGACAATCAAGGATAAATTTCCAATTCCTGTGATTGAGGAGCTATTGGAGGAGTTGCACGGTGCTAAGTTTTTCACCAAGCTGGATCTCCGCTCAGGATATCATCAAATCAAAATGTATTCCACAGACATTGAGAAAACAGCTTTCCGGACACATCATGGACACTTCGAGTTTTTGGTCATGCCCTTCGGCCTTACCAACGCACCAAGCACATTTCAAGCTTTGATGAATGAGGTATTCCAGTTGCACCTGCGTAAATTCATCCTTGTATTTTTTGACGATATTCTCGTCTATAGCAATTCTTGGGCAGATCATTTAGTTCATTTGCGGCTTGTGTTTGAGATACTTGCTACTAATCAATTATTTCTCAAGCGATCTAAATGTTGTGTGGCTCAAAGCCAAGTGCACTATTTGGGGCACATTATTTCGGGGGATGGAGTTGCTGTAGACAACAGCAAAATTGCAGCAGTGATTGAATGGCCAAAACCAACCACGGTGCGCGGTTTAAGAGGCTTTCTGGGGCTCACAGGCTATTACCGCAAATTTGTGCATAATTATGGCACAATTGCAGGTCCTTTAACATCTATGCTGCGCAAGGATTCTTTCAATTGGACCGAAGAGGCTACACGGGCATTTGATAAATTAAAGGAGGCTATGACTTGCACTCCTGTGTTAGCACTTCCCGACTTCACAAACACTTTCATTTTGGAGTGTGATGCTTCGGATTCGGGTATGGGTGCGGTGTTACAACAAAATGGACAACCAATAGCTTATTTCAGCAGGTCCCTCGCAAGCCGTTATAAGAGTCTTCCGGCGTATGAAAAAGAACTCATTGGGTTGGCTAAGGCAGTTCGCCATTGGCGAGCATACTTGTGGGGCCGTAATTTTCTCATCAGAACGGATCATTACAGCCTCAAGTTTTTGCTAGACCAGCGCATCATCACATCCCCACAGCAACACTAGTTGAGCAAACTAATGGGTTTTGATTTTTCAGTCGAATACCGTGCGGGGAAACACAATACTGTGGCTGATGCCTTGTCGCGTTGTTTGGAAGATCAGTCTTGCATTTCAGCCATTTCGATGCCATTGCTACCTCTCTTCAATTCGGTCAGGATGGAGATTCAGACTTCGGCAGAATTGCAAGCTTTGCTGCGAAATATTCAACAAGGGGAAGCAGTGGGTCCTTGGGACTACAAGGATGGTCTGATTTTCTTTAAAAAACGCGTATATTTGTAGGACACTTCTCCCTTGATTCAGTCCATTATTTCAGCCCTACACGAAGGGAGCCATGAAGGTTATCAAAAGACTCTCCACCGGGTGGCCAAGGACTTTTATTGGAAGGGAATGAAGGCTGCCATTCGGTCTTTGTGCGAGAGTGTGTGGTTTGCCAGAAGCACAAAACCGAGCACTTGCACCCCGCTGGCCTTCTCCAACCATTACCGATTCCACTCCAGATTTGGTCCGACATCTCTATGGATTTCATTGAAGGCCTTCCCCCCTCACAAGGCAAATCAGTGTTATTGGTGGTGGTGGACCGTTTTTCCAAGTATGCGCACCTTCTTCCTCTTGCTCATCCTTACACTGCTGTGAGTGTAGCCCGTTTATTCTTTGCTAATATCTTCAAATTGCATGGCTTGCCGGAGACCATTGTCAGTGATAGGGATGTTACTTTCACTGGCATGTTTTGGACTGAATTATTTAGATTGAGTGGCACTAAGCTAGCTTTCAGTTCAGCATATCACCCACAAAGTGATGGACAAACGGAAGTTGTCAATCGCACCATTGAGATGTATCTCCGTTGTTTTACCAGTGATCGTCCTAAACGCTGGTTTCAATGGCTGCCATGGGTGGAGTATTGTTACAACACTAGTTACCATTCTTCTCTTAAAGCCACCCCCTTCGAAGTGGTATATGGGCGTTCTCCCCCTACGATGCTGTCTTATTGTCCAGGCTTAGCTAAACTTGAAGCAGTGGACCAAGAATTGCTCAACCGTGACTTGGTTCTCCAGGACCTTAGGAACCGTTTGCTGCAAGCTCAAAATTCCATGAAAGCTCAATATGACGCCAAGCACAGACCTGTGCATTTTCAAGTTGGGGATCCCGTTTTGCTCAAGCTACAGCCTTACCGTCAGCTTAGCCTCTCTTTTGCCAAATATTCCAAGCTTTCCCCAAGGTATTATGGCCCTTTTCCAATTCAAGCTAAAATAGGTACTGTGGCTTACAAATTAGCACTTCCATCCCATTCCAAATTACATCCTGTTTTTCATGTCTCATGCCTAAAGCCCTTCCATGGCACCTCTGTTGCCATTGAGCCAACTTTACCGGTTCTTACTCAAGGGGAAATTCAACCACTCCCTAAGGCTATTTTGGATTCTCGGGTAATACACAACACAAAGCAGGTTTTAGTCCATTGGGATGGGCTGTCCCCTGCTGATTCATCTTGGGAGGATGTGTCTTCTTTCCAGTCTCGGTTTCCTTCATTTACACTTGCGGACAAGTGTATTTTTAATGGGGGGAGTGATGTTGTGAACCATGACCACGTGGACAAGGAGTTGAACAACGTGGACAAAGAGCTGGTCAAGGGAATGAAAGTGTATCAGAGGCGTGGGAAAGCTGGTCACTCAATCGCAAGAATCGTGGAGGAGGATACGGGGAACTGAAGATGGCATTAAGGGGTTATGCTCCAGGTGGCAGATTCACTCCACGGATTCAAGCACATTTTTATTATGCAAATTTCAATTCCATTGTTGTCATTTAATTATCATTGTTATTTCAATTGTTATTTCCATTATGTGAGATCGTGCAAGTAGTGCAGCCATCTTTCAAGGAAGTTGGTTAACTGAACAACTCCTTTAAATTGTAAGCAAGATCATTTGTTATTCAAGCAATCAGAAATTCATGTTTTATCTTTACTGAGATCGTTTGGTTCTCTCTATCACCGAGCCATACTCCTTTACTTACAATTCCACAATAGGTCCCAAAGGTAGGAGATCAAGGAAACACCATTCTCTGCCAATAGATTTCTCATTAAATCGTCCCATAACTAGATCACAAGGCAGGGACCATAACAGTTTAGGCTACAAAGCAAGTCGTCGACTCTGGAAACATATACATAAGCTGCCAATGAACACAGCAAACATTGCTAAAGTAGATAAAAAAAAGAATCCTGCAAACTTCAAATCATCAAACACTGGATTCCAGGGCCTTAAAATGATATGCATCAACTGTAGCATCCTAACATCAATCATCAATATCTTCTCACGCATTAGGAATACAGAATTATTGATGTAATCAATATAAAATATGATACAATACAAAATTTGTCTTTCTAGCCTAACCAGCCCTGCCCCCTTTACTCCCCACTTCCATTGTATCTCAAACCTGAATATGCAAGTTCTGTGGATCTTACTGATTTTATAAGAAAGAAATTTAGAAAGGTCGTTGGTACCCTCCTATGTTAAACAGAGTATGAATATATGCAGCGTCACTAACCATAGGGAGGTGAGCATAACCACCTGCAAGAGCACACCTTATGCACTGCAACAAGATCACAATGTAGGCGAGTCCCACTCCAGCCCAGTAATGCATCGCAAACATACCATTGTAGTGTATGAGAGGAAAGAAATTGCTTGTATTCCACAAGAGCTGTAGGCCTGTTTCCAGTAGCATGCCCATCATCAGATGGAACCTAAAGAAGTGAGGCACATCTTTGTTCTTCACGATCCCAATGTAAGCGAAGTAGCAGTATATCATAGAGAACCAGACAGGTAATCTCGTGATCGCTCCTGGTACAAAATATATCAAATCTCCGAGGACATCGTAGTGTTCAATGAAGGGTTGGATGAAATATCCTGTATCTGAAATTTGCAAAGCAATCAAATAAGGGACACATGCCAGTGTCCTCCACCACCATTCAGGCTTCTCAGCTAATACAGGGTAGCGGAAACCAAAAAGTTCATTCTTATGCATTGCTCTTGGGGGCTTTATGGATCTTCGCTGTGCAGGTGGCCAGGGTATTGTGTCTAATATACCTTCCATGGCTCCAAACATTGATGAGTGTGCAGGCAAAAGACGCGACATTGTGTTCTCTGCCAATCACGATGAGATTACAATTATGAATATTTGATGTCACAAGTCACAATTATCACCAAAATAGATGACAACCTTTTGTTTTCATAACTTTGAAAAGAATTGATGAAAAACTTCTATTTGAAACATATATAGCCCCTGAACCTTTTCTTACTCAAACCGTTACCCAACAATTATAGATAAAGATTCAAAACACCACCATTACAACTAGCATGGTTGAAACAATTTAACATCTATTAACACATGGATGTTTTAGCACTCGAGTTCTGCAAGAAAAAATAATTCAACCAGATGATCTTCTGTCTCTCTATTAACAAATTTTATACAAATGCAGCCTATTGACATATTAATTTCCCTGTAGAAAATAACATGTAAACATTTTGTTAATCAAACTCTGTAAAAATAGTTTATCCAAACAAACATCATTTATTACACTAATAATATACGCATTCTGATGCAATGAATTAATATGTTAATTCCTCAGTAAATAAAAATACAGTAAAGATGGATTCCGCTAGATGAGGTACTCATCAAGACATGTACTGCTGCATTGTTAACATAAAAACTTGTCATAGCTCTACGAATGCTTCTTGATACCACCCATTCATCTTAGGTGTCTAAACTCAACGCACACCAGATAACTTCACAAAAACTTCAAGGGACTTGTTTTCTGCCCTAATATTCAAGGTTACCAGAGACAACCATATTCAGTCACAACAAAAAATTATTCAAATAAAAATAGTAGCAGAGGAATTTAATGACCTTTAGAAGACCAGGAATGCAGATGCTGATGAAATCTGATACGTGAACTTCTGCTAATCGACAAAGCAGGCCATTCAGGCAAGTTAGATTCACACGCTACACTGGAGCTACTTGATAAGAGCTTATTAACCCCTGAGATCTTCTGACATCCATCTGCAAGCTCACTCTTATACCTGGTTGCCGTCGTCAGTATAACATTAACATCAGCACAAACAGAACAAATTAGAACAAGATAAGTGTGAAAAATCAACTCCCAATTTTCCTCTATTAGATCGCGTTTACGACTATATACCTCTACTTCAGTACTCCAAAACTTTGATTTTAAGGAAAGAAATTAACGATCATTAACCAACAATCCTCGGATATGACAATGAAGAAGCAATAAATACAGCACACACTTAACATTGATTCGTTAGCTCTCAAAACTGTTATCCAATCACAAAGTCAATACGTTTTCCATTAAAAACAAATTTGGTGCAACAAATGATGTCCCAATTATTTGATCACTCAATTGGGCAATGGAAACTAAATAATAATTCAGACGCAGAAACCAAAATGTTCAGTATCAGATTTTATTTCAATATAATTAAACTCATTTCTAAACACAAGATCCACAAACTTATCTTGAATAATAAATCCACTAATTGATCGTTAAGCCTCTCAAAATACTAAGAATTTATTTTTGTTTTTTGCCTAAATCCCATTAATAAACATCAAAATAAACATTTTTTTTCTAACATCAAACCCTACAAAAATCATCAAATTCAAACCATTTTCACAATAATAAAATAAGCAATATTTTTCAGATTCTGAAAAAAGAAAAAACATTTCAAAAGAGCAACAGAATCAACTTTTTACACTATATATTACACAACCATGAATAAAAATGAAAACCCATTAATTACATTAAAATATCAAACAAAACAAATATAAAAGTCATTTCCTTCCCCTTGCTTTCCATTCCTCTCTAGAAAAACAAAAAAACAGAGAAATATTTTCCTATAAGGGAATTAATATGCGTACCGATAACCAGCATACGCAGCGACGACGGCAGGAGCGAGAAGCGGAGAAGTCTTTGACAGGTTTTGGGCTGTGGTTGCGGTGGCGGACATTCTACTCCTAGCGTCGCGCTTTCTCGTCTCCCTTTCTGAAAAAGATACAGGTGTTTCCTTTTTCATGCAAGATACGGAAGTCGGTGTAATTTATGAGACTCTCAATACGGCAGCGTTTTGATGCAAAAGTAAGGCGGTGGAAGGTAAGCAGGTCTTATTGTAATTGTAGTCAAGTTGGGATGTCAACTCAAAAGAGTTTCGAGAATGTTCGGATTTTATAATTATTATTTTTCTTGTTGTTTTATAATTCATCAAAAAGACAGAAATTATTGGTGTTTTTTCATTTAAAAAAATTGTGATATTTTATGGTTTATATTTAAAAAAGGAAAAACAAAGATAATTATGATAAAGGATATGTTTCTTGTATTTTCTTTATTAAAATAATTAATATTCTATTTAAATTATCAAAAACGAATATATATTTTATATTTTTATTTTTTTTCAATCAAGTATGTTTCTTTTATTTTATATATATATCTTATTTATTTTTTAATATTTAACAAATATAATGAATATTTTTGCATATTAAAATTGATTTTATTGTATTTATAAAACTAAGATATTTTTTTAGGAATTAAATTCAAATAATAAAAGTAATATGTCAATTAAGAGAGAAATTTCATAAAATAAATTTTTGTCAAGTTTAATAGTTTCTAGATAAACTAAAAACACCATACAAAAATTGATATACATGAAGATTAAATCACTCTTTTCTAGTCTATTCATGGAGAAATATTGTTTTAGTTTAATGTGTTTATTTGACTTGCTTTTTAAAATATGAAAAATATTGATGTAATGAGATACTTTGAAATATAATATTGTCAAAGTATCGTTATTCTCTAATTATAAACTAATAGAAAAAATTAAAAACAAATACTTATCTAATCATATTTTTTATCTTTTTTCATTATTGTGTTGCAAAATACTTTGTCTTTCTAAAACATTATCCTTTACACAAAGGAATTAAAAGAAATTTGATTTTCTTATTATCTTAAAAAAACAATAAGAGAGAAAAGTTAGGTTATTCATATTGGGCATTTCTCAATTTCAAGAACATTTACAATATCAAAATGCAAGCAGGTAAAATCTCATTATAATAGAAGTATTGCTTCTATTGTATCTTTTATGATAAGCTAAAAAAATAGATTTACTTATACATTATAAAGCTAAAATGATCTAAATTAATAAACATTTTTATTTATATAATACTAATATGACAATGTTCATGATTTAATGAATTTGATTCATTAATCAATTAATAAAAAATGATTAATAGATGATATATTACCATAAAAGTTATTGGTCACATAGCCTCAAATTGATTTCAAACAAAATTTGATATAAAAAATTATATTCACAAAAATATATTTTCTTTGTACCTTATTTGCATTATCACAAATATTTTATTATTCAAAAAACACTATGAGCAATTTCCAAGTGTTAGTTTAGAATTCCCCCCCCCCCCCCCCCCCCCCCAAAAAAAAAAAACCGATTATGCTATTATCCCCCTTTCTTTATCCAATTACAAGAAGTGATTATTCCATACTAAATAAAGATTTTATCTTTTTTTCAACAAATATGTCACGATATATAATCATTTCTTGTAATTGGATAATTATCAATAAGAGAAGGTGATAATAGCATAATCAATTTTCTTTTCTTTATATTTTTGTGCTGCAAATTACCTTTCCTTGCTCATAAATTATACTTTACACAACCGAATTAAAAGTAATTAATATTTTTATTATCCTGAAAAAACAATGAGGGAGAAAAGTCATGTTATTCATATTGAGCACTTCTCAATTTCAAGAACATATAAAACATCGAAAAAACAAGGAAACAAAATTGCATTTTAATAGAAGTAATGCTTCTATTTAATCTATTATTATAAGCTAAAAAAATAGATTTACTTAGAGATTATAGACCAAAAATGATCTAAATTAATCAACATTTTTATTTATACAATACTAATATGGCAATATTCTAGATTAATGAATTTGATTCATTAATCAATGAATAAAAAAATGATTAATAGATGATATATTACCATAAATGTTATTGATCATGTAACCTCAAATTGATCTCTAATAAAGTTCGAGATAAAAAAAATATTCACAAAAATGTGATTCTTTGTCACCCAATTGCATTATCACAAATATTTTATTATTCAAAAAACATTGCGATGAATTTTCAAGTGCTAGTATAGAATGGTTTTGAAATCATATAATAATATTTATAGGTCACATATTTGTTGAAAATAAAGATCAAATCTTTATTTAGGATGGAATAATCAATTCTTCTAATGGGATGATTATAACTAATTAATATCATGGTAATCATCATTATTTTGAAACATATTTATTTTTTCATATAACAACAACAACAACAACAACATCAATAATGAGACAAAAACTCAAATATTTAGCTAAAGTTTGTGAAAAAAAATTCAAACTAAAACATTCTATCCCAAATTTGCTATCAAATAAAATTCAGTTATATAGTTTTTTTTTTTTAAATAATCATTGTTTTGAAAAGATTTGCTTGTCACAAATAGAAACACAAAGAATTTGCTTAAAATATATGATCAAATGTTTTAGTTTCATTCTCTAAATAATGTTTTATTAATATATATTTAATATTTACAGTGACATATTATGATACTTTAATATATAAGAGCGTCAAAATATCATTATTCTTTACTTATAAAAGGAAGGGGGGGGGGGGGGGGGGGGGATAGCATAATCACTTGTTTTTTTTCTTTTCATTTTTGTGTTGCAAAATACTTTGCCCTTCTAAGAAGTTATGCTTTACACAAAGGAATTAAAAGTAATTTGAAATTTTTTGTTATCCTGAAAAAACAATGAGGGAGAAAAGTCATGTTATTCATATTGAGCGCTTCTCAATTTCAAGAACATATACAACATCGAAAAGAAGGCAGGTAAAATCCCATTATAATAGAAATATTGCTTCTACTGTATCTTTTACGATAAGCTAAAAAATAGATTTACGTAGACATTATAAAGCTAAAATGATCTAAATTAATAAACATTTTTATTTATATAATACTAATATGACAATGTTCATGATTTAATGAATTTGATTCATTAATCAATTAATAAAAAATGATTAATAGATGATATATTACCATAAAAGTTATTGGTCACATAGCCTCAAATTGATTTCAAACAAAATTGGAGATAAAAAATTATATTCATAAAAATATGTTTTCTTTGTACCTTATTTGCATTATCACAAATATTTTATTATTCAAAAAACATTGCGATGAATTTTCAAATGCTGGTTTATAATTTTTTTGAAATCATATAATAATACATATAGTTCACATATTTGTTGAAAATAAAGATAAAATCTTTATTTAGCATGGAATAACCAATTCTTCTAATTGGATGACTAGAAGTAATTAATATCATGGTAATCATAATTATTTTGAAACATATTTATTTTTTCATATAACAATAACAACAACAACATCAATAATGAGACAAAAATCTCAAATATTTAGGTAAAGTTTGTGGAAAAAAATTGAAACTAAAACATTCTATCCTGTATTAGCTATCAAATAAAATTCAGTTATATGTTTTTTTAAATAATCTCTTTTTTGAAAACATTTGCTTGTAACAAATAGAAACACAAAGAATTTGTTTGAAATATATGATCAAATATTTTGGTTTCATTCTCTAAATATTGTTTTATTAATGTATATCCAATATTTATAGTGGCATATTTAAGTTTATACGTGTTTGGGAGCGCACATTCTTGCATAGATATAAGTGTTTGATTTACTTTTTAAGTCAATAAATGTTGATGTAGCGAGATACTTTGATTTAGAAAAGCCTCAAAATATAGTTATTCTTTACTTATAAAAGACGAGGGGAATGATAGCATAATCACTTTTTTTTTCTTTTCATTTTTGTGTTGCAAAATACTTTGCCCTTCTTAGAAGTTATGCTTTACACATAGGAATTAAAAGTAATTTGAAATTTTTTATTATCCTGAAAAAACAATGAGGGAGAAAAGTCATGTTATTCATATTGAGCGCTTCTCAGTTTCAAGAACATATACAACATCGAAAAGCAAGCAGGTAAAATCCAATTATAATAGAAATATTGCTTCAACTGTATCTTTTACGATAAGCTAAAAAATAGATTTACGTACACATTAAAAAGCTAAAATGATCTAAATTAATAAACAATTTTATTTATATAATACTGATATGGCAATATTCTATATTCATGAATTTGATTCATTAATCAATGAATAAAAAAATGATTAATAGATGACATATTACCATAAAAGTTATTGATCATGTAGCCTCAAATTGATCTCTAACAAAGTTCCAGATAAAAAACAATATTCACAAAAATGTGATTCTTTATCACCCAATTGCATCATCACAAATATTTTATTATTCAAAAATTATTGCGATGAATTTTCAAATGCTGGTTTAGAATTGTTTTGAAATCATATAATAATACATATAGTTCACATTTGTTGAAAATAAAGATAAAATCTTTATTTAGCATGATTTGCTATCAAATAAAATTCAGTTCTATGCCTTTAAAATAAACATTGTATTGAAAAGATTTGCTTGTCACAAATAAAAACAAAAAAATGTTTCTAAAATACATGATCAAATGTTTTAGTTTTATTTTCTAAATAATGTTTTATGAATATATATCATATATCTATAGTGAGATATTAAGTTTATATGTATGTGGGAGTGCATATACTTGCATGAACATAAGTGTTTGATTTACTTTTTATGTCAATAAATATTAATTTAGCGAGATACTTTGATATATAAGAGTGTCTAAGTATTAGAAAAATGATAAAAAAAACTTCTACCATTGCTATCTTTTCTGTTTTGCTTTTATGTTGCAAAATACTTTACCTTGATTGGAAGTTATTCTTAATACGAAGTAAATAACAATGAAAGATTTTAAGATTTTTATTGTCCTACAAAATAATTAGGAAGACAACATAAAAACAACAATAGATAATATCATATTATGATAGAAACATTCGATATTAGATTTGTTATAAAATAAAATTGAGTACACACACACACATGTAAGTGCACGCATGCTCCCCCATATATATTAACTTAAACAACCTTTCATTCTAAATACTGGATATATATTTTTATAAACCATTATTTAATAAATTAAACTAAAGCATTTGATCACATTTTTTTTAAAATTCTTTGTTTTTCATTTGTGGCAAACAAATCATTACAAAACAATCCAGTACTTTAAATATATATATATATATATATATATATATATATATATATATATATATATATATATATAACAAGATAATTTTTTGTATACAAGTGTCTAAAATACTAGTATGTACTATTAGATAGAAACATTTCATCTCTAAGTATCTTTTATAATAAGCAAGAAAAAGTTAAACATTATAAATAAATCAACATTTGCACTTATATAAACTTGACTTGATTGTATTCTAGTTTAATGAATTTGATTAATAAATCAATTAATAAAATATTAATCCAACATATACTACAACAAATTTTCAAAAATAAAAAAACAAATTTGGATTTTTTTGAAAATATTTATTGTTTCAAAAACAATATTTATTATGATTACTATGATATTAATTATTGATAACTATCTTAGAAGAATTGATTATTCCATACTAAATAAAAAGTTATAAAAAAATCCAAATTTGCATTGGAGAATTGGTCTTGATCTTTTTCTTCATACAATAACAATAACAATAATAAATGTTTTTTAAATAATGAGGAAAAAACTTAAATCTTTAGCTAAAATTTGTGAACAAGATTTCAAACTAAAACATCCAATCCTAAATTTATATATATATATATATATATATATATATATATATATATATATATATATATATATTAAAAACTCATTGTTTTGAAATAATTTGTTTTATTTTAATTTCTTAAAAAAAAAAGAAATATAAATTACATTAATGTTTTATGAATCTATATCCAATATTTACTATGTTATTTTAGTTTATACGTGTGAGCGGGTGCTTTCATGCGTTTGCATTGTTCTTGATTCACTTTTTAATTCCAATAAAAAAATTATATAGCGAGATACTTTAACGCATATGAGTGTCTAAGCATCAAAAAAAAAAAAGCTAGATTCTTTTCTTTTCACTTTTATATTCCAAAATCCCTTCCTTTGCTATAAAATTATGCTTTATATTAGGGAATTAACAATAAAAAAATTGATTTTTTTTTTATTATCCTAAAAAAAACTAGTTTGACAAGTGATTATTTCATATTTTAGCATTGCGCAAGTTCAAGAGCATAGATAACATAAAAAAAACTAGTAGATAATATCCTATCTTGAGAGAAACATTTCATCTCTAGTGTCTTTTATGATAAGCAAGAAAAAACTACTTAAACATTATATATTAATTAACGACTGAACTTATATAATTTATATAATATTAGCATGACATTATTCTAGATTAATGAACTTATTGGTGTGTATGTATAAACATACATTTATTGGTCACATAATTAGATAGTTTCTAATAATTAATATCAAAGTTTGTATCACCAATTTAAAACAAAATTATTTTTCATAAATAATAATAATTATAATAATGTTATTATGAATGTATGTACAATATTTTAAGTTAAAAACAATTACTTAAATATTATAGAGATGAAAATATTTAAAAAGTATTTACATGTATTTTTAAACAAAAAAATAATTATTTCTATACTTTTAAATACCATCTTAATTTAAAGAAAACGAATTTGTTCTGTTAACGGCATAGTAATCATTTTCCTTTCAGTTTTGTCTTTTAAAATTCTTTGCCTTGCGAGGAAGTTATGCTTTATGAGAGATAATCAACAATAAATTCTTATTGAAAACTTTTTATTGTCCTAAAAAAAAAAGGCAGACAGCTGATTTATTCACATTTGAGCATTTGTCAAGCTCAAGAGCATAGACAACATTATTATAGAAGCATTCATCTCTAGTATCTTTAATTATAAGAAAAAAAAACCTTAGGCATTATAAATTAATTAACAATTATAATCTTAGCATGACAGTAATCCAGATAGTTAATCAATAAATCTAGATAGTTAATCAATAAAATAATGATTAATCCAGCACATTCTACAAACAAATGTTCACAAAACTCTGATTTCTTTCACAAAAATAATGGTAGAGCGAGATATTTTGATGTATCTGAGTGTCAAATTATCAATATTCTCTGCTTATAAAAGAGGGGGAAAAGATAAAAAAAAAATTTGCTAACACAATCACATTTCTTTTTCTTTTTACTTTTGCGTTCTTTGGAAACATGATCTGTGGAGCATCTTCTCATACACAGTCAAAATCACTAGAAAATCTGAAGAAAATTCTGTGAATTGTAGGGCCTCTCGATGATGTATCTAATGTTCATTGGGTTGGAACGAACATTAGATGCATCGTTGGAATTGGCGGGGATGGAGATCTGGGTTTTGATTGCTTTGGCACTGTTTTCTTTTAATGTTTTCATTTTCTGGACCTGCTTCGTATGGATTTTCAAAGATTACAAAAGTAAAAAGAAAAAGAAATGTGATTATGTTAGCATATTTTTTTTTTTATCTTTTCCCCCTCTTTTATAAGCAGAGAATATTGATAATTTGACACTCAGATACATCAAATTTTGATGTTTTCTTTTAATGTTTTCATTTTCTGGATCTGCTTCGTATGGATTTTCAATGATTACAAAAATGAAAATTGGAAGAAATTTGAAAAGAAAGGAGGGAAACTGAACTTTATATGTTTCAAATGTTTGTGATGGTAAAGTTTGTTCATGAATTTGATTTTATAAGCATATTCTACATGCATGGTTCTATAATGAGTTAACTTTGATGTAACTATTGAATGCCATTCCATGTCCAAATTAATATTATTTTAGATTTTTCTTTGTTTTTCTAGCTATTTTTGGATTCTTTTCTTTTACTATTAACGTTTTCTTTACAATTTAGAAGGTGTGAAATACTTTATGTTTTTCATTATACAATTTAGGTTTATAGAAAGGATTGGATAAAGTGGAAGCATTTTCTGGACATCTGCACAACTTCTCTCCGAGCCAACGGCAGGGTCATTGCGTTAATTCTTACTACAGATATCTGATTGAACTTCGGATCCAGTCCACTAAAGACTTTGGGTCAAAATTTCGCCATCGTACTGGCTTTGGGTCTAATTATAAAGCATTTTTGAAAACAAAGTATTAAATTGATCAAATTGTTTGCTTTAAACCAAACTTACTAGCTACAACGATGAGTGGAATTTAGTGGTTATATTTTCTCTTTTTATTTAAATTTAGTAGTTATTTTGATAATATTTTCCCTTCTTATTTTTTTTTTAAGCAGAACTTTCCAGCAGGGAAAAAGAAAAGATATTGCAAAAAAAAAAAAAAAATGGAAAAGAAATGTAATAATGTTAACGCTGTCTGCTATCTAGATTTTTCTTTCTATAAAAACCAAAGAAATCAGCAGCTTGTGATCAGTTGAGTGAGTGGAGCCTCTTACTTTCGTGCCACAGTGGTTTCTCCTCCCTTGTTTTGTTTACATTTCATTTAGTGAGTTTCTCTACACTACAAAATGGATTCGTGTGAGGAAATGAATAGCATCATCTATATGGATCCTGTCCTGTACACAGCTGCATCAGCAGGAGATATCGGTCGCTTCGACAATGATCAAACCTGCCTTGATCGGTTATTGACTCAAGACGAGAGCACCATCCTTCATGTCTACTTGAGAAACCAACGGAGGGAACCGGAACCCACTAGTTTTGTTGAAAAAATTCTTGAAAGGTACTCAAGAAACCAACAGAGGGAACCGAAACCCAGTACTGATTTTATTGATAAAATTCTTGAAAGGTGTCCACCACTGTTATTACAAGCCAATAAAAAAGGAGAAACCCCCCTCCATTTGGCAGCAAAATATGGCTATTCCAATGTGGTCAAAGTCCTCATTGACCGAGCAAAATCTCCACATGCAGATCCGGAGAGCGGAGTAACAGCAGCTAAAAGGATGTTGAGGATGACCAATGGAGAGGGAGATACAGCTTTGCACGAGGCAACTCGAAATGCGCGGGGTCATGTGGTGGGAATATTGACGAAAGAAGACCCTGACTTTTCATATTCCGCCAATGTTCACGGAGAAACTCCACTTTATATTGCTGCCTCCGTTGGTCAGAGACCAGAACATGGTAAGGTGATCGATGAAATCCTAAGAAATTGCATTTCAGTGGACTATGGCGGCCCTCATGGTAAAACTGCTCTACACGCGGCAATCACCGCGGGAAATAATGGTAGGATTAATTTGTGCTGAAGTCTGAAGAATAAATTAATTTATATATAATTGTGTAAACTATAATTTAAAAGCTACATATATTTGATTTTATGTATCTGGGTTAGCTTCACAATTAGCTTCATTAAAAAAAAAAACAGAAACCACTAAAATTCTTTGTCAGTTCAATGGATATATATATAGTAATTCATATAGACTATGTGAAATCTCTGTTGTTCATAAAGGGAAACTTTTACTCATTGTTTTATTTGTTTCAGTGATAGCAAAACAGATATTAGAAAAAGAGAAGGAATTGACAAAAAGAACCGATGATAATGGCTGGTCACCACTTCACTACGCTGCTTATTTCTTTCGTTGGCCTGATTTTTCAGTAGTGAAAGCATTGCTAGAATGTGATGCGTCCGCAACCTTCATTGCTGAAACAGAGAAGAAGAGAACAGCTCTTCACATTGCTGCCATTCAAGGACATGTAAACATAATGATATTGATTATTTCTCTTTGTCCAGCTTGTTGTGAGCTAGTTGATAACAGAGGTTGGAATGCCCTTCACTATGTCGTGGCCAGTCAAAAATACTACACATTCAAGTTCTGTCTATGGATTCCACAACTCAAGAGACTTAAAACGGAGAAGGATGACAAAGGAAACACGCCTTTCCATCTAATTGCTGCTTTAACGCACAAGGAGCATCGATGGGATGAAGTTTATCCTAATTCTGATGAAGAGAGTGGAATATATGGTCTTAATAAGCAAGATTTAAGCATCGCGAACATATATAGAGGGGATTTTGGTGAGACACAGGTAATCACTCCTCTATGAATTAACTGTTGTGATAATTAATGCATCCTTTAAAACCATATATATATAAATGGAAAAGAATAAAATCAATTGAAATAATTAAACATTTTATTTAAGGGGTATAACATTTACTTTTTAAAATGTTTTTTATTTAAAATGTATAAAATAATATAAAAAAACAATTATTTTTTAATAATACTTTAAAACACAAAAATCAATACTTTAGACCCCAATTCTTTTTGTAGAGAGAGAAAGTTAAAGTTGAAAAATCAAATAGGCAATAAACAATAATATATTATTGAGTTACCCCTCCTAGGAAATTAGTATTTTGTTACCTGCTAATTATCTATAATATTTAGAGCAACAAAAAATATTTGATTGCAAACAAAAACAAAGGCGTGGGAGTTGATATTTGATAATCAGCTAAAAATTATATTTTGCAGGAAGAGATCATAAAATCCCTTGAAGATGTTGGCAATGGACCGTTTGGATATGGCCCCTTTAATTTAAGAAGAGAGAAAGCAAAAAGTAGAGAGGAAGTTTTGAATAAAGGAAGAGAGTCTCATCTAGTAGTTGCGGCGTTGATAGCAACGGTAACATTTGCAGCAGCATTCACCCTACCTGGCGGTTACAAGAGCGACCAAGGCACTGCTATTCTTGCTAAAAATGCTGCTTTTATAGTATTTCTTATATCAGATGCAATTTCAATGGTACTCTCAATTTCGGCCGTCTTTATCCACTTTTTTTTGGTGATATCTGAAGGTTTGCGTAGTCGAACCATTATGAAGTTATTTGACCTGGCCTCGTGGTTTACCATGTTTGGCACGGGTACAATGATTATCGCATTCATCACAGGCACATATGCAGTTCTAGAACTTGTCTTGGGGCTTGCCATCAGCATTTGTCTCATTGGTTTGAGCTTCTTCTACCTTGTGTTTTTTGTGTTTAAGATCATTGACAAGGATCTACTAAATTAGATTGACTACATTATATGAGCAATGAATGACGACATTAGATTTACTAGCGAAACAACCATTTCTAAATTTTCTATCAAATAAAACTCAGATGTACTTTTTTTAAATCTTTTGGTTGGTTGCAAAATCAGTTGTCAATTATATTATTTTTATCTTTATTTTTCTGTAATTGACGCACCACAAGTCAAGTGGTCATAAACTCCGTCTAATATTTAGACGTGTACAATGAAGGTAAGTGCCAGGAGAAAGAAAGATGGATGAAAATAGTGTGAAAAGTTACAAGCACTCACGTGAACATTTATTCTCATTAATATAAATATTAAACTTACATTAAAAAACAACAAAATAAATATTTGCAGCATATTGCAAAAAGACATCTAAGAATCTTCGTGCCAAACATCGCTTTCATGTGACTGGATCTAATAAGTTTCTAACATGACAGGGTGGAACAAAAACTGAAACATTGTAAACTAAATTGAAAACGTGAGGGATCAAACTGACAATAACTCTGGAAAAGTTGAACAATTTGTTGTTCGGTTGGATGGGGAGAAGTTTTTGTTTATAAATTGTCTCAACAGTAAGCATGTCACCTTAGAAGTCAATAAATTTAAGTAGGGGAAAGCTCTCTGAGATCCGACCAAATCCCGCAGAAACCTACCAAATTCTCTTACAAAGTTTCGTTTCTTCTTCTTCTACTACCTCAAGACCTAGTACTGATTCCATCTCTAGACATCCCAGAAATGACTTTGAGCCATCCATGGACATCGACGGTGAGCCCACTTCCAACGTTTCCACAATTAACAGACCTGGAGTTTTGCAAACAACGTCATCATCTCTAGTCTCTTCAAAGCCTGCAAGGGACATCTTACATGGTGAGTTTCTAGCAGCTCCTCCATACATGCCCAAAATTTCATTGCTGTGTCAACATGTCTGCACTTACCTAGTACTCTTGATCAAATATTTTGAATGGAAGGAGGGGAGTGAAACACATGTTTTTCTTGTTCTTGTTTTTATTTTTTAAATCTGTCTCTACTTTTTTTCCTGATAAATTAACGGTATATAAATGCAATACTGTTTTTTTGGCTAAATCATAAGTAAACAAACAGCTGATGAAGAGCACACGGTTGCTGCCTCTACAAAGATTCAGCGGCAAAGCATGATCAATGAAGCAAAACCGGATTTTGAGGCCAAACTTGAACGTTTAAAGAAATCTTCGGAAGTGGAAGCAGAAAGTAATGTTGCTGTAGAAATTGCTTATATTGTTAATTCCTTGAATGTTAACTTTTTGTGTTTATGTCAATTGCAGGTTTTGAATCAATGATAAGGAAGGAAGAACAATGGAGAGAGAGAGAGCTCGAGATGAGGGGATTTCTCAGAGAAGAGGCAAGTAGTTTCTTCTTTCAAATTAATTGTCTTACAATTGTTTGATGAAATGCCCCTTTTATACTGATGAGGCTGAAATACATTTAATGCATGTTCTAACTGATTGTAACTGCCATAACTACTAATCTAGAGAATTCAATTACATTTTCTCTTCTTAGTTCTAGAGTTTGTTACATGTAACAGAATTAAAACAGTAAGTTATACATGCTTAAGTAACAGCAGTTTACTTCCACTTCTCCTTCTCCTCTTCGATTGTCCTTTCTCCTCTGTATATGCTTGTTAATGAAGAGAGCAGCTTAATCTCCAATATCGAAAGCCTCATCTTCTTCAAAAAAAATCCAGAAGAGATAATTAAAAAGTGCCAAGAAGCAGAAATGAGCCTGCGACAAGGTTTGATGCTAGCCAAAAAGGCGGAAGAGTTGCTGTGATCTGCTCTTGATGAAGGGCTTTTCTCTGCCTGAATAAATTCTGCTCATAAATTTTTCATATTCACTTGTGATTCATTTTACTGGAAGAATAAATAAAAATAATAAAAATACAAAGGGAAAGTATAAAAAAATATTAATTTTCAAATGATTACCAACACAAATTAAAATTTAAGAACTAAATTAAAAAAAACTACAACCTCAACAAAAGAGAAAATAATAAAAATTAAAAATCAAAACTAAGAGCATGTACATATAAACAAGGACAGAAATATATAAGAAAAATAAAGGAATTAAAATCAAAATTAAAAGTATAAGGACCAAAATGAAAACAAAATATATGATTATTTTCAATCGAAAGATAAAATTGAAAAACATCTAAACTTCTATATTGAAAATATTAAGGGATTTAAAACCAATCCTAAAGTTAAAAGAATAAGAACCGAAATGAAAATAAAATATATAATAAATTTCACTTGAAAGACAAAATTGTAACAAATCAAAATTTATATCATAGAAATCAAGACCATACAAAACAATCAAAAGATCAGGGACTAAAATGAAAATATCATTAACCAAGGAGACTTCTATATATTTTAGCTTGCAAGAGAGACAAAAGGGGAAAAAAGATCAATCATCAATATCTTCTCACGCAAGATACGGAAGTCGGTGTGATTTATGAGACTGTCAATACGGCAGCGTTTTGGTTCAAAAGTAAGGCGGTGGAAGCTAGGCAGGTCTTATTGTAATTGTAGTCAAGTTGGGATGTCAACTCAAAAGAGTTTCGAGAATGTTCGGATTTTATAATTATTATTTTTCTTGTTTATTTATAATTCATCAAAAAGACAGAAATTATTGGGGGGTTTTCATTTAAAAAAATTGTGATATTTTATGGTTTATATTTAAAAAAGGAAAAACAAAGATAATTATGATAAAGGATATGTTTCTTGTATTTTCTTTATTAAAATAATTAATATTCTATTTAAATTATCAAAAACGAATATATATTTTATATTTTTATTTTTTTCATCAAGTATGTTTCTTTTATATATATATATATCTTATTTATTTTTTAATATTTAACAAATATAATGAATATTTTTGCATATTAAAATTGATTTTATTGTATTTATAAAACTAAGATATTTTTTAGGAATTAAATTCAAATAATGAAAGTAATATGTCAATTAAGAGAGAAATTTCATAAAATAAATGTTTGTCAAGTTTAATAGTTTCTAGATAAACTAAAAACACCATACAAAAATTGATATACATGAAGATTAAATCACTCTTTTCTAGTCTATTCATGGAGAAATATTGTTTTAGTTTAATGTGTTTATTTGACTTACTTTTTAAAATATGAAAAATATTGATGTAATGAGATACTTTGAAATATAATATTGTCAAAGTATCGTTATTCTCTAAAACTAAGAGAAAAAAATTAGAAACAAATACTTATCTAATCATATTTTTTTTATCTTTTTTCACTATTGTGTTGCAAAATACTTTGTCTTTCTAAAACATTATCCTTTACACAAAGGAATTAAAAGAAATTTGATTTTCTTATAATCTTAAAAAAAACAATAAGAGAGAAAAGTTAGGTTATTCATATTGGGCATTTCTCAATTTCAAGAACATTTACAATATCAAAAGGTAGGCAGGTAAAATCCCATTATAATAGAAGTATTGCTTCTACTGTATCTTTTACGATAACCTAAAAAATAGATTTATGTAGACATTATAAAGCTAAAATGATCTAAATTAATAAACATTTTTATTTATATAATACTAATATGACAATGTTCATGATTTAATGAATTTGATTCATTAATCAATTAATAAAAAATGATTAATAGATGATATATTACCATAAAAGTTATTGGTCACATAGCCTCAAATTGATCTCAAACAAAATTGGAGATAAAAAATTATATTCAAAAAAATATGTTTTCTTTGTACCTTATTTGCATGATCACGAATATTTTATTATTCAAAAAACATTATGAGCAATTAGAATTCTTTTGAACCCCCCCCTCCCCCCGCAAAACCGATTATGTATAAGAGAGGGGGATAATAGCATTATATGGAATAAACATTTCTTCTAATTGGATAATTATCAATAAGAGAGGGGGATAATAGCATTATATGGAATAAACATTTCTTCTAATTGGATAATTATCAATAAGAGAGGGGGATAATAGCATAATCGGTTTTCTTTTCTTTATATTTTTGTGCTGCAAATTCTTAGAGAATAATATAAATCATATTATGGGACCTCACTTAAAAGATTAAGTTTTTAGGTGAAATGGTTCCTTAATATGGTATCAGAGCCTTGTTGACCCAGCGGTCACGAGTTCGAATCTCACCACCCTCATTCTATTTAATAAAAAACCAAGCACAAGGTGATGTGGGTCTGTACAAGTTTCAAGCCCAAAGGGCTTTAACTTGAGGGGGTGTGTTAGAGAATAATATATATCATTTTATGGGGCCTCACTTAAAAGCTTAAGCTTTTAGGTGAGATGGTTCCTTGACACAAATTACCTTTCCTTGCTCATAAATTATACTTTACACAACCGAATTAAAAGTAATTAATATTTTTATTATCCTAAAAAGCAATGAGGGAGAAAAGTCATGTTATTCATATTGAGCACTTCTCAATTTCAAGAACATATAAAACATCGAAAAAACAAGGAAGCAAAATTGCATTTTAATAGAAGTAATGCTTCTCTTTAATCTTTTATTATAAGCTAAAAAAATAGATTTACTTAGACATTATAGAACAAAAATGATCTAAATTAATCAACATTTTTATTTATACAATACTAATATGGACATATTCTAGATTAATGAATTTGATTCATTAATCAATGAATAAAAAAATGATTAATAGATGATATATTACCATAAATGTTATTGATCATGTAACCTCAAATTGATCTCCAATAAAGTTCGAGATAAAAAAAATATTCACAAAAATGTGATTCTTTGTCACCCAATTGCATTATCACAAATATTTTATTATTCAAAAAACATTGCGATGAATTTTCAAATGCTAGTATAGAATGGTTTTGAAATCATATAATAATATCTATAGGTCACATATTTGTTGAAAATAAAGATCAAATCTTTATTTAGGATGGAATAATCAATTCTTCTAATGGGATGATTATAACTAATTAATATCATGGTAGTCATCATTATTTTGAAACATATTTATTTTTTCATATAACAACAACAACATCAATAATGAGACATAAACTCAAATATTTAGCTAAAGTTTGTGAAAAAAAATTCAAACTAAAACATTCTATCCCAAATTTGCTATCAAATAAAATTCAGTTATATAGTTTTTTTCTTTTAAAATAATCATTGTTTTGAAAAGATTTGCTTGTCACAAATAGAAACACAAAGAATTTGCTTAAAATATATGATCAAATGTTTTAGTTTCAGTCTCTAAATAATGTTTTATTAATATATATCTAAAATTTACATGCAAAATACTTTGCCCTTCTAAGAAGTTATGCTTTACACAAAGGAATTAAAAGTAATTTGAATTTTTTTATTATCCTGAAAAAACAATGAGGGAGAAAAGTCATGTTATTCATATTAAGTGCTTCTCCGTTTCAAGAACATATACAACATCGAAAAGCAGGCAGGTAAAATCCCATTATAATAGAAATATTGCTTCTACTGTATCTCTTACGATAAACTAAAAAATAGATTTATGTAGACATTATAAAGCTAAAATGATCTAAATTAATAAACATTTTTATTTATATAATACTAATATGACAATGTTCATGATTTAATGAATTTGATTCATTAATCAATTAATAAAAAATGATTAATAGATGATATATTACCATAAAAGTTATTGGTCACATAGCCTCAAATTGATCTCAAACAAAATTGGAGATAAAAAATTATATTCAAAAAAATATGTTTTCTTTGTACCTTATTTGCATGATCACGAATATTTTATTATTCAAAAAACATTATGAGCAATTAGAATTCTTTTGAACCCCCCCCTCCCCCCGCAAAACCGATTATGTATAAGAGAGGGGGATAATAGCATTATATGGAATAAACATTTCTTCTAATTGGATAATTATCAATAAGAGAGGGGGATAATAGCATTATATGGAATAAACATTTCTTCTAATTGGATAATTATCAATAAGAGAGGGGGATAATAGCATAATCGGTTTTCTTTTCTTTATATTTTTGTGCTGCAAATTCTTAGAGAATAATATAAATCATATTATGGGACCTCACTTAAAAGATTAAGTTTTTAGGTGAAATGGTTCCTTAATATGGTATCAGAGCCTTGTTGACCCAGCGGTCACGAGTTCGAATCTCACCACCCTCATTCTATTTAATAAAAAACCAAGCACAAGGTGATGTGGGTCTGTACAAGTTTCAAGCCCAAAGGGCTTTAACTTGAGGGGGTGTGTTAGAGAATAATATATATCATTTTATGGGGCCTCACTTAAAAGCTTAAGCTTTTAGGTGAGATGGTTCCTTGACACAAATTACCTTTCCTTGCTCATAAATTATACTTTACACAACCGAATTAAAAGTAATTAATATTTTTATTATCCTAAAAAGCAATGAGGGAGAAAAGTCATGTTATTCATATTGAGCACTTCTCAATTTCAAGAACATATAAAACATCGAAAAAACAAGGAAGCAAAATTGCATTTTAATAGAAGTAATGCTTCTCTTTAATCTTTTATTATAAGCTAAAAAAATAGATTTACTTAGACATTATAGAACAAAAATGATCTAAATTAATCAACATTTTTATTTATACAATACTAATATGGACATATTCTAGATTAATGAATTTGATTCATTAATCAATGAATAAAAAAATGATTAATAGATGATATATTACCATAAATGTTATTGATCATGTAACCTCAAATTGATCTCCAATAAAGTTCGAGATAAAAAAAATATTCACAAAAATGTGATTCTTTGTCACCCAATTGCATTATCACAAATATTTTATTATTCAAAAAACATTGCGATGAATTTTCAAATGCTAGTATAGAATGGTTTTGAAATCATATAATAATATCTATAGGTCACATATTTGTTGAAAATAAAGATCAAATCTTTATTTAGGATGGAATAATCAATTCTTCTAATGGGATGATTATAACTAATTAATATCATGGTAGTCATCATTATTTTGAAACATATTTATTTTTTCATATAACAACAACAACATCAATAATGAGACATAAACTCAAATATTTAGCTAAAGTTTGTGAAAAAAAATTCAAACTAAAACATTCTATCCCAAATTTGCTATCAAATAAAATTCAGTTATATAGTTTTTTTCTTTTAAAATAATCATTGTTTTGAAAAGATTTGCTTGTCACAAATAGAAACACAAAGAATTTGCTTAAAATATATGATCAAATGTTTTAGTTTCAGTCTCTAAATAATGTTTTATTAATATATATCTAAAATTTACATGCAAAATACTTTGCCCTTCTAAGAAGTTATGCTTTACACAAAGGAATTAAAAGTAATTTGAATTTTTTTATTATCCTGAAAAAACAATGAGGGAGAAAAGTCATGTTATTCATATTAAGTGCTTCTCCGTTTCAAGAACATATACAACATCGAAAAGCAGGCAGGTAAAATCCCATTATAATAGAAATATTGCTTCTACTGTATCTCTTACGATAAACTAAAAAATAGATTTATGTAGACATTATAAAGCTAAAATGATCTAAATTAATAAACATTTTTATTTATATAATACTAATATGACAATGTTCATGATTTAATGAATTTGATTCATTAATCAATTAATAAAAAATGATTAATAGATGATATATTACCATAAAAGTTATTGGTCACATAGCCTCAAATTGATCTCAAACAAAATTGGAGATAAAAAATTATATTCACAAAAATATGTTTTCTTTGTACCTTATTTGCATGATCACAAATATTTTATTATTCAAAAAACATTGCGATGAATTTTCAAATGTTGGTTTAGAATTGTTTTGAAATCATATAATAATACATATAGTTCACATATTTGTTGAAAATAAAGATAAAATCTTTATTTAGCATGGAATAACCAATTCTTCTAATTGGATGACTATAAGTAATTAATATCATGGTAATCATCATTATTTTGAAACATATTTATTTTTTCATACAACAACAACAACAACAACTACAACAACAACAACATCAATAATGAGACAAAAATCTCAAATATTTAGCTAAATTTTGTGGAAAAAAAAATTCAAACTAAAACATTCTATCCCGTGTTAGCTATCAAATAAAATTCATTTATATGTTTTTAAAAATAATCTTTGTTTTGAAAACATTTGCTTGTAACAAATAGAAACACAAAGAATTTGTTTGAAATATATGATCAAATATTTTGGTTTCATTCTCTAAATATTGCTTTATTAATGTATATCCAATATTTATAGTGGCATATTTAAGTTTATACGTGTTTGGGAGCGCACATTCTTGCATGGATATAAGTGTTTGATTTACTTTTTAAGTCAATAAATATTGATGTGGCGAGATACTTTGATTTAGAAAAGCCTCAAAATATAGTTACTCTTTACTTATAAAAGACGGGGGAATGATAGCATAATCACTTTTGTTTTTCTGTTCATTTTTGTGTTGCAAAATACTTTGCCCTTCTTAGAAGTTATGCTTTGCATATAGGAATTAAAAGTAATTTGAATTTTTTTATTATCCTGAAAAAACAATGAGGGAGAAAAGTCATGTTATTCATATTGAGTGCTTCTCAGTTTCAAGAACATATACAACATCGAGAAGCAGGCAGGTAAAATCCCATTATAATAGAAATATTGTTTCTACTGTATCTTTTACGATAAACTAAAAAATAGATTTATGTAGACATTATAAAGCTAAAATGATCTAAATTAATAAAAAAATTATTTATATAATACTGATATGGCAATATTCTAGATTCATGAATTTGATTCATTAATCAATGAATAAAAAAAGATTAATAGATGACATATTACCATAAAAGTTATTGATCATGTAGCCTCAAATTGATCTCCAACAAAGTTCCAGATAAAAAACAATATTCACAAAATGTGATTCTTTGTCACCCAATTACATCATCACCAATATTTTATTATTCAAAAAACGTTGCGACGAATTTTCAAATGCTCGTTTAGAGTTGTTTTGAAAGTATATAATAATATATATATAGGTCACATATTTCTTAAAATAAAGATAAAATCTTTATTTAGCATGATTTGCTATCAAATAAAATTCAGTTCTATGCCTTTAAAATAATCATTGTATTGAAAAGATTTGCTTGTCACAAATAAAAACAAAAAAATGTTTCTAAAATACATGATCAAATGTTTTAGTTTTATTCTCTAAATAATGTTTTATGAATATATATATATCATATATATATATATAGTGAGATATTAAGTTTATATGTATGTGGGAGCGCATATACTTGCATGAACATAAGTGTTTGATTTACTTTTTATGTCAATAGATATTAATTTAGCGAGATACTTTGATATATAAGAGTGTCTAAGTATTAGAAAAATGATAAAAAAAACCTTCCACCATTGCTATCTTTTTTGTTTTACTTTTATGTTGCAAAATACTTTACCTTGATTGGAAGTTATTCTTAATACGAAGTAAATAACAATGAAAGATTTTAAGATTTTTATTGTCCTACAAAATAATTAGGAAGACAACATAAAAACAACAATAGATAATATCATATTATGATAGAAACATTCGATACTAGATTTGTTATCAAATAAAATTGAGTATACACACACACACATGTAAGTGCACACATGCACCCTCATATATATTAACTTAAACAACCTTTCATTCTAAATACTGGATATATATTTTTATAAACCATTATTTAATAAATTAAACTAAAGCATTTGATCACATTTTTTTAAAATTCTTTGTTTTTCATTTGTGGCAAACAAATCATTACAAAACAATCCAGTACTTTAAATATATATATATATATATATATATATATATATATATATATATATATATATATATATATATATAACAAGATAATTTTTTGTATACAAGTGTCTAAAATATATATATATATATATTAATCCAACATATACTACAACAAATTTTCAAAAATAAAAAAACAAATTTGGAATTTGTTTGAAAATATTTATTTTTTCAAAAAAAATTTGATTATAATTACTATGATATTAATTATTGATAACTATCTTAGAAGAATTGATTATTCCATACTAAATAAAAAGTTATAAAAAAATCCAAATTTGCATTGGAGAATTGGTCTTGATCTTTTCTTCATACAATAACAATAACAATAATAAATGTTTTTTAAATAATGAGGAAAAAACTTAAATCTTGAGCTAAAATTTGTGAACAAGATTTCAAACTAAAACATCCAATCCTATATATATATATATATATATTAAAAATTCATTGTTTTGAAATAATTTGTTTTATTTTTATTTCTTAAAAAAATAAGAAATATAAATTACATTAATGTTTTATGAATCTATATCCAATATTTACTATGTTATTTTAGTTTATACGTGTGAGCGGGTGCTTTCATGCGTTTGCATTGTTCTTGATTCACTTTTTAATTCCAATAAAAAAATTATATAGCGAGATACTTTAACGCATATGAGTGTCTAAGCATCAAAAAAAAAAAGCTAGATTCTTTTCTTTTCACTTTTATATTCCAAAATCCCTTCCTTTGCTATAAAATTATGCTTTATATTAGGGAATTAACAATAAAAAAATTGATTTTTTTTTTATTATCCTAAAAAAAACTAGTTTGACAAGTGATTATTTCATATTTTAGCATTGCGCAAGTTCAAGAGCATAGATAACATAAAAAAAACTAGTAGATAATATCCTATCTTGAGAGAAACATTTCATCTCTAGTGTCTTTTATGATAAGCAAGAAAAAACTACTTAAACATTATATATTAATTAACGACTGAACTTATATAATTTATATAATATTAGCATGACATTATTCTAGATTAATGAACTTATTGGTGTGTATGTATAAACATACATTTATTGGTCACATAATTAGATAGTTTCTAATAATTAATATCAAAGTTTGTATCACCAATTTAAAACAAAATTATTTTTCATAAATAATAATAATTATAATAATGTTATTATGAATGTATGTACAATATTTTAAGTTAAAAACAATTACTTAAATATTATAGAGATGAAAATATTTAAAAAGTATTTACATGTATTTTTAAACAAAAAAATAATTATTTCTATACTTTTAAATACCATCTTAATTTAAAGAAAACGAATTTGTTCTGTTAACGGCATAGTAATCATTTTCCTTTCAGTTTTGTCTTTTAAAATTCTTTGCCTTGCGAGGAAGTTATGCTTTATGAGAGATAATCAACAATAAATTCTTATTGAAAACTTTTTATTGTCCTAAAAAAAAAAGGCAGACAGCTGATTTATTCACATTTGAGCATTTGTCAAGCTCAAGAGCATAGACAACATTATTATAGAAGCATTCATCTCTAGTATCTTTAATTATAAGAAAAAAAAACCTTAGGCATTATAAATTAATTAACAATTATAATCTTAGCATGACAGTAATCCAGATAGTTAATCAATAAATCTAGATAGTTAATCAATAAAATAATGATTAATCCAGCACATTCTACAAACAAATGTTCACAAAACTCTGATTTCTTTCACAAAAATAATGGTAGAGCGAGATATTTTGATGTATCTGAGTGTCAAATTATCAATATTCTCTGCTTATAAAAGAGGGGGAAAAGATAAAAAAAAAATTTGCTAACACAATCACATTTCTTTTTCTTTTTACTTTTGCGTTCTTTGGAAACATGATCTGTGGAGCATCTTCTCATACACAGTCAAAATCACTAGAAAATCTGAAGAAAATTCTGTGAATTGTAGGGCCTCTCGATGATGTATCTAATGTTCATTGGGTTGGAACGAACATTAGATGCATCGTTGGAATTGGCGGGGATGGAGATCTGGGTTTTGATTGCTTTGGCACTGTTTTCTTTTAATGTTTTCATTTTCTGGACCTGCTTCGTATGGATTTTCAAAGATTACAAAAGTAAAAAGAAAAAGAAATGTGATTATGTTAGCATATTTTTTTTTTTATCTTTTCCCCCTCTTTTATAAGCAGAGAATATTGATAATTTGACACTCAGATACATCAAATTTTGATGTTTTCTTTTAATGTTTTCATTTTCTGGATCTGCTTCGTATGGATTTTCAATGATTACAAAAATGAAAATTGGAAGAAATTTGAAAAGAAAGGAGGGAAACTGAACTTTATATGTTTCAAATGTTTGTGATGGTAAAGTTTGTTCATGAATTTGATTTTATAAGCATATTCTACATGCATGGTTCTATAATGAGTTAACTTTGATGTAACTATTGAATGCCATTCCATGTCCAAATTAATATTATTTTAGATTTTTCTTTGTTTTTCTAGCTATTTTTGGATTCTTTTCTTTTACTATTAACGTTTTCTTTACAATTTAGAAGGTGTGAAATACTTTATGTTTTTCATTATACAATTTAGGTTTATAGAAAGGATTGGATAAAGTGGAAGCATTTTCTGGACATCTGCACAACTTCTCTCCGAGCCAACGGCAGGGTCATTGCGTTAATTCTTACTACAGATATCTGATTGAACTTCGGATCCAGTCCACTAAAGACTTTGGGTCAAAATTTCGCCATCGTACTGGCTTTGGGTCTAATTATAAAGCATTTTTGAAAACAAAGTATTAAATTGATCAAATTGTTTGCTTTAAACCAAACTTACTAGCTACAACGATGAGTGGAATTTAGTGGTTATATTTTCTCTTTTTATTTAAATTTAGTAGTTATTTTGATAATATTTTCCCTTCTTATTTTTTTTTTAAGCAGAACTTTCCAGCAGGGAAAAAGAAAAGATATTGCAAAAAAAAAAAAAAAATGGAAAAGAAATGTAATAATGTTAACGCTGTCTGCTATCTAGATTTTTCTTTCTATAAAAACCAAAGAAATCAGCAGCTTGTGATCAGTTGAGTGAGTGGAGCCTCTTACTTTCGTGCCACAGTGGTTTCTCCTCCCTTGTTTTGTTTACATTTCATTTAGTGAGTTTCTCTACACTACAAA
Organism: Salix caprea; assembly: GCA_964035475.1. Classification (NCBI taxonomy): domain Eukaryota; kingdom Viridiplantae; phylum Streptophyta; class Magnoliopsida; order Malpighiales; family Salicaceae; genus Salix; species Salix caprea. The sequence goes on from OZ037746.1 coordinate 16,049,407, forward strand.
ATGGATTCGTGTGAGGAAATGAATAGCATCATCTATATGGATCCTGTCCTGTACACAGCTGCATCAGCAGGAGATATCGGTCGCTTCGACAATGATCAAACCTGCCTTGATCGGTTATTGACTCAAGACGAGAGCACCATCCTTCATGTCTACTTGAGAAACCAACGGAGGGAACCGGAACCCACTAGTTTTGTTGAAAAAATTCTTGAAAGGTACTCAAGAAACCAACAGAGGGAACCGAAACCCAGTACTGATTTTATTGATAAAATTCTTGAAAGGTGTCCACCACTGTTATTACAAGCCAATAAAAAAGGAGAAACCCCCCTCCATTTGGCAGCAAAATATGGCTATTCCAATGTGGTCAAAGTCCTCATTGACCGAGCAAAATCTCCACATGCAGATCCGGAGAGCGGAGTAACAGCAGCTAAAAGGATGTTGAGGATGACCAATGGAGAGGGAGATACAGCTTTGCACGAGGCAACTCGAAATGCGCGGGGTCATGTGGTGGGAATATTGACGAAAGAAGACCCTGACTTTTCATATTCCGCCAATGTTCACGGAGAAACTCCACTTTATATTGCTGCCTCCGTTGGTCAGAGACCAGAACATGGTAAGGTGATCGATGAAATCCTAAGAAATTGCATTTCAGTGGACTATGGCGGCCCTCATGGTAAAACTGCTCTACACGCGGCAATCACCGCGGGAAATAATGGTAGGATTAATTTGTGCTGAAGTCTGAAGAATAAATTAATTTATATATAATTGTGTAAACTATAATTTAAAAGCTACATATATTTGATTTTATGTATCTGGGTTAGCTTCACAATTAGCTTCATTAAAAAAAAAAACAGAAACCACTAAAATTCTTTGTCAGTTCAATGGATATATATATAGTAATTCATATAGACTATGTGAAATCTCTGTTGTTCATAAAGGGAAACTTTTACTCATTGTTTTATTTGTTTCAGTGATAGCAAAACAGATATTAGAAAAAGAGAAGGAATTGACAAAAAGAACCGATGATAATGGCTGGTCACCACTTCACTACGCTGCTTATTTCTTTCGTTGGCCTGATTTTTCAGTAGTGAAAGCATTGCTAGAATGTGATGCGTCCGCAACCTTCATTGCTGAAACAGAGAAGAAGAGAACAGCTCTTCACATTGCTGCCATTCAAGGACATGTAAACATAATGATATTGATTATTTCTCTTTGTCCAGCTTGTTGTGAGCTAGTTGATAACAGAGGTTGGAATGCCCTTCACTATGTCGTGGCCAGTCAAAAATACTACACATTCAAGTTCTGTCTATGGATTCCACAACTCAAGAGACTTAAAACGGAGAAGGATGACAAAGGAAACACGCCTTTCCATCTAATTGCTGCTTTAACGCACAAGGAGCATCGATGGGATGAAGTTTATCCTAATTCTGATGAAGAGAGTGGAATATATGGTCTTAATAAGCAAGATTTAAGCATCGCGAACATATATAGAGGGGATTTTGGTGAGACACAGGTAATCACTCCTCTATGAATTAACTGTTGTGATAATTAATGCATCCTTTAAAACCATATATATATAAATGGAAAAGAATAAAATCAATTGAAATAATTAAACATTTTATTTAAGGGGTATAACATTTACTTTTTAAAATGTTTTTTATTTAAAATGTATAAAATAATATAAAAAAACAATTATTTTTTAATAATACTTTAAAACACAAAAATCAATACTTTAGACCCCAATTCTTTTTGTAGAGAGAGAAAGTTAAAGTTGAAAAATCAAATAGGCAATAAACAATAATATATTATTGAGTTACCCCTCCTAGGAAATTAGTATTTTGTTACCTGCTAATTATCTATAATATTTAGAGCAACAAAAAATATTTGATTGCAAACAAAAACAAAGGCGTGGGAGTTGATATTTGATAATCAGCTAAAAATTATATTTTGCAGGAAGAGATCATAAAATCCCTTGAAGATGTTGGCAATGGACCGTTTGGATATGGCCCCTTTAATTTAAGAAGAGAGAAAGCAAAAAGTAGAGAGGAAGTTTTGAATAAAGGAAGAGAGTCTCATCTAGTAGTTGCGGCGTTGATAGCAACGGTAACATTTGCAGCAGCATTCACCCTACCTGGCGGTTACAAGAGCGACCAAGGCACTGCTATTCTTGCTAAAAATGCTGCTTTTATAGTATTTCTTATATCAGATGCAATTTCAATGGTACTCTCAATTTCGGCCGTCTTTATCCACTTTTTTTTGGTGATATCTGAAGGTTTGCGTAGTCGAACCATTATGAAGTTATTTGACCTGGCCTCGTGGTTTACCATGTTTGGCACGGGTACAATGATTATCGCATTCATCACAGGCACATATGCAGTTCTAGAACTTGTCTTGGGGCTTGCCATCAGCATTTGTCTCATTGGTTTGAGCTTCTTCTACCTTGTGTTTTTTGTGTTTAAGATCATTGACAAGGATCTACTAAATTAGATTGACTACATTATATGAGCAATGAATGACGACATTAGATTTACTAGCGAAACAACCATTTCTAAATTTTCTATCAAATAAAACTCAGATGTACTTTTTTTAAATCTTTTGGTTGGTTGCAAAATCAGTTGTCAATTATATTATTTTTATCTTTATTTTTCTGTAATTGACGCACCACAAGTCAAGTGGTCATAAACTCCGTCTAATATTTAGACGTGTACAATGAAGGTAAGTGCCAGGAGAAAGAAAGATGGATGAAAATAGTGTGAAAAGTTACAAGCACTCACGTGAACATTTATTCTCATTAATATAAATATTAAACTTACATTAAAAAACAACAAAATAAATATTTGCAGCATATTGCAAAAAGACATCTAAGAATCTTCGTGCCAAACATCGCTTTCATGTGACTGGATCTAATAAGTTTCTAACATGACAGGGTGGAACAAAAACTGAAACATTGTAAACTAAATTGAAAACGTGAGGGATCAAACTGACAATAACTCTGGAAAAGTTGAACAATTTGTTGTTCGGTTGGATGGGGAGAAGTTTTTGTTTATAAATTGTCTCAACAGTAAGCATGTCACCTTAGAAGTCAATAAATTTAAGTAGGGGAAAGCTCTCTGAGATCCGACCAAATCCCGCAGAAACCTACCAAATTCTCTTACAAAGTTTCGTTTCTTCTTCTTCTACTACCTCAAGACCTAGTACTGATTCCATCTCTAGACATCCCAGAAATGACTTTGAGCCATCCATGGACATCGACGGTGAGCCCACTTCCAACGTTTCCACAATTAACAGACCTGGAGTTTTGCAAACAACGTCATCATCTCTAGTCTCTTCAAAGCCTGCAAGGGACATCTTACATGGTGAGTTTCTAGCAGCTCCTCCATACATGCCCAAAATTTCATTGCTGTGTCAACATGTCTGCACTTACCTAGTACTCTTGATCAAATATTTTGAATGGAAGGAGGGGAGTGAAACACATGTTTTTCTTGTTCTTGTTTTTATTTTTTAAATCTGTCTCTACTTTTTTTCCTGATAAATTAACGGTATATAAATGCAATACTGTTTTTTTGGCTAAATCATAAGTAAACAAACAGCTGATGAAGAGCACACGGTTGCTGCCTCTACAAAGATTCAGCGGCAAAGCATGATCAATGAAGCAAAACCGGATTTTGAGGCCAAACTTGAACGTTTAAAGAAATCTTCGGAAGTGGAAGCAGAAAGTAATGTTGCTGTAGAAATTGCTTATATTGTTAATTCCTTGAATGTTAACTTTTTGTGTTTATGTCAATTGCAGGTTTTGAATCAATGATAAGGAAGGAAGAACAATGGAGAGAGAGAGAGCTCGAGATGAGGGGATTTCTCAGAGAAGAGGCAAGTAGTTTCTTCTTTCAAATTAATTGTCTTACAATTGTTTGATGAAATGCCCCTTTTATACTGATGAGGCTGAAATACATTTAATGCATGTTCTAACTGATTGTAACTGCCATAACTACTAATCTAGAGAATTCAATTACATTTTCTCTTCTTAGTTCTAGAGTTTGTTACATGTAACAGAATTAAAACAGTAAGTTATACATGCTTAAGTAACAGCAGTTTACTTCCACTTCTCCTTCTCCTCTTCGATTGTCCTTTCTCCTCTGTATATGCTTGTTAATGAAGAGAGCAGCTTAATCTCCAATATCGAAAGCCTCATCTTCTTCAAAAAAAATCCAGAAGAGATAATTAAAAAGTGCCAAGAAGCAGAAATGAGCCTGCGACAAGGTTTGATGCTAGCCAAAAAGGCGGAAGAGTTGCTGTGATCTGCTCTTGATGAAGGGCTTTTCTCTGCCTGAATAAATTCTGCTCATAAATTTTTCATATTCACTTGTAATTCATTTTACTGGAAGAATAAATAAAAATAATAAAAATACAAAGGGAAAGTATAAAAAAATATTAATTTTCAAATGATTACCAACACAAATTAAAATTTAAGAACTAAATTAAAAAAAACTACAACCTCAACAAAAGAGAAAATAATAAAAATTAAAAATCAAAACTAAGAGCATGTACATATAAACAAGGACAGAAATATATAAGAAAAATAAAGGAATTAAAATCAAAATTAAAAGTATAAGGACCAAAATGAAAACAAAATATATGATTATTTTCAATCGAAAGATAAAATTGAAAAACATCTAAACTTCTATATTGAAAATATTAAGGGATTTAAAACCAATCCTAAAGTTAAAAGAATAAGAACCGAAATGAAAATAAAATATATAATAAATTTCACTTGAAAGACAAAATTGTAACAAATCAAAATTTATATCATAGAAATCAAGACCATACAAAATAATCAAAAGATCAGGGACTAAAATGAAAATATCATTAACCAAGGAGACTTCTATATATTTTAGCTTGCAAGAGAGACAAAAGGGGAAAAAAGATCAATCATCAATATCTTCTCACGCAAGATACGGAAGTCGGTGTGATTTATGAGACTGTCAATACGGCAGCGTTTTGGTTCAAAAGTAAGGCGGTGGAAGCTAGGCAGGTCTTATTGTAATTGTAGTCAAGTTGGGATGTCAACTCAAAAGAGTTTCGAGAATGTTCGGATTTTATAATTATTATTTTTCTTGTTTATTTATAATTCATCAAAAAGACAGAAATTATTGGGGGGTTTTCATTTAAAAAAATTGTGATATTTTATGGTTTATATTTAAAAAAGGAAAAACAAAGATAATTATGATAAAGGATATGTTTCTTGTATTTTCTTTATTAAAATAATTAATATTCTATTTAAATTATCAAAAACGAATATATATTTTATATTTTTATTTTTTTCATCAAGTATGTTTCTTTTATATATATATATCTTATTTATTTTTTAATATTTAACAAATATAATGAATATTTTTGCATATTAAAATTGATTTTATTGTATTTATAAAACTAAGATATTTTTTAGGAATTAAATTCAAATAATGAAAGTAATATGTCAATTAAGAGAGAAATTTCATAAAATAAATGTTTGTCAAGTTTAATAGTTTCTAGATAAACTAAAAACACCATACAAAAATTGATATACATGAAGATTAAATCACTCTTTTCTAGTCTATTCATGGAGAAATATTGTTTTAGTTTAATGTGTTTATTTGACTTACTTTTTAAAATATGAAAAATATTGATGTAATGAGATACTTTGAAATATAATATTGTCAAAGTATCGTTATTCTCTAAAACTAAGAGAAAAAAATTAGAAACAAATACTTATCTAATCATATTTTTTTTATCTTTTTTCACTATTGTGTTGCAAAATACTTTGTCTTTCTAAAACATTATCCTTTACACAAAGGAATTAAAAGAAATTTGATTTTCTTATAATCTTAAAAAAAACAATAAGAGAGAAAAGTTAGGTTATTCATATTGGGCATTTCTCAATTTCAAGAACATTTACAATATCAAAAGGTAGGCCGGTAAAATCCCATTATAATAGAAGTATTGCTTCTACTGTATCTTTTACGATAACCTAAAAAATAGATTTATGTAGACATTATAAAGCTAAAATGATCTAAATTAATAAACATTTTTATTTATATAATACTAATATGACAATGTTCATGATTTAATGAATTTGATTCATTAATCAATTAATAAAAAATGATTAATAGATGATATATTACCATAAAAGTTATTGGTCACATAGCCTCAAATTGATCTCAAACAAAATTGGAGATAAAAAATTATATTCAAAAAAATATGTTTTCTTTGTACCTTATTTGCATGATCACGAATATTTTATTATTCAAAAAACATTATGAGCAATTAGAATTCTTTTGAACCCCCCCCTCCCCCCGCAAAACCGATTATGTATAAGAGAGGGGGATAATAGCATTATATGGAATAAACATTTCTTCTAATTGGATAATTATCAATAAGAGAGGGGGATAATAGCATTATATGGAATAAACATTTCTTCTAATTGGATAATTATCAATAAGAGAGGGGGATAATAGCATAATCGGTTTTCTTTTCTTTATATTTTTGTGCTGCAAATTCTTAGAGAATAATATAAATCATATTATGGGACCTCACTTAAAAGATTAAGTTTTTAGGTGAAATGGTTCCTTAATATGGTATCAGAGCCTTGTTGACCCAGCGGTCACGAGTTCGAATCTCACCACCCTCATTCTATTTAATAAAAAACCAAGCACAAGGTGATGTGGGTCTGTACAAGTTTCAAGCCCAAAGGGCTTTAACTTGAGGGGGTGTGTTAGAGAATAATATATATCATTTTATGGGGTCTCACTTAAAAGCTTAAGCTTTTAGGTGAGATGGTTCCTTGACACAAATTACCTTTCCTTGCTCATAAATTATACTTTACACAACCGAATTAAAAGTAATTAATATTTTTATTATCCTAAAAAGCAATGAGGGAGAAAAGTCATGTTATTCATATTGAGCACTTCTCAATTTCAAGAACATATAAAACATCGAAAAAACAAGGAAGCAAAATTGCATTTTAATAGAAGTAATGCTTCTCTTTAATCTTTTATTATAAGCTAAAAAAATAGATTTACTTAGACATTATAGAACAAAAATGATCTAAATTAATCAACATTTTTATTTATACAATACTAATATGGACATATTCTAGATTAATGAATTTGATTCATTAATCAATGAATAAAAAAATGATTAATAGATGATATATTACCATAAATGTTATTGATCATGTAACCTCAAATTGATCTCCAATAAAGTTCGAGATAAAAAAAAATATTCACAAAAATGTGATTCTTTGTCACCCAATTGCATTATCACAAATATTTTATTATTCAAAAAACATTGCGATGAATTTTCAAATGCTAGTATAGAATGGTTTTGAAATCATATAATAATATCTATAGGTCACATATTTGTTGAAAATAAAGATCAAATCTTTATTTAGGATGGAATAATCAATTCTTCTAATGGGATGATTATAACTAATTAATATCATGGTAGTCATCATTATTTTGAAACATATTTATTTTTTCATATAACAACAACAACATCAATAATGAGACATAAACTCAAATATTTAGCTAAAGTTTGTGAAAAAAAATTCAAACTAAAACATTCTATCCCAAATTTGCTATCAAATAAAATTCAGTTATATAGTTTTTTTCTTTTAAAATAATCATTGTTTTGAAAAGATTTGCTTGTCACAAATAGAAACACAAAGAATTTGCTTAAAATATATGATCAAATGTTTTAGTTTCAGTCTCTAAATAATGTTTTATTAATATATATCTAAAATTTACATGCAAAATACTTTGCCCTTCTAAGAAGTTATGCTTTACACAAAGGAATTAAAAGTAATTTGAATTTTTTTATTATCCTGAAAAAACAATGAGGGAGAAAAGTCATGTTATTCATATTAAGTGCTTCTCCGTTTCAAGAACATATACAACATCGAAAAGCAGGCAGGTAAAATCCCATTATAATAGAAATATTGTTTCTACTGTATCTTTTACGATAAACTAAAAAATAGATTTATGTAGACATTATAAAGCTAAAATGATCTAAATTAATAAAAAAATTATTTATATAATACTGATATGGCAATGTTCATGATTTAATGAATTTGATTCATTAATCAATGAATAAAAAAAGATTAATAGATGACATATTACCATAAAAGTTATTGATCATGTAGCCTCAAATTGATCTCCAACAAAATTGGAGATAAAAAATTATATTCACAAAAATATGTTTTCTTTGTACCTTATTTGCATGATCACAAATATTTTATTATTCAAAAAACATTGCGATGAATTTTCAAATGCTGGTTTAGAATTGTTTTGAAATCATATAATAATACATATAGTTCACATATTTGTTGAAAATAAAGATAAAATCTTTATTTAGCATGGAATAACCAATTCTTCTAATTGGATGACTATAAGTAATTAATATCATGGTAATCATCATTATTTTGAAACATATTTATTTTTTCATACAACAACAACTACAACAACAACAACATCAATAATGAGACAAAAATCTCAAATATTTAGCTAAATTTTGTGGAAAAAAAAATTCAAACTAAAACATTCTATCCCGTGTTAGCTATCAAATAAAATTCATTTATATGTTTTTAAAAATAATCTTTGTTTTGAAAACATTTGCTTGTAACAAATAGAAACACAAAGAATTTGTTTGAAATATATGATCAAATATTTTGGTTTCATTCTCTAAATATTGCTTTATTAATGTATATCCAATATTTATAGTGGCATATTTAAGTTTATACGTGTTTGGGAGCGCACATTCTTGCATGGATATAAGTGTTTGATTTACTTTTTAAGTCAATAAATATTGATGTGGCGAGATACTTTGATTTAGAAAAGCCTCAAAATATAGTTACTCTTTACTTATAAAAGACGGGGGAATGATAGCATAATCACTTTTGTTTTTCTTTTCATTTTTGTGTTGCAAAATACTTTGCCCTTCTTAGAAGTTATGCTTTGCATATAGGAATTAAAAGTAATTTGAATTTTTTTATTATCCTGAAAAAACAATGAGGGAGAAAAGTCATGTTATTCATATTGAGTGCTTCTCAGTTTCAAGAACATATACAACATCGAGAAGCAGGCAGGTAAAATCCCATTATAATAGAAATATTGTTTCTACTGTATCTTTTACGATAAACTAAAAAATAGATTTATGTAGACATTATAAAGCTAAAATGATCTAAATTAATAAAAAAATTATTTATATAATACTGATATGGCAATATTCTAGATTCATGAATTTGATTCATTAATCAATGAATAAAAAAAGATTAATAGATGACATATTACCATAAAAGTTATTGATCATGTAGCCTCAAATTGATCTCCAACAAAGTTCCAGATAAAAAACAATATTCACAAAATGTGATTCTTTGTCACCCAATTACATCATCACCAATATTTTATTATTCAAAAAACGTTGCGACGAATTTTCAAATGCTCGTTTAGAGTTGTTTTGAAAGTATATAATAATATATATATAGGTCACATATTTCTTAAAATAAAGATAAAATCTTTATTTAGCATGATTTGCTATCAAATAAAATTCAGTTCTATGCCTTTAAAATAATCATTGTATTGAAAAGATTTGCTTGTCACAAATAAAAACAAAAAAATGTTTCTAAAATACATGATCAAATGTTTTAGTTTTATTCTCTAAATAATGTTTTATGAATATATATATATCATATATATATATATATATAGTGAGATATTAAGTTTATATGTATGTGGGAGCGCATATACTTGCATGAACATAAGTGTTTGATTTACTTTTTATGTCAATAGATATTAATTTAGCGAGATACTTTGATATATAAGAGTGTCTAAGTATTAGAAAAATGATAAAAAAAACCTTCCACCATTGCTATCTTTTTTGTTTTACTTTTATGTTGCAAAATACTTTACCTTGATTGGAAGTTATTCTTAATACGAAGTAAATAACAATGAAAGATTTTAAGATTTTTATTGTCCTACAAAATAATTAGGAAGACAACATAAAAACAACAATAGATAATATCATATTATGATAGAAACATTCGATACTAGATTTGTTATCAAATAAAATTGAGTATACACACACACACATGTAAGTGCACACATGCACCCTCATATATATTAACTTAAACAACCTTTCATTCTAAATACTGGATATATATTTTTATAAACCATTATTTAATAAATTAAACTAAAGCATTTGATCACATTTTTTTAAAATTCTTTGTTTTTCATTTGTGGCAAACAAATCATTACAAAACAATCCAGTACTTTAAATATATATATATATATATATATATATATATATATATATATATATATATAACAAGATAATTTTTTGTATACAAGTGTCTAAAATATATATATATATATATATTAATCCAACATATACTACAACAAATTTTCAAAAATAAAAAAACAAATTTGGAATTTGTTTGAAAATATTTATTTTTTCAAAAAAAATTTGATTATAATTACTATGATATTAATTATTGATAACTATCTTAGAAGAATTGATTATTCCATACTAAATAAAAAGTTATAAAAAAATCCAAATTTGCATTGGAGAATTGGTCTTGATCTTTTCTTCATACAATAACAATAACAATAATAAATGTTTTTTAAATAATGAGGAAAAAACTTAAATCTTGAGCTAAAATTTGTGAACAAGATTTCAAACTAAAACATCCAATCCTATATATATATATATATATATTAAAAATTCATTGTTTTGAAATAATTTGTTTTATTTTTATTTCTTAAAAAAATAAGAAATATAAATTACATTAATGTTTTATGAATCTATATCCAATATTTACTATGTTATTTTAGTTTATACGTGTGAGCGGGTGCTTTCATGCGTTTGCATTGTTCTTGATTCACTTTTTAATTCCAATAAAAAAATTATATAGCGAGATACTTTAACGCATATGAGTGTCTAAGCATCAAAAAAAAAAAGCTAGATTCTTTTCTTTTCACTTTTATATTCCAAAATCCCTTCCTTTGCTATAAAATTATGCTTTATATTAGGGAATTAACAATAAAAAAATTGATTTTTTTTTTATTATCCTAAAAAAAACTAGTTTGACAAGTGATTATTTCATATTTTAGCATTGCGCAAGTTCAAGAGCATAGATAACATAAAAAAAACTAGTAGATAATATCCTATCTTGAGAGAAACATTTCATCTCTAGTGTCTTTTATGATAAGCAAGAAAAAACTACTTAAACATTATATATTAATTAACGACTGAACTTATATAATTTATATAATATTAGCATGACATTATTCTAGATTAATGAACTTATTGGTGTGTATGTATAAACATACATTTATTGGTCACATAATTAGATAGTTTCTAATAATTAATATCAAAGTTTGTATCACCAATTTAAAACAAAATTATTTTTCATAAATAATAATAATTATAATAATGTTATTATGAATGTATGTACAATATTTTAAGTTAAAAACAATTACTTAAATATTATAGAGATGAAAATATTTAAAAAGTATTTACATGTATTTTTAAACAAAAAAATAATTATTTCTATACTTTTAAATACCATCTTAATTTAAAGAAAACGAATTTGTTCTGTTAACGGCATAGTAATCATTTTCCTTTCAGTTTTGTCTTTTAAAATTCTTTGCCTTGCGAGGAAGTTATGCTTTATGAGAGATAATCAACAATAAATTCTTATTGAAAACTTTTTATTGTCCTAAAAAAAAAAGGCAGACAGCTGATTTATTCACATTTGAGCATTTGTCAAGCTCAAGAGCATAGACAACATTATTATAGAAGCATTCATCTCTAGTATCTTTAATTATAAGAAAAAAAAACCTTAGGCATTATAAATTAATTAACAATTATAATCTTAGCATGACAGTAATCCAGATAGTTAATCAATAAATCTAGATAGTTAATCAATAAAATAATGATTAATCCAGCACATTCTACAAACAAATGTTCACAAAACTCTGATTTCTTTCACAAAAATAATGGTAGAGCGAGATATTTTGATGTATCTGAGTGTCAAATTATCAATATTCTCTGCTTATAAAAGAGGGGGAAAAGATAAAAAAAAAATTTGCTAACACAATCACATTTCTTTTTCTTTTTACTTTTGCGTTCTTTGGAAACATGATCTGTGGAGCATCTTCTCATACACAGTCAAAATCACTAGAAAATCTGAAGAAAATTCTGTGAATTGTAGGGCCTCTCGATGATGTATCTAATGTTCATTGGGTTGGAACGAACATTAGATGCATCGTTGGAATTGGCGGGGATGGAGATCTGGGTTTTGATTGCTTTGGCACTGTTTTCTTTTAATGTTTTCATTTTCTGGACCTGCTTCGTATGGATTTTCAAAGATTACAAAAGTAAAAAGAAAAAGAAATGTGATTATGTTAGCATATTTTTTTTTTTATCTTTTCCCCCTCTTTTATAAGCAGAGAATATTGATAATTTGACACTCAGATACATCAAATTTTGATGTTTTCTTTTAATGTTTTCATTTTCTGGATCTGCTTCGTATGGATTTTCAATGATTACAAAAATGAAAATTGGAAGAAATTTGAAAAGAAAGGAGGGAAACTGAACTTTATATGTTTCAAATGTTTGTGATGGTAAAGTTTGTTCATGAATTTGATTTTATAAGCATATTCTACATGCATGGTTCTATAATGAGTTAACTTTGATGTAACTATTGAATGCCATTCCATGTCCAAATTAATATTATTTTAGATTTTTCTTTGTTTTTCTAGCTATTTTTGGATTCTTTTCTTTTACTATTAACGTTTTCTTTACAATTTAGAAGGTGTGAAATACTTTATGTTTTTCATTATACAATTTAGGTTTATAGAAAGGATTGGATAAAGTGGAAGCATTTTCTGGACATCTGCACAACTTCTCTCCGAGCCAACGGCAGGGTCATTGCGTTAATTCTTACTACAGATATCTGATTGAACTTCGGATCCAGTCCACTAAAGACTTTGGGTCAAAATTTCGCCATCGTACTGGCTTTGGGTCTAATTATAAAGCATTTTTGAAAACAAAGTATTAAATTGATCAAATTGTTTGCTTTAAACCAAACTTACTAGCTACAACGATGAGTGGAATTTAGTGGTTATATTTTCTCTTTTTATTTAAATTTAGTAGTTATTTTGATAATATTTTCCCTTCTTATTTTTTTTTTAAGCAGAACTTTCCAGCAGGGAAAAAGAAAAGATATTGCAAAAAAAAAAAAAAAATGGAAAAGAAATGTAATAATGTTAACGCTGTCTGCTATCTAGATTTTTCTTTCTATAAAAACCAAAGAAATCAGCAGCTTGTGATCAGTTGAGTGAGTGGAGCCTCTTACTTTCGTGCCACAGTGGTTTCTCCTCCCTTGTTTTGTTTACATTTCATTTAGTGAGTTTCTCTACACTACAAAATGGATTCGTGTGAGGAAATGAATAGCATCATCTATATGGATCCTGTCCTGTACACAGCTGCATCAGCAGGAGATATCGGTCGCTTCGACAATGATCAAACCTGCCTTGATCGGTTATTGACTCAAGACGAGAGCACCATCCTTCATGTCTACTTGAGAAACCAACGGAGGGAACCGGAACCCACTAGTTTTGTTGAAAAAATTCTTGAAAGGTACTCAAGAAACCAACAGAGGGAACCGAAACCCAGTACTGATTTTATTGATAAAATTCTTGAAAGGTGTCCACCACTGTTATTACAAGCCAATAAAAAAGGAGAAACCCCCCTCCATTTGGCAGCAAAATATGGCTATTCCAATGTGGTCAAAGTCCTCATTGACCGAGCAAAATCTCCACATGCAGATCCGGAGAGCGGAGTAACAGCAGCTAAAAGGATGTTGAGGATGACCAATGGAGAGGGAGATACAGCTTTGCACGAGGCAACTCGAAATGCGCGGGGTCATGTGGTGGGAATATTGACGAAAGAAGACCCTGACTTTTCATATTCCGCCAATGTTCACGGAGAAACTCCACTTTATATTGCTGCCTCCGTTGGTCAGAGACCAGAACATGGTAAGGTGATCGATGAAATCCTAAGAAATTGCATTTCAGTGGACTATGGCGGCCCTCATGGTAAAACTGCTCTACACGCGGCAATCACCGCGGGAAATAATGGTAGGATTAATTTGTGCTGAAGTCTGAAGAATAAATTAATTTATATATAATTGTGTAAACTATAATTTAAAAGCTACATATATTTGATTTTATGTATCTGGGTTAGCTTCACAATTAGCTTCATTAAAAAAAAAAACAGAAACCACTAAAATTCTTTGTCAGTTCAATGGATATATATATAGTAATTCATATAGACTATGTGAAATCTCTGTTGTTCATAAAGGGAAACTTTTACTCATTGTTTTATTTGTTTCAGTGATAGCAAAACAGATATTAGAAAAAGAGAAGGAATTGACAAAAAGAACCGATGATAATGGCTGGTCACCACTTCACTACGCTGCTTATTTCTTTCGTTGGCCTGATTTTTCAGTAGTGAAAGCATTGCTAGAATGTGATGCGTCCGCAACCTTCATTGCTGAAACAGAGAAGAAGAGAACAGCTCTTCACATTGCTGCCATTCAAGGACATGTAAACATAATGATATTGATTATTTCTCTTTGTCCAGCTTGTTGTGAGCTAGTTGATAACAGAGGTTGGAATGCCCTTCACTATGTCGTGGCCAGTCAAAAATACTACACATTCAAGTTCTGTCTATGGATTCCACAACTCAAGAGACTTAAAACGGAGAAGGATGACAAAGGAAACACGCCTTTCCATCTAATTGCTGCTTTAACGCACAAGGAGCATCGATGGGATGAAGTTTATCCTAATTCTGATGAAGAGAGTGGAATATATGGTCTTAATAAGCAAGATTTAAGCATCGCGAACATATATAGAGGGGATTTTGGTGAGACACAGGTAATCACTCCTCTATGAATTAACTGTTGTGATAATTAATGCATCCTTTAAAACCATATATATATAAATGGAAAAGAATAAAATCAATTGAAATAATTAAACATTTTATTTAAGGGGTATAACATTTACTTTTTAAAATGTTTTTTATTTAAAATGTATAAAATAATATAAAAAAACAATTATTTTTTAATAATACTTTAAAACACAAAAATCAATACTTTAGACCCCAATTCTTTTTGTAGAGAGAGAAAGTTAAAGTTGAAAAATCAAATAGGCAATAAACAATAATATATTATTGAGTTACCCCTCCTAGGAAATTAGTATTTTGTTACCTGCTAATTATCTATAATATTTAGAGCAACAAAAAATATTTGATTGCAAACAAAAACAAAGGCGTGGGAGTTGATATTTGATAATCAGCTAAAAATTATATTTTGCAGGAAGAGATCATAAAATCCCTTGAAGATGTTGGCAATGGACCGTTTGGATATGGCCCCTTTAATTTAAGAAGAGAGAAAGCAAAAAGTAGAGAGGAAGTTTTGAATAAAGGAAGAGAGTCTCATCTAGTAGTTGCGGCGTTGATAGCAACGGTAACATTTGCAGCAGCATTCACCCTACCTGGCGGTTACAAGAGCGACCAAGGCACTGCTATTCTTGCTAAAAATGCTGCTTTTATAGTATTTCTTATATCAGATGCAATTTCAATGGTACTCTCAATTTCGGCCGTCTTTATCCACTTTTTTTTGGTGATATCTGAAGGTTTGCGTAGTCGAACCATTATGAAGTTATTTGACCTGGCCTCGTGGTTTACCATGTTTGGCACGGGTACAATGATTATCGCATTCATCACAGGCACATATGCAGTTCTAGAACTTGTCTTGGGGCTTGCCATCAGCATTTGTCTCATTGGTTTGAGCTTCTTCTACCTTGTGTTTTTTGTGTTTAAGATCATTGACAAGGATCTACTAAATTAGATTGACTACATTATATGAGCAATGAATGACGACATTAGATTTACTAGCGAAACAACCATTTCTAAATTTTCTATCAAATAAAACTCAGATGTACTTTTTTTAAATCTTTTGGTTGGTTGCAAAATCAGTTGTCAATTATATTATTTTTATCTTTATTTTTCTGTAATTGACGCACCACAAGTCAAGTGGTCATAAACTCCGTCTAATATTTAGACGTGTACAATGAAGGTAAGTGCCAGGAGAAAGAAAGATGGATGAAAATAGTGTGAAAAGTTACAAGCACTCACGTGAACATTTATTCTCATTAATATAAATATTAAACTTACATTAAAAAACAACAAAATAAATATTTGCAGCATATTGCAAAAAGACATCTAAGAATCTTCGTGCCAAACATCGCTTTCATGTGACTGGATCTAATAAGTTTCTAACATGACAGGGTGGAACAAAAACTGAAACATTGTAAACTAAATTGAAAACGTGAGGGATCAAACTGACAATAACTCTGGAAAAGTTGAACAATTTGTTGTTCGGTTGGATGGGGAGAAGTTTTTGTTTATAAATTGTCTCAACAGTAAGCATGTCACCTTAGAAGTCAATAAATTTAAGTAGGGGAAAGCTCTCTGAGATCCGACCAAATCCCGCAGAAACCTACCAAATTCTCTTACAAAGTTTCGTTTCTTCTTCTTCTACTACCTCAAGACCTAGTACTGATTCCATCTCTAGACATCCCAGAAATGACTTTGAGCCATCCATGGACATCGACGGTGAGCCCACTTCCAACGTTTCCACAATTAACAGACCTGGAGTTTTGCAAACAACGTCATCATCTCTAGTCTCTTCAAAGCCTGCAAGGGACATCTTACATGGTGAGTTTCTAGCAGCTCCTCCATACATGCCCAAAATTTCATTGCTGTGTCAACATGTCTGCACTTACCTAGTACTCTTGATCAAATATTTTGAATGGAAGGAGGGGAGTGAAACACATGTTTTTCTTGTTCTTGTTTTTATTTTTTAAATCTGTCTCTACTTTTTTTCCTGATAAATTAACGGTATATAAATGCAATACTGTTTTTTTGGCTAAATCATAAGTAAACAAACAGCTGATGAAGAGCACACGGTTGCTGCCTCTACAAAGATTCAGCGGCAAAGCATGATCAATGAAGCAAAACCGGATTTTGAGGCCAAACTTGAACGTTTAAAGAAATCGTCGGAAGTGGAAGCAGAAAGTAATGTTGCTGTAGAAATTGCTTATATTGTTAATTCCTTGAATGTTAACTTTTTGTGTTTATGTCAATTGCAGGTTTTGAATCAATGATAAGGAAGGAAGAACAATGGAGAGAGAGAGAGCTCGAGATGAGGGGATTTCTCAGAGAAGAGGCAAGTAGTTTCTTCTTTCAAATTAATTGTCTTACAATTGTTTGATGAAATGCTCCTTTTATACTGATGAGGCTGAAATACATTTAATGCATGTTCTAACTGTTTGTAACTGCCATAACTACTAATCTAGAGAATTCAATTACATTTTCTCTTCTTAGGTCTAGAGTTTGTTACATGTAACAGAATTAAAACAGTAAGTTATACATGCTTAAGTAACAGCAGTTGACTTCCACTTCTCCGTCTCCTCTTCGATTGTCCTTTCTCCTCTGTATATGCTTGTTAATGAAGAGAGCAGCTTAATCTCCAATATCGAAAGCCTCATCTTCTTCAAAAAAAATCCAGAAGAGATAATTAAAAAGTGCCAAGAAGCAGAAATGAGCCTGCGACAAGGTTTGATGCTAGCCAAAAAGGCGGAAGAGTTGCTGTGATCTGCTCTTGATGAAGGGCTTTTCTCTGCCTGAATAAATTCTGCTCATAAATTTTTCATATTCACTTGTGATTCATTTTACTTGAAGAATAAATAAAAATAATAAAAAAACAAAGGGAAAGTATAAAAAAATATTAATTTTCAAATGATTACCAACACAAATTAAAATTTAAGAACTAAATTAAAAAAAAACTTCAACCTCAACAAAAGAGAAAATAATAAAAATTAAAAATCAAAACTAAGAGCATGTACATATAAACATGGACAGAAATATATAAAAAAAATAAAGGAATTAAAATCAAAATTAAAAGTATAAGTGTCGAAATGAAAACAAAATATATGATTATTTTCAATCGAAAGATAAAATTGAAAAACATCTAAACTTCTATATTGAAAATATTAAGGGATTTAAAACCAATCCTAAAATTAAAAGAATAAAGACCGAAATGAAAGTAAAATATATAATAAATTTCACTTGAAAGACAAAATTGTAACAAATCAAAATTTATATCATAGAAATCAAGACCATACAAAACAATCAAAAGATCAGGGACTGAAATGAAAACATCATTAACCAAGGAGACTTCTATGTACTTTAGCTTGCAGGAGAGACAAAAGGGGAAAAAACATCAATCATCAATATCTTCTCACGCATTAGGAATACAGAATTATTGATGTAATCAATATAAATTATGATAGAATACAAAATTCGTCTTTCCAGCCTAAACAGCCCTTATTATCTGTTTCTCAATGTCGAGAGTCTGTATCAAACGATTCCCTCCCTGGATCGTAGTCCCTCAAGCCTGAATATGCAAGTTCTGTGGATCTTCCTGATTTTATAAGAAAGAAATCTAGAAAGGTCGTTGGTACCCTCCTATGTTAAACAGAGTATGAATATATGCAGCGTCACTCACCATAGGGAGGTGAGCATAACCACCTGCAAGAGCACACCTTATGCACTGCAACAAGATCACAATGTAGGCGAGTCCCACGCCAGCCCAGTAATGCATCGCAAACATACCATTGTAGTGTATGAGAGGAAAGAAATTGCTTGTATTCCACAAGAGCTGTAGGCCTGTTTCCAGTAGCATGCCCATCATCAGATGGAACCTAAAGAAGTGAGGCACATCTTTGTTCTTCACGATCCCAATGTAAGCGAAGTAGCAATATATCATAGAGAACCAGACAGGTAATCTCGTGATCGCTCCTGGTACAAAATATATCAAATCTCCGAGGACATCGTAGTGTTCAATGAAGGGTTGGATGAAATATCCTGTATCTGAAATTTGCAAAGCAATCAAATAAGGGACACATGCCAGTGTCCTCCACCACCATTCAGGCTACTCAGCTAATACAGGGTAGCGGAAACCAAAAAGTTCATTCTTATGCATTGCTCTAGGGGGCTTTATGGATCTTCGCTGTGCAGGTGGCCAGGGTATTGTGTCTAATATACCTTCCATGACTCCAAACATTGATGAGTGTGCAGGCAAAAGACGCGACATTGTGTTCTCTGCCAATCACGATGAGATTACAATTATGAATATTTGATGTCACAAGTCACAATTATCACCATAATAGATGACAACCTTTTGTTTTCATAACTTTGAAAAGAATTGATGAAAAACTTCTATTTGAAACATATATAGCCCCTGAACCTTTTCTTACTCAAACCATTACCCAACAATTATAGATAAAGATTCAAAACACCACCATTACAACTAGCATGGTTGAAACAATTTAACATCTATTAACACGTAGATGTTTTAGCACTCGAGTTCTGTAAGAAAAAATAATTCAACCAGATGATCTTCGGTCTCTCTATTAACAAATTTTATACAGATGCAGCCTATTGACATATTAATTGCTCTGTAGAAAATAACATGTAAACATTTTGTTAATCAAACACTGTAAAAATAGTTTATCCAAACAAACATCATTTTTTACACTAATAGCATACCCATACTGATGCAATGAATTAATTTTAATTCCTCAGTAAAAACAAAAATACAGTAAAGATGGTTTTCGCTACATGAGGTGCTCATCAAGACATGTACTGCTGCATTGTTAACATAAAAACTTGTCATAGCTCTACGAATGCTTCTTGATACCACCCATTCATCTTAGGTTTCTAAACTCAACGCACACCAGATAACTTCACAAAAACTTCAAGGGACTTGTTTTCTGCCCTAACACTCAAGGTTACCAGAGACATCCATATTCAGTCACAACAAAAATTTATTCAAATAAAAATAGTAGCAGAGGAATTTAATGACCTTTAGAAGACCAGCAATGCAGATGCTGATGAAATCTGAAACGTGAACTTCTGCTGATCGACAAAGTAGGCCATTCAGGCAATTTAGATTCACACGTTACACTGGAGCTGCTTGACAAGAGCTTATTAGCTCCTGAGATCTTCTGACATCCATCTGCAAGCTCACTCTTATACCTGGTTGCCGTCGTCAGTATAACATTAACATCAGCACAAACAGAACAAATTAGAACAAGATAAGTGTGAAAAATCAACTCCCAATTTTCCTCTATTAGATCGCGTTTACGACTATATACCTCTACTTCAGTACTCCAAAACTTTGATTTTAGGGAAAGAAATTAACGATCATTAACCAACAATCCTCGGATATGACAATGAAGAAGCAATAAATACAGCACAAACTTAACTTTGATTCATTAGCTCTCAAAACTGTTATCCAATCACAAAGTCAATACGTTTTTCATTAAAAACAAATTTGGTGTAACAAATGATGTCCCAATTATTTGATCACTCAATTGGGCAATGGAAACTAAATTATAATTCAGACGCAGAAACCAAAATGTTCAGTATCAGATTTTATTTCAATATAATTAAGCTCATTTCTAAACACATGATCCAAAAACTTATCTTGAATAAGAAATCCACTAATTGATCCTTAAGCCTCTCAAAATACTAAGAATTTTATTTTTATTTTTTTTTTGCCTAAATCCCATTAATAAACATAAAAAAAACATTTTTTTCTAGCATCAAACCCTACAAAAATAATCAAAATCAAACCATTTTCACAATAATAAAATATATAAGCAATATTTTTCAGATTCTGAAAAAAGAAAAAAACATTTCAAAAGAGCAACAGAATCAACTTTTTACACTATAGATTACACAACCATGAATAAAAATGAAAACCCATTAATTATATTAAAATATCAAACAAAACAAATATAAAAGTCATTTCCTTCCCCTTGCTTTCCAGTCCTCTCTCGAAAAACAAAAAAAAAAACAGAGAAATATTTTCCTTTAAGGGAATTAATACGTACCGATAAGCAGCATACGCAGCGACGACGGCAGGAGCGAGAAGCGGAGAAGTCTTTGACAAGTTTTGGGCTGTGGTTGCGGTGGCGGACATTCTACTCCTAGCGTCGCGTTTTCTCGTCTCACTTTCTGAAAAAAGAAACAGGTGTTTCCTTTTTCATGCAAGATACGGAAGTCGGTGTGATTTATGAGACTGTCAATACGGCAGCGTTTTGGTGCAAAAGTAAGGCGGTGGAAGCTAGGCAGGTCTTATTGTAATTGTAGTCAAGTTGGGATGTCAACTCAAAAGAGTTTCGAGAATGTTCGGATTTTATAATTATTATTTTTCTTGTTGTTTTATAATTCATCAAAAAGACAGAAATTATTGGGGGTTTTTCATTTAAAAAAATTGTGATATTTTATGGTTTATATTTAAAAATAGGAAAAACAAAGATAATTAAGATAAAAGGATATGTTTCTTGTATTTTCTGTATTAAAATAATTAATATTCTCCTTAAATTATCAGAAACGAATATATATTTTATATTTTTATTTTTTTTCAATCAAGTATGTTTCTTTTTTTTTTTATATATATCTTATTTTTTGGAATATTAAAAAAATATAATGAATATTTTTGCATATTAAAATTGATTTTATTGTATTTATAAAACAAAGATATTTTTTAGGAATTAAATTCAAATAATGAAAGTAATATGTCAATTAAGATAGAAATTGCATAAAATAAATGTTTACCGAGTTTAATAGTTTCTAGATAAACTAAAAACACCATACAAAAATTGATATACATGAAGATTAAATCAACCTTTTCTAGTATGTTCATCAAGACATATTGTTTTAGTTTAATGTGTGTATTTTACTAACTTTTTTTAATCTGAAAAATATTAATGTAACGAGATACTTTGAAATATAATATTGTCAAAGTATCGTTATTCTCTACTTATAAACTAGGAGATTTTTTTTTTTAAAAAAAAACACTAACATAATCACATTTTTTATTCTTTTTCACTATTGTGTTGCAAAATACTTTGTCTTTCTAAAACACTATCCTTTACACAAAGGAATTAAAGAAATTTGATTTTCTTATTATCTTGAAAAAACAATAAGAGAGAAAAGTTAGGTTATTCATATCGGGCATTTCTCGATTTCAAGAATATATACAATATCAAAAACCAAGCATGTAAAATCTCATTATAATAGAAGTACTGCTTCTGTTGTGTCTTTTATGATAAGCTAAAAAAATAGATTTACTTAGATATTATAAAGCTAAAATGATATAAATTAATCAACAATTTTATTTATATAATACTAATTTGCCAATATTCTAGATTAATGAATTTGATTCATTAATCAATTAATAAAAAATAATTAACAGATGATATATTACCATAAATGTTATTGGTCATGTAGCCTCAAATTGATCTCTGACAAAGTTTGAGATAAAAAAACATATTCACAAAAATATGATTCTTTGTCATCCAATTACATTATCACAAATATTTTATTATTCAAAAAACATTGTGATGAATTTTCAAATGCTAGTTTGGAATTGTTTTGAAATCATATAATAATATACATAGGTCACATATTTGTTGAAAATAAAGATAAAATATTTATTTAGTATGGAATAATCAATTCTTCTAATTGGATAATTATAAGTAAATTAATATTTGGGATAGAAACATATATTTTTTCATTCAACAACAACAACAACAATAATAATGAGACAAAAAATATCAAATATTTAGCTAAAGTTTGTGAAAAAATTCAAACTAAAACATTCTATCCCAGATTTTCTATCAAATAAAATTTAGTTATTTTTTTTTAAAATAATCATTGTTTTGAAAAGATCTAATGGTTACAAATAGAAACACAAAGAATTTGTTTAAAATATATGATCAAATTTTTTAGATTCATTCTATAAATAATGTTTTATGAATGTATATCCAATATTTAAAGTGAACTATCTAAGTTTATATATGTGTGGGAGTGCACATGCTTGCATGGACATAAGTGTTTGATTTACTTTTTATGTCAATAAATATTGATGTAGTGAGATACTTTGATATATAAGAGCTTCAAAATATCATTATTCTTTACTTGTAACAGGGGGGGATGATAGCATAATAACTGTTACAGAATACTTTGCCTTTCTTAGAAGTTATTTTATACGTGTGTGGAAGCACACATGCTTGCATGGACATAAGTGTTTGATTTACTTTTTAAGTCAATAAATATTGATGTAGCGAGATATTTTGATATATAAGAGCTTAAAAATATCATTATTCTTTACTTATAACAGAGGGGAGGGGGAGATGATAGCATAATAACTTCTTTTTTTTTTCATTTTCGTGTTGCAAAATACTTTGCCTTTCTTAGAAGTTAGTTTATACGTATGTGGGAGCGCACATGCTTGCATGGACATAAGTGCTTGATTTACTTTTTAAGTCAATAAATATTGATGTAGCGAAATACTTTCATATATAAGAGCTTGATTTACTTTTTAAGTCAATAAATATTGATGTAGTGAGATACTTTGATATATAAGAGCTTCAAAATATCATTATTCTTTACTTATAACAGGGGGGGGGGGGGGGGGGGGGATGATAGCATAATAACTTTTCTTTTCATTTCATTTGCGTGTTGCAGAATACTTTGCCTTTCTTAGAAGTTAGTTTATACGTGTGTGGAAGCGCACATGCTTGCATGGACATAAGTGTTTGATTTACTTTGTAAGTCAATAAATATTGATGTAGCGAGATATTTTGATATATAAGAGCTTCAAATATCATTATTCTTTACTTATAATAGGGCGGGATGATAGCATAATAATTTTTTTTCTTTTCATTTTCGTGTTGCAAAATACTTTGCCTTTCTTGGAAGTTAGTTTATACGTGTGTGGGAGCGCACATGCTTGCATGGACATAAGTGTTTGATTTACTTTTTAAGTCAATAAATATTGATGTAGCGAGATACTTTGATATATAAGAGTTTCAAAATATCATTATTCTTTACTTATAACGGGGGGAGGGGATGATAGCATAATAACTTTTCTTTTCTTTTAATTTTCGTGTTGCAAAATACTTTGCCTTGCTTAGAAGTTATGCTTAACATAAAGAAATTGAAAGTAATTTCAAATTTTTTATCATCCTGAAAAAACAATGAGGGAGAGAAGTCATGTTATTCATATTGAGCACTTCTCAATTTCAAGAACATATACAACATCGAAAAATAGGTAGGTAAAAATCCCATTATAATAGAAATATTGCTTCTATTGTATCTTTTATGATAAGCTAAAAAATAGATTTACTTAGAAGTATAAAGCTAAAATGATCTAAATTAATCAACATTTTTATTTATATAATACTAATATGCCAATATTCTAGATTAATGAATTTGATTCATTAATCAATGAATAAAAAAATGATTAATAGATGATATATTACCCTAAAAGTTATCGGTAACATAGCCTCAAATTGATCTCCAACAAAGTTTGAGATAAAAAAAATATATTCACATAAATGTGATTTTTGTCACCCATCTGCACTATCACAAATATTTTATTGTTAAAAAAACATTGTGACAATTTTCAAATGCTAGTATAGAATTATTTTTGAAATCATATAATAATATATATAGTTCACATATTTGTTGAAAACAAGATAAAATCTTTATTTAGTATGGAATAATCAATTCTTCTAATTGGATAATTATTAGTAATTGATATCATAGTAATCATCTTGTTATTTTGAAACATATTTACCTTTTCATATAGCAGCAACAACAAGACAAAAATCTCAATTTTTTAGCTAAAGTTTGTGAAAAAAATCCAAACTAAAACATTTTATCCCATATTTTCTATCAAATAAAATTCAGTTATATGCTTTTAAAATAATCATTGTTTTGAAAAGATTTGCTTTTCACAAATAAAAACAAAGAATGTTTTTAAAATACACGATCAAATGTTTTAGTTTCATTCTAAATAATGTTTTATGAATGTATATCCAATATTTACAGTGAGATATTTAAGTTTATACGTGTGTGGGAGCGCACATTGCATGAATATAAGTGTTTGATTTACTTTTTAAGTCAATAAATATTGATGTAGCGAGATACTTTAATATATAAGAGTGTCTAAGTATAAGAAAAATGATAAAAAATGTGCTACCATTTTTTGTTTCGCTTTTATGTTGTAAAATACTTTACCTTGATTGGAAGTTATTCTTTATACGAAGGAAATAACAATAAAAGATTTTACGATTTTTATTGTCCAATAAAATAATTGGGAAGACAACATAAAAACAACAACAAATAATATCATATTATAATAGAAACATTCGATACTAGATTTGCTATCAAATAAAATTGAGTTATATATATATATATATATATATATATATATATATATATATATATATATATATATTAAAGTACTTGATTCTTTTGTAATGATTTGTTGGCCTACTTGATTCTTTTGTAATGATTTGTTGGCCACAAATGATAAAGAAAGAATTTTTTTAAAAAGTGATCAAATGCTTTAGTTAAATTTATTAAATAATGTTTATATATATATATATATATATATATAGTATTTAGAATGAAAGGTTGTTTAAGTTAATATACATGAGGGTGCATGCATGCACTTCCATATATGTATGTGTTTGATTTACTTTTTAAGTCGATAAATATTTATATAACGAGATAATTTGATGTATACAAGTGTCTAAAATACTAATATGTACTATCTGATAGAAACATTTCATCTCGAAGTATCTTTTATAATAAACAAGAAAAAGTTACTTAAACATTATAAATAAATCAAAATTTAAACTTATATAATCTTGACATGATTGTATTCTAGTTTAATGAATTTGATTAATAAACCAACTAATAAAATATTTATTAATCCAACATATACTACAACAAATGTTCAAAAAAAATACAAATTTGTAATTGTTTGAAAATATTTATTGTTCCTAAAAAATGATGAATTTTTATTTAGTATGGAATAACTATTTTTCCTAATTAGATAGTTATTAATAATTAATATCATTATATTTTCCATTATCTTTAAAAAACAACGAGGGAGACAAGTTAGGTTACTCTTATTAAGCATTTCTCTTGTTCAAGAGCATTTATCGTAATATGTAACATCCTATTATGGTAAAAGCGTTGCTTTAGTAGTATCATTCATTATAAGCTAAGAAAATATATTTACATAGAGCTAAACATATCTAAATTAATCAACAATTTTATTTATACAATTTATATAATACTAATATGATAATATTCTATATTAACAAATTTGGTTATTAAATCAATCAAAAACAATTATTAATAGATAATATATTACCATAAAAGTTATCGGTTATATATATATATATATGGTCTCAAATCGATCTCAAACAAAGTTTGTGACTAAAACAAATGTTCACAAAAATCTGACTTCTTTGTCAATCATTTGCATTATCATAAATATTTTATTATTTAGAATCATGATGATTGCTATGATATTAATTATTGATAACTATCTTAGAAGAATTTATTATTCCATACTAAATAGAAATTTATCTTTTTTAACCAATATGTGACCTCTATATATTATTAATTTTATTTAAAAACAAAATCCAAATTTGCATTGCAGAATTGGTCTTGATCTTTTTCTTCATACAATAACAATAACAATAACAATAATAAATGTTTTTTAAATAATGAGACAAAAAACTTAAATCTTTAGCTAACTAAAACATCCAATCCTAAATTTGCTATCAAATTCAGTTATATATATATTTTTAAAATACTCGTTCTGAAATAATTTGTTGGTCACAAATAGAAAACAAATATTTTTTAAAAGATCATGATAAAATTCCTTAGTTACATTAATGTTTTATGAATGTATATCCAATATTTACTATGTTATTTAGTTTATATGTGCATGCGTTTGCATGTCATATGAGTGTTTGATTCACCTTTTAAGTCCAATAAAAATTTATGTAGCGAGATACTTTAACTCATATGAGTGTTTAAGCATTAGAAAAAGAATGCTAGATTCTTTTCTTTTCACTTTTATATTCCAAAATCCCTTGTTTTGCTATAAAATTATGCTTTATATTAGGGAATTGACAATAAAAATATTTCAAATTTTTTTATTGTCCTAAAAAAAACTAGGTAGATAAGTGATAATATCCTATTATGAGAGAAACTTTTCATCTCTAGTGTCTTTTATGATAAGCAAGAAAAAACTACTTAAACATTATATATTAATTAACGACTGAACTTAAATAATTTATATAATATTAGCATGACATTATTCTAGATTAATGAACTTATTGGCGTGTATGTATAAACATACATTTATTGGTCACATAATTAGATAGTTTCTAATAATTAATATCATAGTTTGTATCACCAATTTTAAAAAATAATTATATTTCATAAATAATAATAATAATAATGTTATTATGAATGTATGTACAATATTTTAAGTTAAAAACAATTACTTAAATATTATAGAGATGAACATATTTAAAAAGTATATACATGTACTTTTTAACAAAAAATATTTTTAAAAATAATTATTTCAACACTTTTAAATACCATCTTAATTTAAAGAAAACGAATTTGTTCGGTTAATGGCATAGTAATCATTTTGCTTTCAGTTTTGTGTTTCAAAATCCTTTTCCTTGCGAGGAAGTTATACTTTATAAAAGAGAATCAACAATAATTTTTTTTTTGAAAACTTTTTAATTGTCCTAAAAATCAATTAGGCAGACAATTGATTTGTTCACATTTGAGCATTTGTCAAGCTCAAGTACTGTCATCTAGTTTCTTTAATGATAAGAAAAAAAACTTAGGCATTATAAATTAATTAACAATTACATTTATATAATCTTAGCATGACAGTATTCCAGATAGTTAATCAATAAAATACTGAATAATCCAGCACATTGTACAGACAAATGTTCACAAAAATGCAAATTTGAAATTTGTTTGAAAACAATATATATATATATATATATATATATATATAACATAATGGTCATAAAAAAAAATGAATTTTCATATAACAAAAACTACTTCTTTGCAATACTTAAAAAAAAAAAAAAAAAATTTAAGCTAAAATTTATGAGCATGATTTACTACTAAAATAATCAGTCCTAGATTTGACACCAAGTAAAATTCAGTTGTATTTTTTTAAAATATTCATTATTTGGAATAAATTGTTAGTTACAAATAGAAAATAAAGAATTTTAAAACAAATTGTACTGGCTTTGGGTAAAATTATAAAGCCAGTTCTTTTGAAAACAAAGTATTAAATTGATCAAATTGTTTGCTTTAAACCGAACTTACTAGCTACAACGATGAGTGGAATTTAGTGGTTATATTAATTTTCTCTTTTTATAGAAATTTACTAGTTATTTTGATAATATTTTCCCTTCTTATTTTTTTTTAAAGCAAAACTTTCAAGCAGGGCAAAAGAAAAGATATTGCAACAAAAAATAAAAAAGGAAAAGAAATGTAATAATGTTAACCCTGTCTTTTATCTAGGTTTTCTTCTTCTTTAAAATCCAAAGAAATCAGCAGCTTGTGATCAGTTGAGTGAGTGGAACTTCTTACCTTTGTGCCACCAGTGGTTTCTCCTCCCCTAGTTTACATTTCATTTAGCGAGTTTCTCTACACTACAAAATGGGTTCGTGTGAGGATATGAGTAGCATCATCTATATGGATCCTGTCATCTACAAAGCTGCAGGAGCAGGCGATGTCGATCCCTTCGAGAATTATCAAACCGGCCTTAATCGGTTATTGACTCCAGACGAGAACACCATTCTTCATGTCTACTTGAGAAACCAACGGAGGGAACCGAAATCCACTGATTTTGTTGATAAAATTCTTGAAAGGTGTCCACCACTGTTATTGCAAGCCAATAAAATAGGAGAAACCCCCCTCCATTTGGCAGCAAAATATGGCCATTCCAATGTGGTCAAAGTCCTCATTGACCGAGCAAAAGCTCCACATGCAGATCCGGAGAGCGGAGTAACAGCAGCTAAAACGATGTTGAGGAGGACCAATGGAGAGGGAGATACAGCGTTGCACGAGGCAGCTCGAAATGCGCGGGGCCATGTGGTGGAAATATTGACTACAGAGGACCCTGACTTTTCATATTCCACCAATGTTCACGGAGAAACTCCACTTTATATTGCTGCTTCCGTTGGTCGGAGACCAGAACAAGATAAGGTGATCGATTCAATCCTAGGAAATTGCACTTCAGTGGACTATGGCGGCCCTAATGGTAGAACTGCTCTACACGCGGCAATCACCGCGAGAGCTGATGGTAAGATTAATTTGTGCTAAAGTCTGGAGAATAAATTAATTTATATATAATCGTGTCAACTATAATTTAAAAGCCACATATATTTGATTTTATATATCTCTATGTTTGCTTCACAATTAACTTTTTTTTATAAAAAAAACAGAAACCATTAAAGTTCTGTGAGTTTAAGTAATGGATATACATATAGTAATGAATCTATAGAATATGTGAAATCTCTGTTGTTCATGAAGGGAAACTTTTACTCATTGTTTTGTTCGTTTCAGTGATAGCAAAAAAGATATTAGATAAGGAAAAGAGATTGGCAACAAAAACCGATGAGAATGGCTGGACACCACTTCACTACGCTGCCTATTTATCTCCTTGGTTTGGTATTTCAGCCGTGAAAGTATTACTACAATATGATGTGTCCGCAGCCTACATTGCTGAAACAGAGAAGAAGAGAACAGCTCTGCACATTGCTGCCATTCAAGGACGTGTAAACGTAATGAAAGAGATTGTTTCTTGTTGTCCAGATTGTTGTGAGCAAGTTGATAACAGAGGTTGGAATGCCCTTCACTATGCTGTGGCCAATCAAAACAGCTACGCATTCAAGGAATGTCTGAGGAGGATTCCAGAACTTGACAGACTTAAAACCAAGAAGGATGACAAAGGAAACACGCCTTTCCATCTAATTGCTGCTTTAACGCACAAGCATTACCAATGGAGTAAAGTTTTTCCTAATGGAGAGAGTGGAATATATGGTCTTAATAAGCAAAAGCTAAGCATCGCGAACATATATAGTGGTGATTTTGGTGAGATACAGGTAATCAATCCTTTATGATCCTACTAAAAAAATGGTCTAATGTTTCCAATGCAGATGCAAATTATCGTTGCTAATATTTTTTAGCAAAGAATTTTCTTGTTATTTGCAACGGACTGTGTGGTTGCTGATGTCCCTCTTTTTTAATAGTATGAATTAATTATTGTGATAATTAATGCATCTATTAAAACTATATATATATATATATATATATATATATATATATATATATATAAATAGGAAAGAATAAAAATAAAATAAATCAATTTGAAATAATTAAATAGTCTATTTAAGGGCACAATTACTTTTTAAAATGTTTTTTAATTTAAAAATGCATTAAAATAATTTTTTTTAAATAATTATTTTTGATATCATTGCATT
Source organism: Salix caprea (assembly GCA_964035475.1). Taxonomy (NCBI): domain Eukaryota; kingdom Viridiplantae; phylum Streptophyta; class Magnoliopsida; order Malpighiales; family Salicaceae; genus Salix; species Salix caprea. Next base: position 16,079,967 of record OZ037746.1, read on the forward strand.
AAAATAAAAAAAATAAAAAAGTAATTTGATAATTAGCTAAAAATGATATTATCTATTATATAATTTGCAGAAAGAGATCGTAGAATCCCTTAAAGATGTTGGCAGTGGACCGTTTGGTTACGGTGACTATTTTTTTAGAAAGAAAATCGATGAGAAAAACAAAGAGGAAGCTTTGAATAAAGCAAGAGAGTCTCATCTAGTAGTTGCGGCGCTGATAGCAACAGTAACATTTGCAGCAGCATTTACCCTACCTGGCGGTTACAAGAGCGACCAAGGCACTGCAATTCTCGCTAAAAAAGATGCTTTTATACTATTTCTTATATCAGATGCAATTTCAATGGTGCTCTCAATTTCGGCCATCTTTATCCACTTTATGTTGGTGTCTTATCAAGGTTTGCCTGGTCGAACCACTGGGAGGTTATTTGGGCTGGCAACGTCGTTTACCATGTCTGCCATATATACAATGAATATGGCATTCATCACCGGTACATATGCGGTTATAAAACCTGTCTTGGGGCTTGCCATCAGCATTTGTCTCATTGGTTCGAGCTTCTTCTTCCTTTGGTATTTAGTGATTAAGATCATTGTCAAGAATGATGAAGTCATATGATCCGTGTCGTGTCCAAAAAAGAGGATTAATGTATGTGCCTTTAAGGTTAATAAAAGCAAATATAGGGGATTTATTAGCACTCATGAAACGGCAACATTATTAATCATTATTAGCACTCATGAGTATCTTGAGGATGTCTAAAAAAGGGGATTTTAATTTGGTGATCAATGGAGCGAGAATGATTGGAGGAGTGGCCTACAGCTGGATTTATTAGCACTCATGAAACGGCAACATAGGTTTTTAAAAATATTTTTTTAGATGATAATGAAAATATAATGTAAAATTCTAAAATTATGATTAAATTTTTTTTAACTGATTAAATTGACAATTTTATATAAGTAGTAAATAATAGTATAATATAACTAAAAAGTGAAATAAATAATAAAAAAGTTTAAACACCTTCAAAAACATAATTCAAATAAACATTCATTCATAGTTTATGTATTTTAAAAATACAATACAATATTATTATGTTTATAGAATAACCTTAAACATACAAACAAACATTCTGCTAGAATGAATTTTTAATTATATTAAAATTTAATATAAAAAAATTAATTAATAAGTGATGATTCATAACATGTTCAGGTGGTGCACTTTTCCTTAAGAATGTAAAGATTTTGGAAAAGATGGAGAACACCTTTCGAAGGAGCAGAGGTTCGTTTTAGAAACGCTGTTTGACCTCATATGAGTTGCTAGAACTCTCCCTAAAGCTTCTCAGTGTTCCAAGAGCATCATATTCTTGGATTCCTAAGAACCTCTTGAGGGACTCAACCAGTATATGTTTGTCTAATTGTTATGAATATTCTGTGGTTTGTGTATTTCTAGCTTTGCTGATAGAGAAGCTTTAGTACTGCTTCGAAACCTAGACGCTTTTTCTATAATGATTTGATCTGTCTTGGTGATTTTGTGGCTTAGATTTGTTGGTTGGATATTCAGGATGTCGTGATGTTTTATCACAATTGTTTTGGAAACGTGCTTTCAAAGCTTTGATAGAACTTGGTGTTCCTGAGGCCTCGACCACTTTGGATTAGCAAGAAAGAAATTATGTTTGACATTGTTAGGTTTCTGTTATAGTTGGTTTTCTGTTATAGTAGTTGTTATACAGTTGGGTATTGGTTATTAGTTGCTCAGTTAGTTTCTTGTTTAGTTGGTTAATTAGAGTCTTATACTGTAGCCTATAAATAGGCTTATTGCAATTAATAAAGGGAGTGCACGTTTTCTGTAAATCTGTTCATTGCAATCCCAATTGAATTAACAATTGGTATCAGAGCACAGATCTACCAAAAGAGGACCTGAGTGAAAGAGAGTGAGAAAAGGGGAAACACAAAGGGAAAAGAGTGAGAGTGGGTGAAGTGAAACACACGGGGATCAAAACCCAGGGGAGTGAAACACAGAGAGAATCGAAATCTAGGGCAAAAGATCACACGGGAAAATGACTACATCAGAGCAATTTACTCACAATACCATACCCAAATTCACTGGGTACTACGATCACTGGTCCATGATGATGGAAAATTTCTTGAGAAGCAAAGAAATGTGGAGCCTAATTGAAGAAGGAATCCCAACAGTGACGCAAGGTACTGGTGCGAGTGAAGGGCAAAGAAAATCTGCAGAAGAAGCAGCCGTGCTCAAGGATCTAAAGGTGAAGAACTTCCTGTTCCAAGCCATAGATCGAGAAATCATGGAGACCATTCTTGACAAGGGGACGTCAAAAGCTATCTGGGATTCGATGAAACAAAAATACCAGGGCTCGACAAAAGTGAGAAGGGCACAGATGCAGGCCTTGAGAAAAGAATTTGAGACTTTGAGCATGAAAGAAGGGGAAAGTGTAGACAAGTATATGTCAAGAACCCTAACTATAGCAAACAAGATGAAAACGCATGGAGAGAAGGTGCAACCAAGCACAGTGGTGGGGAAAATCCTAAGATCCATGACGCCGAAGTTCAATTACATTGTGTGTTCGATCGAAGAGTCGAATGATATGGACTCTATGAGCATTGACGATCTTCACGGGAGTCTACTGGTTCACGAACAAAGAATGCAAGAACACAAAAATGAAGAACAGGCACTGAAAATTGCCTATGATGAGAGACCATCTCGAGGCAGAGGCAGAAGCTCATTCAGAGGGTTTCGTGGCAGAGGAAGAGGAAGAGAAAGGCAACTCAACAAAGACCTAATCGAGTGCTACAAATGCCACAAGTTGGGGCATTTCCAGTACGAATGCCCAGAGTGGTCCAAAGGAGCCAACTATGCAGAGCTTGAGGAGGAGGAAGAAATGCTCCTTATGGCGCATGTGGACCTTCACAATGCTACACGAAAAGAGGTATGGTTCCTTGACTCCGGGTGTAGCAACCACATGACGGGTGATAAAATGTGGTTTCTAGAATTGGATGTTGAATTTAGGCAATCAGTGAAATTGGGTAATAATGCTAGGATGATGGTAATGGGAAAAGGGACTGTTAAGATGGAAGTAGAGGGGGCAGTGCAAGTAGTTACTCAGGTATATTACATTCCTGAGTTAAAAAACAATTTGTTGAGTCTTGGGCAGCTGCAAGAAAATGGATTAGCTATACTAATTCGACACAACTTATGCAAATTGTATCATCCATCTAGGGGTTTAATAATGGAGAGTAGCATGTCCACAAACAGAATGTTTGTGTTATTGGCCTCTAGTAGAACTGCTGATAGTAGAACTGTTGAGCATGCTTGTTTCAATACTATCAATATGGATGAATCAATGTTATGGCATCATAGAATGGGGCACTTGAGCTATAAAGGGCTGAGAACCCTACACTACAAGAAAATGGTCAATGGGTTACCACTTGTGAAGGGACCAACCCGAGTGTGTGAGGGATGCATGATGGGAAAACAGCACAGAGACTGTTTTCCCAAGCAAAGTGATTGGAGAGCGTCTGAAAAGTTGCAATTGATACATTCGGACATATGTGGTCCTGTGAGTCCCGAATCAAATAGTGGAATGAAATATTTGATTACGTTTATTGATGATCTAACTAGGAAAACTTGGGTGTTCTTCTTGAATGAAAAGTCAGAAGCCTTGAAATTTTTCATAAATTTCAAGAAACTAGTGGAAAAGGAGGCTGAGAGAGAAATCTGCTGCTTAAGAACAGATAGGGGTGGGGAATTCAATTCTGAAAGTTTCAATGAATTCTGTAGAACCCATGGAATCAGTAGGCAACTCACTGCTGGGTATACCCCTCAGCAGAATGGAGTTGCGGAGAGAAAAAATAGAACAATTATGAATCAAGCTAGAAGCATGATGAGTGAAAAAGAGGTGCCAAAGGAATTTTGGCCAGAGGCTGTCAATTGGGCAGTATATTTGATGAACCGAAGCCCCACCATTGCTGTGAGAGATAGAACTCCAGAAGAAGCCTGGAGCAATCTTAAACCATCGGTGAAACATTGTAGAGTGTTCGGGTGTATTGCTTATGCTCACAATCATGATCATAAGAGAAAAAAATTGGATGATAAAAGCATCAAATGTGTTCACTTGGGAGTAAGCAGTGGGTCGAAAGCTTATAGATTATACAATCCAGCCACTAAGAAGGTAGTGGTTAGTAGGGATGTTGTCTTTGCTGAAAATGAAAAGTGGAATTGGTGCCGAGAGGAATCAGATGGCAGAGAAGGTGTCCTAACTTGGGGAGACAATGAGGATGATGAGGCTGAAAATGGAGAAGGCAGTGAAACTAATGTCAGAAGTGAGGGCCATAATGGGGGAGAGAATGAAACAGAAATTGAAACTCAGAATGTTGAGGCTATTGTTGCAGTAGGTAGTGGTGAACAAACTGCTAGAGTCTGTGATGAAAGAAATTCCTCTACTGCAGACAGTATTCAAGGAAGAATTGTTGCAGCTGGTAGTGGTGAACAATCAGCTAGAGTCAGTGATGGAAGAAGTACATCAGCTGCAGACAGTGTTCAAGGAAGAACTGGGAGAATTATGCGGAAACCTGCTTGGATGATGGATCACATCACTGGAGAAGAATTGTCAGAAGAAGATGAGGTACAAAACTTAGTTTTGTACACTGAATCTGGAGACCCATCCACCTATGAAGAGGCAGCCGGGAGCCAAAAGTGGAAGTCAGCCATGGACTGTGAAATCCAGGCAATAGAAAAGAACAGAACTTGGGACCTTACCAACTTACCTGAGGGGGCTAGAGCAATAGGAGTTAAATGGATCTACAAAACGAAGTTGAACGAGAAAGGAGAGGTAGACAAATACAAGGCCAGATTAGTGGCATTAGGCTATGCACAGAAACATGGGGTTGACTATTCCGAGGTGTTTGCACCTGTGGCTAGATGGGATACGATCAGAATTATTCTAGCTATGGCAGCCTTTCATGACTGGGTTATCTACCAACTAGATGTAAAGAGTGCTTTTCTTTACGGTGAGCTAGAAGAGGAAGTTTATGTGGAACAACCTAAGGGGTATGTGCTGGAGGGAAATGAAGGTAAGGTTCTGAAATTGAGAAAGGCCTTGTATGGCTTGAAGCAAGCCCCTAGGGCTTGGTACAGCAGAATAGAGGCTTACTTCATCAAAGAGGGGTTTGAAAAGTGTCCAAGCGAACATACATTGTTTGCAAAAGTCAAAGAAGGAGGGAAAATTCTTATAGTGAGCATCTATGTAGATGACTTGGTCTTTACTGGAAGTGACCAAGTGATGTTAGAGGAATTCAAGTCATCAATGCAAGCTGAATTTGACATGACTGACCTAGGAAAATTGAAGTTTTTCTTAGGAGTTGAAATTGTTCAAGACAATGAAGGCATCTACATGCATCAAAGGAAATATGCTTGTGAAATATTGAAGAAGTTTGGCTTGGAGAACTGTAATGCAACTAAAACCCCTATGGTGCCTGGCTGCAAGCTAACTAAAGATGAAGGGGGTGTAAGAGTGGATGCAACTCTATACAAGCAAATGATAGGGAGTTTAATGTACTTGACTGTGTCCAGACCTGATTTGATGTATGTTATGGGTCTGGTTAGTAGGTATATGGAGAAGCCTACTGAATTACACATGATGGCTGTGAAGAGGATATTGAGGTACATCAAGGGTACTTCTGGAATGGGAATCTGCTATAAGAAAGGAACTGAAAATGATAAGATTGTGGGGTATTCTGATAGTGACTATGCAGGGGACTTGGATGATCGTAGAAGTACATCCGGATATGTGTTTGTCATGAGTAATGGTGCTGTTTCATGGTGTTCCAAGAAGCAGCCTGTAGTTACTTTGTCAACTACTGAGGCTGAATTCATATCAGCTGCTGTGTGTGCTTGCCAAGCTATTTGGGTACTTAGAATTCTGAAACATATCAGCTGGAATCAAGATGGGTGTGAGATTTTTTGTGATAACTGTTCAACCATTAAACTTTCTAAAAATCCAATCATGCATGGGAGGAGCAAGCACATAGCAATTCGGTATCATTTTCTTAGAGACTTGTCTAAGAATGGTGAAGTGGAGCTGAAATACTGCAGGTCACAGGAGCAATTGGCTGATATAATGACAAAGCCCTTGAAACTTGAAGCTTTTGTCAAATTGAGAGAATTGATGGGTGTGTATGAACTGTCTGATTGAGTAAACTGCTTACAAAGTTGAAACTCAGTTTAAGGGAGGGTTTGTTAGGTTTCTGTTATAGTTGGTTTTCTGTTATAGTAGTTGTTATACAGTTGGGTATTGGTTATTAGTTGCTCAGTTAGTTTCTTGTTTAGTTGGTTAATTAGAGTCTTATACTGTAGCCTATAAATAGGCTTATTGCAATTAATAAAGGGAGTGCACGTTTTCTGTAAATCTGTTCATTGCAATCCCAATTGAATTAACAGACATACAGGGTCAGAGATAAAATTTTTAGATAGGAGGCTAAATTAAAGAAAAAAAAAGATGTGGCCAAAATTTAAAATCTTCTAGGTATCAAGCTAAAAATATAAATTTGTAGAAAGGGGTTTGAAAAAACTAAAGTAAACTAAACTTGCAGCGGCCGGGCCAAAACATAGAATATTTTAATGAAGCCTCGGAAGAAATTTGGAAATAAATGGACCAATACTGGTCTCAAATAAGAAGCGAACACAATATTTTTTTGGAAGAACATGAAGAATAAAAACTCATCGAAATGCGCGGAGCCATGTGGTGGAAATATTGACTAAAGAGGACCCTGACTTTTCATATTCCGTCATTGTTCACGGAGAAACTCCACTTTATATTGCTGCTTCCGGTGGTCGGAGACCAGAACAAGATAAGGTGATCGATGAAATCCTAAGAAATTGCATTTCAGTGGACTATGGCGGCCCTAATGGTAGAACTGCTCTACACGCGGCAATCACCGCTGGAGATGATGGTAGGATTAATTTGTGCTGAAGTCTGGAGAATAAATTAATTTATATATAATCGTGTAAACTATAATTTAAAAGCCACGTATATTTGATTTTATATATCTCTGTGTTTGCTTCACAATTAGATTCTTTTTTTTTTTTATAAAAAAAACCACTAAAATTAATTCTTTATGAGTTCAAGGAATGCATATATATATATATATATATATATATATATATATATATATATATATATATATATATATATATATATTACCTAACAACTAAAAGGCGTGGGTTTTTTCCTTTTGAGAATCCTGTGCATTGTCTCTAATTCTCCTGTGGATTGCGGCAGTGTGCGCCCGAAATTCTCCTTCGTCCGCGCGGCTAAATGAGCTGCTTTCATGGGGCCATTTTCGGTTTTTCCTTTTTATTTCCTTTTTTTAAATAATCAGTTGTGAACAGTGTATTAACGATTTCGCCCCCGATAATAAGACAAAATAACGCCCCCGGCGCAGGGACACCGGCGTAATCGCGCACGTACAGACCGGTCCGGTTCGGTCCGGTCTGCCGCAGCTTTTGATTTTTTTTAATATTTTCTGAAATGGCTAAATACGGTTATAGCCCCTAATAAGACAAAAACCATGAATTGGGTCCAGGGTTAGAACGGTAATTGACCCTATCTTTTCAATTTTAAATTCGGTGTCTGTCAGGGCGTGCGGCTCACGCGCCAGACGGTTTTTCGCCTCACGCCCTGTTTAGGTGGCGCGTGCGGTGTCATGCGGTGACCGGAAATTGTCTACTGGAGCCGATCTCGATGCGCCGCCGCGTGGTCTTCCACCCGCGGTGGCGCGTGTAAGCTAAAAATGTCTGTGGACGCGGAGGAGGCCGGTTAAAGCCGCCGGCCACGTTTCTCTCTCTCCTGCACGTAAATATGCAGAAGAGTCCCCCATTTTCTGTTACTTTTCACTTCGGTCCCTCTACTTTTAATTTGGTTTTTGGTCCTGATTTATGTTATATAAGTTTTGATTTAGTTCGATTGGGTCCTCCGATTTTAATTAATTGAATGTGAAAGTTTCACTTCGGTCCTGCTACTTTCAATTTCCGGGTTGGCTGTATATAACTCAATTAATTCGGTACACAAGTTCCGGTTTGTGCAATTTTGTCCTCTGATTTCAATTGACAATAAATGTAATTTGCATTTCAGCCCTTTGACTTTTAATTTTTTAATTTAATCCCTTTATATATGATTTTCATTTCAGCCCTTATACTTTTAATTTTTTATATTTCTAGAATAATCCCTACTTTTGTCCATGTATATATAAATGTATTTAACACAATAATAATAATAATAATAATAATAATAATAATAATAATAATAATAATTTAATTATTTTTTTTTCTTACTCTTCTGTTTGTTTTTTTCTCCCGATAATTTTATAATATTTTTTGTTTTGCCAGTAATAGCACTAATAAATTTTTTTTTTGTTTTTTTTTATCTTTTGTTAAAGTTTCTTGTATATTTTTAGTCTTTCATTTATTTTTGTTTCTTTCATAATAATAATAATAATAATAATAATAATAATAATAATAATAATAATAATAATAATAATTTAATTGTTTTTCTTGCTTGCTCTTTTTTTAATGTTATTTTTCCCTCCGGATAATTTGATAATTTTTATTGTTCTGACAGTAATAGCAATAATAGTTGTTTTTTTTTAATCTTTTGTTAAAGTTTCTAGGAAATTTTGAGTCTTTCATTTATTTTTGTTTCTTTCATTATTAACATAATAATAATAATAATAATAATAATAATAATAATAATAATAATAATAATAATTTAGTTGTTTCTCTTACTTATTCTTTTATTAATGTTTTTGAGTTTTTTTTTTACAGGATAATTTAATAATTTTTATTGTGTTAATAGTAAAAGGAATGATAATTTTAGATTTTAAGGCTTTGATTTTGCTATTGTTATTATAAGGTGTGTTGAACTATTTTATTATATTAAATTTTGCATATATCAAAATTGTATTTTAATTTTGATCCAGCAAATCCAATAAAAATTGTTTGCTCAACCCGCAACATAGAACATATATTTTTTAAAATTTTCAGATTAAATAATTTTTTTCAGCTGTCGCGACGGTGATTTTTGGACGCGCTTCGCGCCCCGTCATCTCCCGGGATTTGGGGAAGATAACGACTCGCGGTGAAAAAAAGGGGGTTTATAGCCGTAAAAATTACGACTATAATTATTATGAGTCGCCACCTAGTATTAAGGTCACTAGGAACCTATTGGTCTACGAGAGTCTTGGGTAAGGGGACTTGTTGTGCAAGGGGAAGACGAATCACCCCCAGTGCACCCTACCTAAGGTAAGCTGCATTGTTGTTTGATTGTTTTTTTTCTAAGTTAAAACTTTTGCACTGCATTTTCAAAAAAACCATTTTTTTTTTGTCTGCGGGTGTACTTTACAATGTAATTTTACACCGCAGTTACAAGTTTTTTTTTATCTACGGGTGTACTTTACAATGTAATTTTACACCGTAGTAAAATCTTTTTTATCTACGGATGTACTATACAATGTAATTTTACACCGTAGTAAAAATATCTTTTATTCGCGGGTGTATTTTACAATGTAAATTTACACCACGAAAGCTAGAACCGAAAAGTTGTTAAATTATTTATGACATTTTGGCTGAATACCAATGGATAATCGCAAACCGGTTACAATATCTAAATTTTCAAAAAAAAAATATGGAAAAATATGCAACATATTTTTATGAAAAATACAATGAGAAAAGCTTTGGAATTCGGCCGTATGCACAAAAACACATTTTATATTTTGATTTTTTTTGTAATAATAATAATAATAAAAATATATATATCTTTAAAAAGTATGTTTTTTTTAAAATATATATATATATATATATATATATATATATTTTTTTTTTATTATTATTTTTTTTTTTATTTTATTATAGGCTGCCAGCCACAATGGGCTGGCAGCCCGCTCTGAATGGGCTTGGCTTCCGACCTCGTGGGCTGGAAGCCCAAAGTCTTTCGGGCTGGGCTTCCAGTCATCGTGGGCTGGAAGCCCGAAGTCGTTGGGCTGGGCTTCCAGCCATCGTGGGCTGGAAGCCCAAAGTTCTTTGGGCTAGGCTTCCAGCCATCATGACTGGAAGCCCAACATACATGGGTCGGGCCTAGAGCCCAGCCCATCTCTTCTACTCCTCGGCCCGCATGAACAGTGGGACGTCCCACTGCATGCAGGCCGATCGAGAGGAAGAAGACGATTGAACAGTAGATTTTCGAGTGTAGCGAAAAGAGTACCTGTTAGTACCGTTGGTTAGAGGAGATCGAGGTGGTGATTTTTGTCGTGGTGGTGTCGTCAACGGTGGCCTGTGGTGGGCGGAGGAAGCCTCCAAAGTTTCGGTTCTTACGTTGCAGTCACGGGGAAACGTCGCCGGAGACTCGCCTGAAGATGTGTTTTTGTTACTGGTGAGGAGGGGAGGCTCACGGTGAGGGAGAGAAGGCTAGTGGACGGTTAGTTTGGGAGCAACGGTGGAGAGAGAGAGAAGGCAGGGGCTGCTTGTAGAGAGAAGCAAAATTTCCCAGTTTTTTTCTTTCGTTTCCCCCCCCTAAACCGTTGTGCATGGCGGCCTTTTATAGGCGGTGGTGGTCTGACAGGGTGGCTGCTGGTCGGCGGCGTGGTGTCTGTCATGCCTGCGATGGTGGCTGGTCGGCAGGCGTGGGTGGCCGGTCGGTGGGCTGCAGGGAAAAGGAGACGGCGGGGAAGGCATGGCGTGCGTGCTGTGCAGCTTTGAGAAGGCAGAGTTGCACTTTGGTCCTTCAATTTATGATTGTTTCAAGTGCATCCTCAATTGGATTTAAATTTGTAATTTTATGCAATTGTGCCCCTGGCCGAATTTCAACATTACCGTTGACTTTTAGCGCCTTTTTCACTTTGGTCCCTTACCCTTGATTTACGCAATTTGGCCCTTAATTGACAATTAAACTTTTAATTGTTTTCAATTTGGCCCTTAATTTGCGTAATTAGCTTAAAAAATTCAATTTGACCTTCAAAAATTCTGATTTTCTCAATTGGGCCCAAATAAAACTTGAGAATTCAATTTTTCATCAATTAAGCCCCAAATAAAATTAATTAGACCAATTTAAAGCATAATTAAGTCCTTGCACTTAAATTAAATTCTCCAATTGGACCCTAAATTAATTCTCAAATGTAACAATACTTTAACTTAGCCCATGATTATATCAAATTGGCTTATTTAAAATATAATTATGATTTTTGACTTAATTTTTACTTTGAATTTGTATCTTTTCTCATTTTTGGGCACAAAAGAGATACGGTCCAGCTCAGGAAATATTCAAATTTTTTTTACCGTGATTTTCCATCGACGTCAAAACCCTTTTTATTTTATTTTTGTTATTTTTATTTTATTTTGGGGAGTAACCCAAAAATTGGGTTACGACATCAGCTAATAATTTTTATTTTTGTTTTATCATCAATTATAATTTTTAATTGTTTTTCGTGCTTACTCTTATGTTAATATTTTTCAAAAAAATTTCCTTGGGATAATTTGATAATTTTTATTGTTTTGGCAGTGATAGCAACGATAATTTTTGTTTTTGTTTCATTCTTCTGTTTAATCTTTTGTTGAAGTTTTTAGGATTTTTTTTCTCTTCCATTTTTTCCCTTTCATTATTAACACAAAAATAAAATAAATAAATGATAATAATAATAATAATAATAATAATAATAATAATAATAATATAATTATTTTCCTTGCTTACTGTTTTGTTGATGCTTTTGAGGATTTTTGTCCCTCAAAACAATTTCATAGTTTTTATTGTATTAAAAGTGATAACAATGATAATTTTAAGTTTTTATTGTATTTTTTTTATCCTTTTTTTTAACAATTTTTTCAATATTTCATTCATTTATTAATTCTTTCATAATAATAATAATAATAATAATAATAATAATAATAATAATAATAATAATAAGAAAAATAATAATGATAATATTTTAATTGTTTTTCTTGCTTGCTATTTTGTTCATGCTTTTTATTTTTTTCCCTCGGTATAATTTGATAATTTTTATTGTTTTTAAACTAACGGCAATAATAATTTTAGATGTTAAGACTCCGATGTTGCTATTGTTATAATATTTTAAATTAATATTGCTTCCTTTTCCCCTTTATTTTTTTTATTTTGATTTCCTCATTGTATTAAATGATTTTTATAATTTTACTATCTGCACAATAATGATTTCAGTATTTATTTTTTTTCCTGATAAAAATATTTCAATCTTTTTTCTAATGTTAGTTCGCACTGTTTTGTGATCGTTTATGACGCAATACCTATATTCTGAAAGATGTAATCTATGCTTGCGTAACAAACTAAACTCAAAATTTAATACATTTTATCTCCTAATCTTTAACTTTTATTTACTTATATCATATAAATTTATCGTTGTAGATTTATTTATGTTAAACTATACACACAAGAATACCCGCGGCAACGCGCGGAGGCAATTAGCTAGTATATATATAGACGATGTGAAATCTATGTTGTTCATGAAGGGAAATTTTTACTCATTGTTTTGTTGGTTTCAGTGACAACAAGAAAGATATTAGAAAAAGAAAAGAAATTGACAAAAACAACCGATGAGAATAGCTGGTCACTATTTCACTACGCTGCCTATTTCTCTCCTTGGCGATGTTCATGTTATACTTATATTGCTTGATAAAAGCATCTACCAGATCTCTCCAGTTATGGATCTTGGTGTTGTATAGTCTCATGTACCAATTTAATTTTGCCCCACTCAAACTGTTTTGGAAAAAATATATCAGCCAGAAAATGGTTAAAATGTTTTTTTAGTAAAAATAAAATGTTTTATGGTTAAAATGGTTAAAAAATTTTCTTTAGTTCTAAAAACTGAGACCATCACTTGCTAACCACCATTAGTGAATGATATCTTTACTTAGTTGATGAAGCATCATCTATATATATATATATATATATATTTTTTTTTTTAAAAAAATAAAGCAAATAATATTTTATTCACCTATTTTAAAAAGAAGAAGAAGAAAACTAGGCACACAAACCTAAGTTAAACCCTTGTCCACCTATTTTTTTTAAAAAGGAATAAAGCCATGGGTGATAGTCCATTCTTCTATGTCTATTTACGAAACTCTTTCTATATTGCCCTTGTAGTTTTTTTTAATATGTTTTTCCTTTATAATTAGAAAAAACATTCACTATAAACATAATAATCCAAATTATATTTAAAATATCATTCAGTTAATATATCATTTGGTTCTGTCATAATTTTGAATTAAAATCATAACTTTTTTCTGATGATATTATTAATCATTTATTATGTAAGGAGTCTCATATGGAAATCCTTTCAAATATGATAATGAATAAGCAGTTAAAAAGATTTATTAAATACGAATCATCTTATTAATTATTATAGAAATTTTCTATTACTTTTTACTCAATGAAATAAACAGTTAAAAAATCATTTCATTATGAATAAATAAATAAAATAAATAATTTTGATGAAAGAATATATTTATTCAATATCTTATATACTGTTAAATATAGCACTTAATATAGCCGTTATTTTGTATTATACTAGAAATAGAAACTATTCAAATAAGTAGCTAAAGTTGTATTGTATTTTAGGAAGAATTATATTGTAAAATTTTCTATTTAAACTCCCTATTGTAACAACAATAACATTATCAAAAATATACATTCAAAATTTGACATGGTATCAGAGCGAATCTTAATTTTTTTCCTTTGAATCGTATTGCTGCATTTTTTTTTATTTTTTTTGGTTTAAAACCCATAAATCAAATCTGCACAGTGCTTGTTCATCAACGGTATTGTCCAACAAACCCAGAAACTCCAGCTCTGGCGATGAACCCAAAAACCCAAAACCCGTACCCAAAAAAAACCAACCCATCAACAACCCTAGCAAATTCATTCACCAACACATCAAACAACCCCAGCAATCTATTCATCAACAACTCAGAACACCCATCGAAGAACACCTATCACGCAGTGATGTTGGCAAGGCATCACCGACTGGTTGGGGGACACGGGGGTGAAAGAAATGGAAATGAGGGGAAAATGGGTTTTATGTTTGGTAATCAACTAGGACATAAACCTGGTGGTGGGTTGGTGTGTTTCCACTGCGGTGAGGTGGGACTTTATGAAAAAACCTCGGAAAAATATTAGAAAAACTGTGGTAAATCTGACCAAAGCAAACCAGGTACAACCTACAATGAATGTTGTTCACCCAGGTACAATTGGTAAAAATTCTACATACTCTGTCACTACTACAAATAGTACTTGGATTATTGATACAGGTACATCTGATCACATGACTAAGGATTCTGGTAATTTAATATGTCCTAAATCTTCCTCTCGGTCAGTCATTTGCATAGCTAATGGCAGTACCTCCCCGATTACTGGGGAAGAGTCTATAATTTTGACTGATTCTAAAACCCTAGACACGGTTCTTATTGTTATATCTCTTGAATACAACCTTCTTTTGGTTAGTCAAATTACTTCTACCCTTGCATGCACGGTAACATTTTGGTCCTTTTTTGTGTATTTCAGGACATTCTAACCCGGAAGATTCTTGGTTATGGTGTTAGACAAGATAATTTGTATTACTTGGAGTTAACAGAAAAAGAGGGGTAAAAAATTGAACCAAGCTCATCAGACCAGAAGTCAGAACCAAGCTCAAGCTCTTGTATGGTTATGGCATCGAAGGCTAGGTCATCTTTCTTTTTTGTATCTTCAGAAATTACAACCACAGTTGTTTTCAGATTTAAGTATCTCAGATTTTCAGCGTGACACTTGTGAACTGGCCAAAAGTCACCGCATTTCCTATTTACCAAGTTTGCATAAAAGTTTGGAACCCTTCACAGTTATTCATTTGGATGTTTGGGGTCCTGCAAAAGTTTCATCATTTTCTAATGCATGTTATTTTGTCACATTTATTGATGAATGTACTCACATGACCTGGATATCCCTTCTCCGACATAAAAGTGATATAGGTATAGCTTTTCAAGAATTTCACAAAATGGTGATGACCCAATACAAAAGACGGATTCATACACTTCAATTGGATAATGGTACAGAGTTTATGGATCAAGTTTTTGGTAATTTCTTATATCATCATTGAATTCAACATCAAACCTCTTGCACGTACACTCCACAACAAAATGGCCTAGCGAAACGAAAAAATAGGCAGATTATGGAAATCATTCATGCCTCTCTTTATGGTATGAATATGGAAAAATTCTACTGGGGTGAGGCAGTGAAATCGGCTGCCTATTTAATAAATTGAACACCATCTAGTGTGATTGATTTTCAAACTCCCCAACAAAAGATGGAGACTCTGCTCTCCGTTCCTCATCTACCAAATTTGGAACCACGAGTGTTTGGTTGTATGGTATATGTTCACATCCCTAAAGTCTTGCAGAGTAAACTTGATCCATGTGCCAAAAGATGTGTATTTCTAGGTTACTCGGAGTTTCAGAAAGGGTATCGGTGTTATGATCCTTACCATCAAAAGCTATATGTAACCTTGGATGCATTATTCTGAGAATCAGAACCCTACTATTCAGGGGAAGTTCCCGAGCCTTCTCTTGAGGGGGAGAGTAACAATGAAGAGAACGAAGATATTTTCGAATTAGAGGAAAATGGAGGGTTAGAAGAGATGAGACCAAGATTTGTATCTCCAAATATTCCAAGTTATGATGTTAACTTGAAATTCTGCACAGACCTGGATGTTCTTAGCAACAACCCCCCTACATCTCCAGAGTTGCCTATGCCTATATCATTAACCGAAGAATCAACCTAGAATGTCTCTCCTCAGGTAACTCTAAACCCTATTCTTAATAAAACTAATGAAATCCCTGTCTTTGTAGAAAATACAGCAAATAGGTACCCACAAAGGTCGAATAAAGGAATTCCGAGGAAACAATATGAACCTGATTCCAAAAACAAGACTAAATATCCAATCAGTAATTATGTGTCTCCCCATAGGTTGTCAGAATTATATGCATTTTCTGTTAATCAATTATCCAATGTATCTATTCTTAGTGATGCATTAGCAAATCCAAAATGAACTAAGGCGATGAACGAAGAAATGGAGGCACTACAGAGGAATAACACTTGAGAGCTATGTACACTGCCAAAAAGGGAAGAAGACAATTGGGTGCAGATGAGTGTTCATAGTAAAACTCAAGGCGGATGACAGTATTGACAGGTACAAAGCAAGGTTGGTTGCGAAGGGGTATACACAGAAGTATGAAGTCGATTATCAAGAGACCTTTGCTTCGTTTGTAAAAATCAATACTATCCGAATCCTCATATCTCTAGCAGTGAATGGAGACTGGGTCTTGCAATAATTTGATGTCAAGAATGCTTTCCTCAATAGAGATCTTGAAGAAGAAGTATACATGGAGTTACCACCTGGAGCTAAACGCAAATCCTTGTACAGAAATGAAGTTTGCAAACTAAAAAAGGCATTATATGGTCTAAAACAGTCATCGCGAGCATGGTTTGGAAGATTCTCCTCTACGATGAAGAAATTTGGGTATATGCAAAGCAACTCGGATCACACGTTGTTTATAAAGCACAAAGAAGGAAAGATTACAACATTAATTGTGTATGTCGACGATATGGTCTTAACAGGAGATGATCTAGAATAAAGAAAAGCGCTACAACAATTCCTGGCATCAAAATTTGAAATGAAAGATCTCGGACAACTGAAGTATTTCTTAGGGATCGAGGTCTCAAGGTAAAAAACTAGGATATGTCTATCACAACAAAAATATATGTTAGATTTGTTAACAGAAACTGGAATGCTTGCGTGCAAACCAGTCGACACACCTATAGAAATGAATCACAAGCTGGGAGAAACAGAAAATCAGACGCCAACGGACAAAGGGTGTTATCAACGGTTAATTGAGAAACTGATATATTTATCACATACAAGGACAGACATAGCCTATACAGTAAGTGCGGTAAGTCAGTTCATGCATTCACCAGGAGAAGAACATATGGAAGTAGTATATCGGATTTTAAGGTATCTGAAGACTGCACCAGGAAGAGGACTACTGTTTTCTAAAAAGGAGGTCCATGAGGTTGAAGGGTATACAGACTCGGATTGGGAAGGAAACCAGACTGATAGGAGATCGACATCAGGTTATTTTACGTTTGTAAAAGGCAACTTTGTCACTTGGAGAAGTAAGAAGCAGAAAGTGGTCGTTAGATCAAGTGCAGAAGCAGAATACCGAGGTATGCCTTATGGTGTGTGTGAATTATTATGGATAAAACATGTGTTACAGGATTTAAGAATTGATTATGGGACGTCCATGAATCTACACTGTGATGACAAAGCGGCTATCGAAATTGCACACAATCCAGTACAACATGATCCTACCAAACACGTTGAAGTCGACCGACACTTCATTAAAGAAAATCTTGATCGAAAAATTATACAACTTCCATTTGTTCGGTCTGAAGATCAGCTAGCCATATACTCACAAAGGCAGTCTCAGGAAGGGTGTTTTATGACGCAATTAACAAGTTGGGCATGATTAATATCTACGCTCGAACTTGAGGGGGAGTGTTAAATATAGCAATTAATATATCCGTTATTTTGTATTATACTAGAAATAGAAACTATTCAAATAAGTAGCTAAAGTTGTATTGTATTTTAGCTAGAATTATATTGTAAATTTTCCTATTTAAACTCCCTATTATAACAACAATAACATTATCGAAAATATACATTCAAAATTTGACATATACAAATAACTATTTTTATTATTGCATTTTTAAATAAAAAAAACTAGTTTATTAAGAATTCCTGGTGGCCAGGCAGCTATTGTGGCAGTATATATTAAACGCTAATTTGAAATATCAAGGAAATGTTTACTTCAAATAATTAAATAATAACTCCATGAAGTTCGCTAGGAGGAGAAAAGCTGGGACTTGGCAGTGTCGAAGATCTCCGGCTTAACTCTTACCAGGTACAAATAATTTCATGGGGCATTCGAACTTGAGTAAAACTCATGAATTAACTATGGTGCATTCACAAGAAACTCCAGGATTAATCACGTCTGACCCGGACACTTAGTTCTAATCTGAAAAACAAATTAATAATTCTCTTTTAAACTTAACTACTGGTAATTCTAAAATGAACTAGTAGTAACATCGAGAGCAGTTCAACTGGTTAGATCTTGAGTTTGCTCTCAAATGATTATGAATCTGAATTCTCTCAAGATCAAGACTTGTAGTATTAGTCTAGATATGTATAAACTAAATCCGATACCATGTTAATAAAAAAAATATTAGTAGATGCACAGATACCATGCAGTTTCATATTAATTTGGTTTTATGAGAAATGAAAAAACCAAGAAAAATATGTTAAAATATCGTAAAACTTTTTTGTGCCACTGCAGTTCATCCAGAACAGGTCGCAGTAATATTTTGCTATATAGCTTAGAGTTTAATGGCGACCGGAACTCACAACTGACAAAAGCACAAGAAATCATATACAATTTAATGACGCTTCAATAAAGGATAAGGGCCTATTGCCTTCAATAAACAAAGGAGCTAATTGTCATATTGATTTTTTGTATTTTATTTTTGGTTTGGTGCATCGTAATTTGTGGCTTAAGATTTTTTGTTTTAAATTATAAGAAGTTAACAATTTATGATCAGAATTCCAAAATTAGAATCAACATTACTTTATCAAGCCATCAACTTTCTTAATGAGAGAGATAGGAAGTATATAAAGACAACTAGACGCAGTAAGTAGAGAAGGGCCTGTTGAATTTTTACATAGCTAGTCAGAGACTAAATCCAGATACATACAGCTTTATTTTTTATTTTTTTTCTTCTTCTCGAACACTAACTTAATTATTGAAAAATCTTTTATTTAACAACAAAAAAATGATTTTAGAAAATCTCAAACACATATAGCCCAGTTTCATACCATGCCATAAAAAAACCTAACAGTTTCAGTTTCTATGTGGATTTTTTTTCACGAACTCATCAACATTTATCATCTGGCTACATCCTGAATGCTGTCAAATTTTCGCAGCATCTCATTACTCGTATATGCATGCCTCATTTCAAAGCTCGTCAATAACCGTTGAATTTCCCTTTTGGCGCGCATGCCTTTAGTAAGTAGAAACTAGATGAGACTTCACTAAGACAATATAAGAGGTCATATTAGTTGTTCATATTAGTTTCAAAATAACTTTTGGTACACAAGTTCATTTGTGTTATTTTTTAGTCACTGATTAGAGGAGAGAGAGAGAGAGAGAGAGAGAGAGAGAGAGAGAGATGTGTTATAGGATGGTAATGAAAGAGAAATTCATTTTTCACTCTATTTCCGACCTTAAAATGAGTTTTATTGGTGAACACAAGTTTATAAAAATAAAAAAAAGGGCTTATAGTGGTTGTTTGAAGCCTCAGTGTTGTATAAAAAAAATTAGCTGTGAAATCCAAAACCAATCCAGCTTGATTTTGTATTTTTGGGCAATTTTATGGGTATTTTGAGTTTATGTAATGATTGTTGGGGGTGTTATAAGAGTGTTGAGGTTAAAATTGCTTAATCATCAAGGTATTTTCACAAAAAAAAATGTTATCCTGATTTTCTAACCACAATAATGATGATCATGATATATGCACCAGTTGACATTTCATTTTATTACAGAATGTATAGGATTATTTATCTATTGTAGTCCCTACAGTAGCTATTGTATGTATGTGCTGAGCTGTAATGTATTGTATATAAATAGAATGGTTGGCTACGGCACAACCTAGCTTTATTCTCACTTTCTAATTTGGTATCAGAGCACATTAAACAATTAACCTACTTTTCTCCCAGCCTCTCTTTTTCTATGGAGCAGCCGCCAACCTCATCTGCACCCATGACTTCTTCTCCGGCAGTGTAGACTGCCTCCCCTGCAGTCGATCCTATGACCTCCTCTGCCTCACAGCCAAATATCTCCTCTGCCATGGCTCATGACCAATCTCTCTTCACCTCTCAAAATACAAATCAACTCTCTCAACTCACGTCTGATGCATCTGCCACAGCAACCATTATCTCCCTCTCTCACACTCATCAAGTCATCTCTCTCAAGTTAACAAATACAAATTACTTGTACTGGCGTATGCAGATGCTGCCATACCTCCTAGGTCAAGGAGTGTTCGATTTTGTGGATGGTTCTACCATATGTCCACCTTCACATGTGTTTGCTAAAGATGGTGTTTCTCTTCAGATTAATCAACTCTTCCTTCGCTGGAAACAACAAGACCAGCTCATTCCCAGTGCACTTCTTTCCTCTCTATCCATGGAGGTTCTGCACCTCATTGTTGGCTGTCAAAGCTCATGCTCAGCTTGGCGCACACTTGAGCAAGCCCTTGCTTCCACTTCAAACTCCTAGATTATACAGCTCCATGGCTCTCTTCAGGAGCTTAGGCAAGGTGATGAATCTGTCACTCTTTTTATGCAAAAAGCAAAGGTGTTATTTGATGAACTTGCTGCTGCGGGGAGACCAATCTCTCTTGCAGATTTCAATTTGTATGTATTTCATGGCTTGCGGGGAGAATTTAAAGACTTAGTTACAAGTCTAATTACCAAGGCAGAACCCATAGCATATGCAGAACTTCACAGCCACCTCCTCACGCATGAATTTCTCCACAAATCTTAGGCTGCATTTCATGCTCCTCTGCTGCCCACTCCACCGTCTGCCATGGTTGCACAGCGCCAGTATTTTGGGAATTCTGGTCGCAGCAGGGGGCATTTTAATGGTGGATGGTGTCCCAACCAATCCAGCAATAATAGGGGACGTTTCAGACCTGATTATCACAGCCCTTAAAGCTCTTGGCAGGGCACTTGGCAGCGCAATAGGGGGCAGAATCCACGCTGCCAACTATGCCAAAATTTCGGCCATACAGCCCCTCATTGTTCTCAATTCCAGCAGCGAAGTTATGGCCAATCCACTGCCAATATGGTGCAGCGCAATCCCTCCCAAACTAGTTCTGTTGAGTGGTTTCTGGACACTAGCGCAAATCAGCACGTCACACCCGATCTTGCCACTTTGACCACTGCCGAACCGTATCTGGGTAATGATAATTTGCATGTTGGTGATGGTAAGGGTCTACCTATATCTCATCTTGGCCATACAAAAATACATACACCACATCGTTCTTTCATTTTATCTAATGTACTTCATGTTCCATCAATTACGAAACCTTTGCTTTCTGTTCAGAAATTTTGTTGTGATAATAATGTGTATTTTGAATTTCCCACTCATGTGTTTTATGTCAAGGATCTCAACACTCATGAAGTACTTCTCTCCGGTCAAAGTAACGATGGTCTCTATGCCTTGACCCGGTGTTACGGTCCCAACCTTGCGATCGAGTTACAGGACGATTAATTGCAAAATCTATCTGTAAGAATTTCAATGAATTGTGTTTACCCGATTTTCTCCCCTTTGGATTTATTTTGAACTATAAAGAAAGGGCTCGTTAAATGAGAGAACCCAACGATCTCAGATAGCTTGATAATTAATTCTCTGATAAAAACTTCCAAGTCTTTACAGCAAATATAAAGGAATTGAATGATAACTACTTCCTAATTGATAGCCCACTACTGCACTATCAGTTTGCTAAACCAAGGAAATAACAGTTACGAATTTTAAATGACAATTACATAAGTAAAACGTGATAATTAAGCTGCAAGATGGAGCAAGGACTAGCATCCACGTCTGCCATAGCCTCCACGTCGGCATAGCATCCATTTCTTATCTTTGTTGTAACTGCTCCTTTGTTCCCTTTCACTTACTCGACATCTGTCCTGTTGACTCCTTCCCTGGTCAACTGCTGGTTGCACATAACATTACTACCCCCATTAACAATGTTCTTGTCCGCAAGAACAAAAGATGGAAATCGTGCCTCTAAGGAAGCAACATCTTCCCAAGAGGAATCGGCAGGGGACAAGCCATCCCAATGCACGAGAACTTGATGGTTATTGCGAACAACACGCGAATCCAAAATAGCCTTAGGAAGAGGTTATAATTCCCCGTCAGTAAGTGTGGGTAGAGTGGGTTCAATAGGGACAGAGGAACCATGAAAAGTTTTAAGGCAAGAAACGTGGAAGACGGGGTGTAATTTTGATGTGGATGGGAGGTCTAATTTATAAGCCACTGATCCTATTTTAGCCAGGACAGAGAAAGGCCCATAAAAACGTGGTGAGAGTTTTGTGAATTTGGAAGAAGTGAGGCTAAGTTGGCGGTGGGGTTAAAGTTTGAGCAGGACCTGATCGCCCACTTGGAAATGGACTGGTCGATGCTTAGCGTCATAACGTGATTTCATGGAGTTTTGGGCTTGTAGTAAACGGCTGCGGAGGTCCTGGAGAATTAAATCCCGAGAGCGCAATTCCAGATCAACAGCCTCCAGTTTAGCTACACCTGGACAGTAAGATAACATGGTAGGGGGATGACGACCATAAACTACCTCAAATGGAGTAGCTTTGAGTGATGAGTGAAAACTGGTATTGTAACAGTATTCCACCCATGGCAGCCACTGGAACCAGCGACGAGGTCGGTCACTTGAAAAGCAGCGTAAATACATCTCAATAGTCCGGTTCACAACCTCTGTTTGGCCATCACTTTGGGGGTGGTATGCGGAGCTGAAGGCCAATTTCGTCCCACTTAAACGAAATAATTCAGTCCAAAATTGACTTGTAAATGCAACATCTCTATCACTTACAATTGTCTCTGGTAAACCATGGAGTTTGAATATGTTGTCAAAAAATAAACGGGCCACACTTACAGCAGTATATGGATGAGCCATTGGTATAAGGTGTGCATATTTTGAAAAGCGATCCACCACAACGAGCAACACTGACTTGCCGTGGGAGGGAGGAAGACCAACAATAAAATCCATGGAGATATCGGACCAAATCTGTAGCGGTACAGCCAGTGGTTGAAGAAGACCATCTGGTTGTAAATGTTCTGACTTATGTTGTTGGCAAACCACACATTGACGAACATATGCTTGAACCGTGGCCTTCATACCCTTCCAATAGAAATCCTGTGCAATGCGATGAAGTGTTTTTTGATACCCCTCATGTCCACCATTGTGAAGAGTTGCAATTATATCTGAAATAAGAGGTGAATCATGCAGCAAATAAACTCGGTTCTTAAAGAATATCAACCCATCTTTGAATGTCCACGGTCCCACAGCTTCACCAGCCATAATATTAGTCTGTAGCTGTTGTAAAGTGGCTGAAGTATGGACTTCCTTGCGAATTGAGTCAAACAAAGTTAAGCTGGGCATAGAAATTGCCGCAATACTGGGGTGATCTTCCAAGAAAACGGGATAATGCATCAGCCACCTTATTGTGCTTCCCAGCCCGATAGTCAACTGCAAAGTCGAAGCCCATCAATTTGCTCAACCAATGTTGTTGAGGAGAGGTGATGATACGTTGCTCTAACAGGAATTTAAGACTGTAATGATCAGTTTTGATCAGAAAATGTCTCCCCCATAAATAAGCTCTCCAGTGCCGAACTGCCTTGGCCAAACCGATCAACTCTTTTTCATAAGCTGGGAGACCCTTGTAGCGAATAGCTAAAGGTCTGCTAAAATATGCAATTGGTCTACCCCCTTGTTGCAACACATCCCCCATGCCCGTATCGGATGCGTCACACTCCACAACAAACAAGGCAGCAAAATCAGGAAGTGCCAATACAGGTGTCGAACTC
Organism: Salix caprea; assembly: GCA_964035475.1. Taxonomy (NCBI): domain Eukaryota; kingdom Viridiplantae; phylum Streptophyta; class Magnoliopsida; order Malpighiales; family Salicaceae; genus Salix; species Salix caprea. Next base: position 16,103,734 of record OZ037746.1, read on the forward strand.
ATTGCAACTTTTAAGAGCTCAAATGCTTGTAGAGCTTCATCGGACCAAGTGAAAGAATTCTTGCGCAACATGGCAGTAAGAGGACCTGCAATAGAGCCATAATTTTGCACAAACTTGCGGTAATAACCAGTCAGGCCTAAGAACCCCCTTAAGCCTCTCACAGTGGCAGGTTTCGGCCAGTCAAGCATGGCTGAGATTTTGGCTTGATCCACGGAAACTCCAGCAGCAGAAATTATATGGCCAAGATAAGAGACTTGAGCTTGAGCAAAACAACATTTTGATTGTTTCAAAAACAATTGATTGCATGACAGGATTTCAAAGACTATTCGCAAATGTGTCATGTGTTCATTCCATGAAGAACTATAGACGAGAATATCGTCAAGGAAAACCAAAACGAACTTACGCAGGTGTAATTGAAATACCTCGTTCATCAATGCTTGGAATGTGCTTGGCGCATTGGTGAGGCCGAACGGCATTACCAAGAATTCAAAGTGACCATGGTGAGTGCGAAATGCTGTTTTTTCCACATCTGGAGAGTGCATACGGATTTGATGATAACCGAAGCGCAAATCCAACTTTGTGAAGTATTGTGCCCCCTGCAATTCTTCCAAGAGTTCATCAATAATAGGAATCGGAAATTTGTCTTTGATGGTCTTTGAATTCAGTGCTCGGTAGTCCACGCAGAAACGCCATGTATTATCTGCCTTTGTGACCAATAATACTGGCGAGGAATAAGGGGACTGACTGGAACGAATGATACCCTTCTCCATCATTTCCCTGCACTGTTTCTCTATTTCATCTTTTTGTGCATGCGGGTATCTGTAAGGTCTGACCACCACTGGGTGTGTTCCCGGTTCTAGAGTAATGCGGTGGTCACATGAACGTGCAGGTGGCAGCCCCTGGGGTTCTTGAAAAATTGCAGCAAAATCACATAAAAGAGCAGTAAGTGTTACCTCATCTTCATTCCCCATTGTCACGACATGAAGCTGCGCAGGTGGAGTAGGGTGCGAACTGTCTGCCCCCGTCAATTCCATCACTCTTCCATGTTGTTTAAATATCATGGAATTGACCTTGAAATCCCACAAAATTGGACCCAGTGTTTGAAGCCAATTGACCCCCAAAACCGCATCAATTCCATTCAAAGTGAGAATAAAGAAATCAAACCGAATGAGTTGAGTTCCCAGTGAAAAGGGAACATTCTTACACTGACCTAGGCTCTTGATTTTGCTGCCATTAGCAATAACCACCTGCAACCCTTCCTGTTATGTGCAATTGAGCCCCAATTTCGCAACCAATTGGGAATCCAGGAAGCTATGTGTGCTCCCAGAATCAATTAGAAACACGATGCGCTCCCTCTTAATTGTGCCGTGAACTCGCATAGTGTTGCCTCCAGATTTCTCTCCAGTCATCGCGTGCAAGGAAATTTCTGGAGCATCTTCTTCACCAGTCTCTTGATCTTCCAATTCTCCGTGTACAGACTCCTCCACGCCATCTAGCCAAAATAGGCGTTTGCATTGATGACCCCAATTGTATATCTCATCACAATTAAAACACAAGCCTTTCGCACGTCGTTCCTCCATTTCCCCGCGGCTCAACCTCTTGAAGGTACTTTGATGGGAAGGCAGAGATGATATAGCCGTGGGTGATTTAAATTGAGGTGGCATGGTTCTTCGAGCTCCACTCCTTCTTTCATACAATCTGGCCAAACTCATAGCACTGATTAAGTCTCTAGGCTGGTGCAGTTCCACCTCAATTGCAATGTTCTCAATTAACCCACTAATAAAATTTTTGACTTCTTGCTCAGTGGTGAGATGCCCTGCCTGTGCTGCCAATTGCTCAAATTTCTGTTGATATTCCTCCACTGTTCCCCCTTGACGTAATTTGGCCAATTCTCTCAGTTTATTTCCCTGTAACGATGGACCAAATCGCAGCTGACACTGTCTTTTAAATTCCACCCAAGGAAGTCCAGGACGGTCACGATCTAATTTCAGGAACCACACTTGCGCATCAGCGTCGAGGTGGTAAGAGGCAATTTCCACCTTCTCTTCTTCCGTGGTGTGTTGATGGCGAAAATAGTGTTCGCAGTGACTCAGCCAGACCAACGGGTCAACTTTTCCATCGTAGAGAGGAAATTCGAGCCTGTTAAATCTTGGCGGTGGGGCTCTCCCTTCGACACGGTGATTGGGATGAGGATAGCCTCTGGGTCCCAAATTCACGCTGCCATCTTCGCCATGCTGGCTCTCCAACCGCGTGTTTGCTAACTCCCGAGAGAGTTCTTCCAGGCGAGCCGAAAGTTGCTCCTTTTCAGTTCGATCTTGCTGGCGGTTCTCCTGATACATCTTCATGAAGGCTTCGAATTGGATTTGTAACATGTTTGAAGATTCGCCCATAACTTCTGGCTCTGATACCAAATTGTTACGGTCCCAACCTTGCGATCGAGTTACAGGACGATTAATTGCAAAATCTGTCTGTAAGAATTTCAATGAATTGTGTTTACCCGATTTTCTCCCCTTTGGACCTATTTTGAACTGTAAAGAAAGGACTCGTTAAATGAGAGAACCCAACGATCTCAGATAACTTGATAATTAATTCTCTGATAAAAACTTCCAAGTCTTTACAGCAAATATAAAGGAATTGAATGATAACTACTTCCTAATTGATAGCCCACTACTGCACTATCAGTTTGCTAAACAAAGGAAATAACAGTTACGAATTTTAAATGACAATTACATAAGTAAAACGTGATAATTAAGCTGCAAGCTAGAGCAAGGACTAGCATCCACGTCTGTCATAGCCTCCACGTCGGCATAGCATCCATTTCTTATCTTTGCTGTAACTGCTCCTTTGTTCCCTTTCACTTACTCGACATCTGTCCTGTTGACTCCTTCCCTGGTCAACTGCTGGTTGCACATAACACCCGGTCTTTCGTCAAGTCTTTTCCTCAAGCTTTTTGGTCTCCGTGCACTTCTGCCTCTGCGGATTTATGGCATCGTCGATTAGGTCACCCTACTTCACGTATTTTTCAATTGTTAGTTTCGAAAAGTAAGATCATTTGCAACAACAAACGTCTTAATTTTCAATGTCAAAGTTGTCCTTTAGGAAAATCATCGCGTCTGTCTTTAGGACCTACGAGTCACAAAACTTTTGTTTCGCTTGAATTAATTTTTAGCGATGTATGGGGTCCCGCTCCCCTATTTTCTTCTGATGGATATCGTTATTTTGTTATATTTATTGATGCTTATACTAAATATGTATGGTATTATCCGCTTGTTGCCAAATCTGATGTTTACGCGGTATTTCATCAATTTCAAACCCTTGTTGAACGTTAATTTTCTTTAAAAATAAAATCTGTTCAAACTGATTGGGGCGGTGAATACCGCAAATTGTCCACATTTTTCCAAACCATTGGTATCCAACATCGTCTGATTTGTCCACACACTCATGAACAAAATGGTACCGTTGAACGTCGTCATAGGCATATTGTAGAAACCGGTATCACTCTTTTAGGGCAGTGTAAAACACCTTTTCGATTTTGGAATTATGCCTTTGAGACCGCTGTTTACCTAATAAATCGCATGCCTACTCTGATTCTTGGTCTTCGTTCTCCATTTGATTGCATATTTCAAAGGTCTCCTGATTGTAATTTTTTGCGTACTTTTGGGTGTCTCTGTTTTCCCTTTCTGCGTCCATATAATAACCATAAATTAGATTTTCGTTCCTCTCCATGTGTCTTCTTTGGCTATAGTTCCTTGCATCTAGGTTATAGATGTTTTGACATTGCATCTCACCGCATTTATATTTCTCGTCATGTCCGCTTTCATGAACATGTGTTTCCTTTTGATAACTCTGAACAAATTGCAAAGGTTTCACACATCACTCCCACACCCACTCAACCTACTACTGTCACACTTCCCATTTTGCAAAATTTTACATCACTACCCAATCGCCCAACAACCACCTCACAACCCATACCGTTGCAAACAACTACCATACCACAGCCTCCACCCATTCCTTGGCCATCATCACCTGCTTGTTTATCTAACCCTTGTGATGCAGGTTCAGTTCCTCCCGTGGTTTCATCTCCTCATGGTCCTATGGCATCTTCCAGTCCAGCTTCCAGCCCCTCCTCGGCTGACAGCTCTCCTCTTGCAGCTGGTTCTTCATCATCCACTTCAGCTGGCTTGCAGCTCATTGTGGATCTATCCTTCTATAAGTTGCCACAGGCACCTTCATTGCAGCTATCACCTCCTGCGTCTCCGTTCACAGTTAGTAGACATCCTATGACTCTCCGACCACGGCAGCCGAAGACAGCCAATCTAGTGGCTTTCGCTGCCGCCACATCTGACTCCACCCGGGTCTTATCTTCTCCTACTTCGGAGCCCTTTGTATTTTCTGATGCTGACAAGTATGCAGTTTGGCATAATGCTGTGTGTGATGAGATTGCCGCTCTGCGCTCTAATTGCACTTGGTCTCTGGTTCCATTTCATCCCTCGATGAATGTCGTTGGCAGTCGATGGGTATATCGGATCAAACATCATTTTGATGGTAGTATTGAGCGCTATAAAGCGCGACTTGTTGCTAGAGGTTTTAGCCAGCAGGAAGGTATTGATTATGCTGAAACTTTTAGCCTAGTTATTAAGCAAGCCACTGTGCGCTTGGTTTTCTCTATTGCAGTGTCGCGAAATTGGAAGATTCATCAGCTTGATATTCATAATGCATTCCTCAATGGAGTTCTGACTGAAGAGGTTTACATGAAGCAACCTCCCGGATTTGTTGACGCTTCTCTTCCATCTCATGTGTGCAAATTGCACAAATCATTGTATGGCTTAAAACAGGCACCGAGAGCATGGTACACTCGTCTCAGTAATTTTTTACTCTCCATTGGTTTCCGGGCATCAAAAGTTGACACCTCTCTGTTCATCTTGTCTAATGGTACTCATATCTTCTATCTCCTAGTGTATGTCGATGATATTCTACTTACAGGTAACGACTCTGCTATGGTTCATAAGCTAATACAACTACTAAGCTCTGAATTCAAGCTTCGTGACCTTGGGGATGTTCACTTCTTTCTGGGTATTGAGGTTCAGTCTACTGCTTTGGGTTTAATGCTGCGTCAACATAAGTATATCCTTGACATCCTCACCCGAGCTGGTATGACTTCTTGCAAACCTGTTGACACTCCAGTCTCTCCTTCGAAAGTCACCCTATTACCGGATCGTTCATTCTCTGATCCTACACGATTTCGTCAAATAGTAGGTGCACTTCAATATCTTACCTTCACCCGTCCAGATATATGCTTTGCTGTTAACAAGGTTTGTCAGTTTATGCATGCTCCTTCAGATTCACATTGGGCCGCCGTTAAGCGTATTCTACGCTATCTAAAAGGTACTGCATCTTATGGTTTTCATATCACTTGAAGTTCCTCCTTTGCTCTCCATGGCTTTACAGATGCCGATTGGGCTGGTAGTGTCACTGATCGCAAGTCTACAGGAGGCTATCTTTTCTTTTTTGGACAGACACCGATTTCTTGGAAATCTGGAAAGCAACGCACAGTTGCTCGCTCCTCTACTGAAGCTGAGTATAAAGCCCTTGCCGATGGTACCGCTGAAGTCATTTGGCTTCAATACTTGTTAACTGATCTGCAGGTACCTTCCGTTTCTGCCCCTACCATTTGGTGTGATAATCTTGGTGTGACCTATCTCTCAGCGAATCCTATTTTTCATGCTCGTACTAAACATGTTGAAGTGGATTATCATTTTGTACGTGACCGAGTTGCAAAGAAAGAAATTCAAATTCGGTTTGTTCCTTCACGGGATCAACTTGCCGATGTCTTTACTAAACCGCTTCCTACTGCGTCTTTTAATGCTTTTAGGTTCAAGCTTCGAGTTGATTCCCTACCCTCAGCTTGAGAGGGCATATTACAGAATGTATAGGATTATTTATCTATTGTAGTCCCTACAGTAGCTATTGTATGTATGTGCTGAGCTGTAATGTATTGTATATAAATGGAAAGGTTGGCTACGGCACAACCTAGCTTTATTCTCACTTTCCAATTCATTTGCATATAGAATGATAAAACAAAGTCTAGGCACGTGGTTGTGGGCTTGAAGACTTACTCATGCACCTGAACTTTTACTAGCAATGGCCCAACACATTGGGCTATAGGATTAAGAGCGTAAGCTATTTTTATTGTTTTTTTAGGGTTGAACCCACGACCTGAAACACATATTTTAACAAGTTAAACTGAAATATCCAAGCTTACTTTTGTTTTTTTAATTAATATCTTTTTTTGTCAAATAATTTTTAAATTTATGATTCAATTAATATCTCTTATTTTTTAAAAAAAAATTGGATAGAAATTGTATTTTAATTGTGTGTGTTTAGTTTTTGGAAAGATTGTTTTCATTCATCTATAATTTATTTATTGTTTTATATAGATGAATTTTATTTTTTAAAAATAAAAATATTTATTTTTAGATAATATTTCTAATATATGTAGACTTGTATAATATTGTTTTTTTTATTGTATTCAATCAATTTAATGCTTGTCTATTTTTATTATCATTTAATTGAATAAAAAATAATTTTAATAAGAAAATTCAGCAAGCACAACTGAGTAAATATTCATTCTTATTAAATATATTGAATTATACTTGTTTCTAGATTTTTTTAATTTTATTTTTAGTTATTATTAATGATTTTTTTCTTGTTTATTAACACATATTGTTTTCAATTTATATATTTTTTTAAATGTATAAAAACATATTAAAAAATCAGCATATATAATTTGCTTTTTAGAAGAAAAAAAAAAGGTATATAACTCGTGACGGAGCGCCAATGAAATACCTCCTTTATAATCTAATAATGAAGCCAAAAAGTATAGAGAATCCGGAGCCAATTGGCAACTTGATTGAAAAAAACAAAATCGCATGCTATTTTATTAGAATAAACGAGTTTGTTAGCCCGCGCGTTGCGCCGGGCTTTTTATATATAGCAAACTTATTATTTATGTGGTAAGCAAAGAATTTTTTAGTTGATAAATAGAGAATTGTAAATTTTAAATCATGCTATAATTTTTTTTTTATGTATTGAATTAGTTGATTATTGTTATAAGCTTAAATACTCAGATAATAATTCAATTTTGAAATTTAAAAATTATAAGCGATAAAATTTATGAAAGATTAGCGAATTGTAATT